>JAOWBP010001760.1:18606348-18620235 GCA_028571105.1 Tragopan temminckii
AGTGCTGTCACTCTTTGCTTATAAAACAGCAGAGGTCAGGCTCCTTGCCAAGGAGAACAACATATCTCATCTCCCAGAGGAGCACTCCAGCTGCTTGTTACCAGGCTGCCATCAGGCAGAAAAGAAAATGAGATCTGCAGAGTGAGTATGCAAGAAAAAACAAGTCCGGCCAGGGCAGCAGCATGCAGGGATCCCAGCCCTGGTCATTGCACCAGCAGTTGCTTCCTGTGTGCTAAAGAATCATTAGATGAAATGCACATTAAACACCACCAACAAAATAATTGTTTTTTTCTCATTTCTTGACGAGATAATTTCTTGACTTCTGATGGTGGCACTGGGGCCCACCTCAAAACACATTGCTCTGCAAATCTGCACCAGAGGTTGCATGGACTTAACTTTCCCTTGCAACAAGTCTCTTCTTTTGTCATCTCCCTTCTCATTGCATTCACATCACGATATTTTACAGCAGTTTTCAGTGACAGTTACAATAACAGAAACAAATTCCAGTGTTTTCTCCTCCTGTGCATGTCTGCCCATATTAAATTACTTGTGTTCAGTTAGTGAAAAGCTGTTAAGTACACGTCATTTGCTGCTCTGACCATGCCAAAAATGAAGTGCTACATTTTTTTCCTTCACTTAGAAAACCACTTTTCTACAGGTTTAAGTACAAGCCATTCAGCCATCCTGCTAATTTTAGCATGCCAGGTACATCAGACAAAGTGTGAATCCACCCACATCCCTAGATTCAGATGGTTAAAACACACTCATCACTGTGAGCATAACAGCTACCTTTTCCAGTATGCCTCTGCCAAAAGAGTGCATGACATGTCGTCATTACAGTAGAAACTATATTATTTTCCTTATTAAGATATTTCCGCTTAGAGACAAGGTGAGCAAGTTTGACAGCACACTGCAATTTGCTAAGTAACAGAAAAGATTGTTTAATCATCACAGATTCCTTCGTGGGGAGCTTGATGATTCTTCTGCATCTATGTATCACCTTGTACACATGCATGCCAGTATCCACAGACCACACAGTAGTTTCACAAAACCACACAATGCCTTTGCCTTTCTGGGCTATACAGACAAGCAGAAACCAAGGCTTCAGAAGACTTTCACCTGGTACAACAGAAATATAAATCATTTTGAGGCCAGAATGTTTGAGACTTAAAGTCCCAAAGACAGTGCAGACTATTAGGTGTTATAGCCTTCAGTTAATAACCCAGGGTGAACAAAATATTCAAGACATCATACTGAAAGAAAGTAAAGGCATGTAATCATTATAAAGCAGAAATATAGAATAAGCGTTGCTTAAATATTGCAGGAAATATGATGAATATCAATGTACCTACTTAAATACTAAGTAGTGTTAAACATATCTCCAAGTTACATGTACACAAAGTTTAGAGTTAGGCTTCTGACATCATTCCAAGCTAAGTAATTCACTTGCATTTACAATTCTTTGAATATATTGCCTACAGTGCTGGGAAAAGACTATGTGCAAAATACAGCCAAGGCACTGAGATGTCTAGGCAGATCTGGAATGACTTGAATTATTATTATATAGCATCTTTCACACCAAAGGACTCTTAGACACTTTACAGTCTGTGTCAGAAACACTTTAAACAGCAACAGAGTTAAATCCCTTCTGATGTAGAGCACAGCCTCTATTTATCAGAACAAATCAACATTGCCTAATTGTTACATAAATGAAAATGGATAATTTAATCAAGAGTGAAATAAAATATTTACTGTTCTTTAAGTGGCATCCTTAAATAATGATCTCATCTTTACTAATTAGTAAAAAAAAAAAAAAAAAAGCATAATCACGCTCTCTCCACCCCAGCCTGGAACATGGCTCAATCCAGATATAAACTTAGGGGGAAGTGTCAGTTCCTGCAAAATCAAAAGCTGACAGGGCAACAGAGCTGAACAAATCAAGAAAAATTCAACACATCACAACAAATTATCCCAATGCAAAGGTAATACATTTCAGTCAGAAACACTGTAGCTACAGACAGGAAATTAAACGTATACATATAACTAAAACCAGGGAAAGGTGGGGAAACAGAAACAAACGGTTGCACAGTTAAAGAAAAAGAACAGTAAAAGTCTATGGGGAATAAACAGCAGCTGGGACATCACAGAAATGTAAGTAGAAGGTATTCTATACATCTTACCATTCTAAAACACTTAGTTGTGTATTGTCCAGTTGCCTAAAGGAATTTTGCTGCTACAAAGAGAGGACAAATAATGACTGATAAAACATTTCATAACCTCTGCATTAATCTCCATGAAAACTCCAAAGACAATAAATCAACAAAACTTAGTTTTGCAGTAAAGTCCAAGCGTAGGTCAGAAAAGGCAAAAAATGAGTTAAAGGTTATTATGACTTGTCATCAGCATCACAGTTGTTGCATCTTCTGGAAGATACTAAGGGAAGCAATTATTTCACACATTGGACCAAAAGTAATTTTGTTTCCTAATTTCTGCTTCTTGAAGATTTCAATAAACCGCAAAGGGCAACCACTTCTTCCTTCAAAAGTGGGGGGATGTAAACAGGAGCAAAAAAAAAAAACCCACCTAGCTTGGGAACTGTCTAACCTAAATTCCCAGTAGTGCTTTGGAGCAGACTTGTACTCATTCCATCCTTGGTGCAGGGAGCTAAACAGTTAAGAAACAACATGTAGCTTCAAGGAGTTTAATAGGAACAGTAACACCAGATTGTCTTATCTGAACAACCTCAGTTATAACCAAATCTGTCAGTTAAGATCTCAACAATAATCTGAAGAACATAATGGTATGCTTGAAAGCAGAAGGTTTGGTTTAGCTTTGAAACTGCTTGAAGAACATTCTATGAAGCATTAAAATGAACCGTGAGGTTCAATAATGGTTTCACTTCCTAGTGCCCAGAGAAATGGAAACTGCATACTGAGTGTGCATTACTATGACTATCTTTCATGTAAGACCATAAGCCTGGAAAACTGTAATATGGACTTTTTTGTTATGGACCAACTCTTTTGCTTTAATTTTAGCTTTAATCCATCAGGACTGTAAGCTCCACATCTGGGAGAGTATCAGCACAAAATACTTTCATTCTAACATAGCTTTGCCATGAGGGTAGTGAAGAAGACAAAGCAGGAAGCACACACACCAACAGACAACTTCCCACCACACTGAATGCACCCACAAGTCATAGGTGACACAAGATGGAGAAGGAGCACTTACCCTTGACTGTAGCCTCAACTAGGAGACAGCAGCAACCACTGCTGTCTGCCATTGGTTTTCCACCATCACGCCAAGGTGTCTGACTGGGCAATTGTATCTCCCTGTCCTAAATCAACATTTGCACAGGTATGACTCAATGTGGAGAGTGAGGAGCAGAAGAATGTTGCCCAAGCCTTTCTGCTTCCCAGCTGTGCTGGATATTTGGCTTCATGAGCACTTTTCCCTCCCACAGACAGGTCACTTCAGAAGGAAGGAAGTAGGGGTACAGCATTTATATGGGCACAAGGTTTTAGTTAAACCAAAATCTAAGATGTAATGAAAAGGAATATGAATTTCAAGTGCACCTTCATAAGCTATTTGTCAGTTTCATTTTTCTTTGCAGTAGACTAGAAAGTAGACTAGAAATGCCCAGCCAGCTAAAGCAAGAGTCTCCTATTCTCCCCCCGTTTTTCAGACTCCCATGATTCTCAATTACAAGAATTACAGTGGCAGAACATAACCATATGGACTGAATTCATGCATAGCACAAGGTCAAGTATAATTGTCTTGGGTCAAGTGTGTTGACAATGTTCTAGAACATTTTCAGTTTACATTGCAAAGAGATTGATTAAGTTTATCTTTGTCTTCATTGCTATTTACTGATGTTAATTGAGAACTAATGCAAATGTGAGTAGCCATAACATGATACTTTATCATTTTTACTTGTTCACTCATTTCATTATTACTGATGCTAGCCTTCTTCGGTAGTGCTTTCCACTTCTATCTATAAACTGAGCAGTTTTAAAACAGCAGCCCAATCCACCCTCTCTTCATCGCTGTCTGTCCTAAAAGGCAACTTTTCTATGATTGTCTCAGCCTTCACTCTGTCCCACACACATAGACATTGTTGGAAAGGAGTAAAATATAGTAATATGAAAGCTTAGAGCAAATTCACTAAGATACACTGATTGCTATACTGTCCCTAAGGAAAAGGGGAAATGCAAGTATTCTGTTGTCACATTTGCACCAAAATATTACCAAAGTGATTTCTTACACAGTAATAACTAATATCAGTTTATTTGCTTTTTGAAGAAAAGGTCAGTCCATATTTCTTTCTGTTGCCAGTACGATTTTTGCCATCAATATCAGATGGATTAGGATCTGGGTTCTGTACTAACTTTCTTTGCCAAGTTCCTTTGGCACTGAGCCTTCTCTGCTCTACATCTATAATGCATAAAAACACAATTGCTTCAGGAAGATTTTCTGACCCTCTCATAGTTAAAGAGATGATGCTACAGTTCACTGTCATTTCAAGAGGAAAAAATATTGAATAATTGTGTGTTTGTATATTTTTTTTTCAGCACACATTCACAATCGTGCTTCAGCTGGATGCCTGCATGTTTTGTGGAACATAAATTTAGTAGAGCAGCAAGAGAAATAAATTCTCTCATCACTAACTTAATTTGCAGATTGAATTTAGCAGAATAACTTGACAGATATTTTTCCAATTTGAATAAAATGTTATTTCAGTTTGTTCAATTTCCGGAGTATACGCATTAAAGGATTTCCATTTTAATCTAGGAAATAATGTTTCCTACATTAAAAAAATCTTTAGTATAGAAAAGCTGATACCACATTCAAGACGCAATGATGTTCTTGTATGCTGGGCAGAATGGCCGCATGTAATTATGATCTGGCTGTTCAGTTTTGATCTTTTACACACTCCTGTATGAGAACTCTTATTACACTTCCAAGATCTATTGATATTTTCATTTGCATATGGACTGAGAAGAAATTATCTCCACAACACAGAGAAACCACCAAGAAAATATAGTTCAAAAAAAGCTGAACTGCAGTCCTTAACATCAAGCATGCCAGTTAAATCCTTTTTTCATTACATGTACAGGCCTAACATTGCAGCTAAACTTAACAGACCTTAGTTAAGCTCGAATTTTGCTTAAAAAACAAACATACAGCCACCATGCTCTGTCCTTCTTTGCCTTCATAGGATAAGCTGAGCATACGACAAAGCCAATGGAAGTAATTCCTCTCACACAGCCGTTTCCTCTCTCTCTCATCACCTCCCCTCTGAGCCATAAAGCACAAGCTGCTGGCGCTGCTCCTGAGATCCCAGCAGGTAACTGTTTTCCGCTCCTGCCTGGCATGATGAGGAAGCAGCAAGGCTGGAAGTCAAAGGATATGATCACAATCTCATTTAAATGAGCTCCGACATCCCTTTAAAGCTATAGGGGACAGCATAAAGCCAATTGTAACAGCTGATATTAAAGCCTTTAAAGCATCTGCTACTGGCAGAAAAAGGTTGAGGATTTTAGGGAGCATCACTACCATTCAGAACATGAGGTGACTCTTATCTCCTGTTATCCTGTGAGCAAAGAGTGGATGAAAGTGATTGTAGGCAAATTAAAAATTTTAAATTTGAATTTTATACCTAACACTAGTTCTGAAGCATCTATTTCTTAAAGCTCATAATCCCTGTGATCAACAGGATCTTGGTACAACATATTTGCCAGCTAAATATGAGAAAAAAAACCTGGTCTTTCTTTGATACAGAACTTTCTAACCTTCTATGTAGAGTTCAATATTCAACATCAATTCATTCTGTGAGGGAAGCTTAATTGTGATTTTTGCAGCTCTTGTTTTGCTGAATAGGTAGAGTTCAAATCAACAGCAAGGGCATTCTTCCCCATCTTCTACCTTCAGACACCTTCACTAAGATTTTTCACTTTTAAAAGAAGAACAGCACGAGAAAACTAACCCATGCTGTTCCATTTTAAGAATTATTGAAAGGTAGGATTGTCAATAAAATGCCTTTATGAACAATTTTTGATTCTGTGAACAAAACATGTATCAAATACTTTCTGTATAATTCAAAAACTAAAAAAGTACGGAAATGAGAAGAAAAAGAAGGAAGGGAAGGGAACCTAATGACTGAAAAAAATCTAATGCTACTTAAGCTATTGCAGGAAGATTCTGGTTGGTATGACACAAATATATTGCTTATTTTACATTCATTTACTGAAAAAAAGGTATAGGATGCCTTACAACATGTAGGCTTGCTTTCAGATTCTTAGGGTTTTTTGCAACTAGTCCAATAAGTTAAACAAACCAACTACATCTCCTGTTCCTTATGAGGTGTGTAAACAGCAACCAATTTCAGTTCAGGCTGAAGCACAATACTTCAATCAAAATTTCAGCATTATTTCAGTATCACTTCCAGTCTAGTCATTAAGATTTCTGCTAGAAAGGGAGCAAACAAAAAAACCTATTTCTGATAACAAATAAAGCAGCAAACCACCTCTTCCTGAATCCAAGTACATCATCATTCGCTATAAAGATCCTGCAGTGATCGATGCTATCACAAAGCCTGGTTAGACCTACAAAGATTGCCTGCAGATAGGTTCAATGTCAGGCGGCAGACTCTACAGAGTGCTTGATACCTAAGACAAGCCTATGTTGGCCATGCTTCAGAATTTTCTAGCTGACACTGCTACTAAGATTTAACTAGTTTTCACCAGATTTTGCCAGTTCAGACTAAATCATTATAGTACAAACACTGTTCTGCTGTTACTGGCCCTGAAAGCCACTGTGCACAGGTAGATGACAAGGCAAGTTCTGTGATTCCAGTCACAATATTAAATCCTAATGATCCTATGCTAGGCACAGACTTAACTGATTTACATACATGCTTAAAATCAGGCATGTTTTAAAATAGCAAATAGAATTCAAACTTTTTAAAGTAACCCAGAAAGGTTTCAATTTATAAATTCATCCTCTTTCCAAAGACTAAATAACTAATGCTCATTACTTCTGTACCTCACAGACTCCCGGACTTTGCAGAGAAAGTATTTTTTTCCAACGTTCTCCATGTTGCAAATTTGTCTCTTAGTTGCTGCTCTGCCATGCAATCACCTGCCACAAAATCTAAACCACACAGACTGATTCAACACTTAGTATTTGGCTCTCCCATTCCTACCTCCCCAAAAGGTCACAAAGCAGGAGGATATTGTATCTTACACAGTGCAGCTCTTTCATCCTCAGCACAACCCAGTATCTGGCTCAACACTTAACATATTTTGTGCTTCAGTAGGGAGCCAACAAGCACCGGGTGGGATTTTACATTCCTATCCTGTCTTCATATCTGAGGAACACTTAATAGCTTACTGACAGGTAACACTGTACTGGGATTTTTAAAGCACTAATGAGCACAGCAAGGCTCACATCCTATTATCCCACTAACTCTACATGGATTCTTGCATGCATGTGAGAGAAATAGGACAGAGAGGAAAGACAATAATGTTTTACTGATAGCACTCGACCAATAAAAAGGTAGGCATGAATCAGTGTCTCTTATTTATTATTTGCTGCTGGCAGTAGATGATCAAGTATTCAAAACATCGAAGTTGTCAAACGTGACCAAGAGCTGCACTATAGTACAAAAATAATTGCTTGATATGTCCATCTCCATATTCTAGGCTTTTCACCTGTCACCGTGATATAGACAGTAACAACTGACAAAACCCCACTAAACAAACTCCCCAAAGCATTTTAAGGAGATCCAAAGTTTTAAGCCTGCACTGGAATCAGATGAATCTAACAGCCAAGTGTTTGAACACGCACGCTTCAAAGTGAAGACAGATTAGGATCTAGCTAGCTAACTGTGCAGGCACCATTTGCAAATACCCTACTGCTTGTTTTATGCCAGAAAGTTTATGAAATTGGAAAAAGGATCATTAAAAGTATATATGGAAATGAACTGCAGAAGGGAAAAAAATATTCCAACTTTGCTTTCTGTTCCTTTTCAGTATCTTTTTTTTTCTTTTTCCCTCTGCAACTAAAATGAAAATTAAAGCAGAGCTGAAGAAGGAATGAGAGACAGAAATTAAGTGTATCTTATAAATTTGCATTTGACCGATAATGGTTTTACTACTGAGATGGTAACTGTGCTTTAAAATTATATCACAATTATTCAAATGCAAGTGACCTCACCACATATAAGTACTAAAAGCTGCTTGTACACTAGAAGGAACAGACTTTAGACTGTTTGCAAGCTGAAAGTTGATTATCCTGAAACACTGCACGCCGAGCAGTAATGTCTTCTGACTCAGTGAGAACGAGCTGACTGGAAGAAAGGTGAGACATGCTAATTCAAATTGGTGCAGCTCCTTGAAATTATAAAGTAATTTAAGTATGAATTGTCATTATTACCAACGTACAAATACAGATCTCTTCATGGGTGAAAGAACACACAGGAAGCACATAGCTAGTAGTCCTTATTGTCTAGACCCTTCAGCTTGCATACCAATTCTGTACTGACACGTCTGATGTTAAAGATTATCTTTGGTTTCTAATGACTTTTTAGAAAAGACATTCTTTTCATCAGCATGCTTGCAAATGGGCATTGCTTTCCAGTTAGATAAATAGCCAGGTTGCCATTATTCTTTAAATGAATAAGAAAATATCTTTAAAATATGCAGTCTGATCTAATAAGGTGCAGCCAGGGCACATTCTCTAATGGGGGTTTGGTGAAGCTTCCTGTACACTGCCTGAGTGAAATAGATACATGAAAATTCATAACAAGGCGGACAAATAGGTAAACAAAAGAAGATTTGTCATAATAGTACAGGTTATGAATGCAAACTGTATTCTTTCTACTTATCTCACTTGGCATTCAATGTAACTTTCTTGTCCATCGTAACACTCAGCTTATTCACTGCATGTCATACGTAATCCAAAATAGTGTATCCACTCAAAACAATACTCAAAAGATTTCTGTTTATTTCAAAGTTATTTTCAGGCACTGTGAATGTTCTGTATTTTATTTGAACAGCCGGGGGTTGTCAAAGCACATTCTTTCTTGTCCCATAAAAATGCTTATTGTATCCCCATCACTACAGTACCTGAATGCCTTTATCTATTAAAACCACCACCAAGAAAACCATACTCTGTACTTTCTTCACTCACCACAAAGGAGAAAATGTTTACACAGTGCAGCACAACACTTAGGCACGAAGAGAGACTGTGTACGTTTTTCTAAGTGCATCTGCAAATGAAACATGCAGGTCTCAAGAATCCTGCTCTGCATCAAGCGTTCAAGGTGGTACCTTTATTACAGCTCTTGGTTTGGGTAGATGCACACTACAAAACTGTGGGCTACACTGTCTGTCAGAGACATCTCCTGAAACAATAACTTTTCACTTATAAATAAATAGAAGGACCTGCTACCTTTGAAGATAAGGACTGCTGACATTCCTCCACCATTTAGACATCTACAATGAAATCTTTTGGGTCTGAGCCCCACAGAGCCCAAATCCTGAACTTGATTAGTACTTAGTAAGGCAAGAGTTTAGGGAATGCTAACCAGCTTTCACATACTAGCAGTAGTCCACAGAAGTGAAAAACTGCACAACAATATTTAATGCCAGCTGGACTGCTTGATGCGACACTCATTGTGGCACTCTATCTAGGAATAATGAAAGCTTCCCAGCCATGCAGGTTAAAAAAGACAGAGAAGTGTGAACACAGCAATACTGTTTCAAGGGCACACAGTACTGTGCTGTGGAAAATAGCTAAGCTACAGACCTGCCTGGCACAAAAAGTAACTTGGGGGGAGGAGGGGGGGGGAACTTCTATAAAATCAAGCAGAATTGCTCTAGAATCCAGTTCCAAATTGTGCCCTTCCTTCCCCTGAAAGTTCATTTGCATGAGCTGGAGCTTTGCACTAGAGAAGGAAGTTGCTTATTATATTAACCATTATACTTCTGTAAATATCTATATAAATAGGCATACCAGCTACAAATATGGAACACTGCATAATGACAGCCTACAGACATACTAGGTCACCAGGGGGGAAATAAAAGATGACAAGGAGGTTGTCAACAGCCTAAATCAATGCACAGGACGGACAGTAAGGATCAACTTTCAAGTTACCCTTCCAGGGGGAAAGGCAATTGTTAATAATCTGTAACTGAATCTAATACCCTGGAGAAGGGGAGGGAGACAAATGGGTGAAGCATCTCCTGATGGTGAAACACACAGACCTTGCTCCCAAACAACCCACTGCACTAACAGTGAATGGTCCTATGAACCATATAGAGCCTAGTGCACATTTACAATGTTTCCACATGCATTCAATGTGTACACATTGCTCAACACAGGTATTTTTTAGAGAGGTCCTGAAATGTTCAGCAAGACACAGGAACACTTTCCAGTGAACACTACAGGAACACAGAGAAATAACAAACATTTCCAAGGCTGCCCCAGTGCCATGCTCCAGCAATACCACACCTCTTCCAGCTACTACTGGCCATCCTTGCTACTACTGGTTGCTTATCAACATCATTAACAATTATTTTAAGGCAGCAACTAGGTAAGGGCAGCACAGCACTAAGGAGGCTATCTGAAGGTGCAAGAGAAAGGATTAAGATTGGCAGAAAGGATCAAAGGCTAGAAAAAGTAACTAGCTGGCAGAGAATGAGAAAAAGAGAAAGGCAGAGATGTCATGAATAGATGTTTTAGAAAGAGACAATAAATTCACCCATGGCCCCCACAATTTCAAACCCTTAAGTGCACTGAATGGAAAAGGTTACACTGAAGAAGCCAAATGAATGTAAAAGGCAGAGAGAGGCTGGCTAGCAGAAGCTACAGAAACAGTTTCAAGGGGAACTGCACTTCAGCAGAAAAGACTGCTCAGGTACAATGACAGAAAGAAGCAGCTTTCAAGATTTTTTCAGGTTTTTGGTTTTCTTTCCTTTTAAAAGAAAAGTTCTCAAATCCAGAGAAAATCTCAGGCAAAATTTAGGAGTGACAGCAAGGAGACATTAGAGGATAATGTCTGAACATCTAGAATGCCATTTAAACACCATATAATGCTTTTTTCTTTCTTAAAGTCAAAATTACTGCATTTTGTTTTCTGTAATTCTATTTCATACGTATACACACAGCAAGTAAGATATTACAAAATGCTGGTGTTCTATCAGAAAAATTTGATTGGACAAAATTTTATTTAACTTGTAAATATCAGTGGAAATAACCTACTTATTCAATGTTAAAAATTTCAGGTATTTATTTCATGTAAACACATGGGAAAACAGAACATTCAACCTACGATACCTAAATCCAGGACAAGACATGTAAGTTGTATCTCCATTTACAGTATACATTCACAGATGTTTTGTTGGTTCTTTTTAATAAAGGAAAGAATAATTACGGTGAAACATACACCGAAGTTGAATAAATGCTTCACAACACGACGCATTTGAAGGGCCCTTCACCTTAAAGGTGAAGCATCTTTCACCACTGTTTGATATATACCAGGAAAACTTCAAGGGTCAAAGCACAGCAATCTTGAATTCAATGCAATTATCTAGGGAGGAGGCAAAGATCTCAGTATTGATTTCCTCCCCTTTTCTCATGCCAGTAGCTGGACCGAACTTTCCTCTTTGCACAAGTCAGTGTGCAAGCAAGGAGAGGGTGCACAAATGAGCAAAGGAAAACTGAACACTTGATAGTAAAGGGCAAGAGGTGTCTAAAATGACCAGTGTTACGAGTAGTTACTGGATTAAGATCCTAATGCTAAAAGTAACCAAATAACACAAGACCTAGCTGTAGAAAAATTTCTAAATCAACTTATGAATCCTATACAATTCTTTTGGATTTTTTTTTTTACATTTTACGTGAAAATATTTTGGCCACCAATTGTACTTAAAGAATAAAAAGTCTTCCATCAGCAGGTTCTAACCAAGATCTGGACATGCTTAAATTTAATTTTGCTCCAGGTCATTGTAATTTAGTTCCTAGCTCTGCTAGTAGGAATCAAAATAATGATCCTAAACTCCCTCACTCTCCCTTCCTGCCTCCCCTTTTATGGGTATCACCCTGAGGTTTCCTTCTAAAGACTGAATGAAGCAAGGCAAAACAGTGTCAGTCTCTAAAGTCTCAGGTAATGTTCAGCATATGGTGGGGTTCTCCAGTTTCTACCAGTTTGGAAAAAAAAAAAAAACAACAAAAAGCAGATGTGATCAGCTGCTCACCACTTTTCAGTTACATTTTAAAACCAATAGAACAAATCATTTCCCCCCTTCTTTTTACAGACAGATCTGTCTGTAGAAGTTGTAGAGGAGGCACAACAGTTCTTGCAAAAATGTATTTTGCATCTGTTGTTTATTATTCATTGCTTAGGTTTTGTTAGATCTGTTGCTAAAAAGCACCCTGAAAGCAAGTATGGCTGTGGCATGTAAGTGGTAATCTTGGTCATTTCACATGAGCATCAGGACAGTACCACTGCACAGGTAACATAGTATTTCAAATATCTTTTTTGCTGTTGTCAAGCTGAAGGAAAACAGTTGAAGAAATGGTGATGATCACTAGCTTTCAAGCTGCAAGAATGCAAAATAGGGAAGTGTGTGCATGTCATCAACCTCCAGAAAGAAAAATAAATTAACATCCCCACTGCAATATAGATTACTGCATAAAGGGAAGCAACGAAAAGAAAAAAGAAAATACTCCAGAAGGGTCAAATGGACTACACAGGGGTGTTTCATACTTACTAGCAACAGACGTTCAGGAAAGAGCACAAAGGTTACTGCGCTGGCACCACTTGCTGGCCTCGCCCCAAGCATTCCCCCCAAGCAGGCAGGAGTAATCACCCAAACAAATGAGGGAACAAGCGGGAGCATTAGGAGGGAATTGGTTTGCCACTGTTGCTTATGCAGCCCTGATGCAATACTTCCAACTGTTTAAAAAAAGAATAAAAGGAAAAGTCAAAGTAGCAGAGCAAGTACCTTTGTGGATACTGGGAACTTTGACTTCAGTAAAGCTTTTAAACTCAGTCTTTAAAATTTTAGAAGATACTCATTCAAAGCCGTCTCTCTGATATTACCACTGAAGCTGAAAATCTTTGGGAAAGGAAGAAAAGTGTAAATAGCAGAAGGCCCTTGTAGCTGAAGAACTGTTAGGAATGCATTCTTTCCATTATCTACTAATGAAAGTAGGAAAACATTTTACTTGTAAAAAAAAAAAAAAACAACAACAAACAAAGACTACATCACTCATAAGCACACACTGTGTTTATTAACAGCATCTATTTGGGCAGATGGTAATCTTTAAATAAACTGAAAGAGAGCAATGAAAGAGATCTCTCATCTCCTCAGATCTGCCAAATGCATAAAAGAGACAACAGCAGCTAGGATGCAGAAAGGAAATAGACTGAACAACAAATCAGGCTTGGCTGACCATGCCACACATAGGAAATCACCTACGAGCACCAGCAACTAGTGACCAAATTTGGCCACCACCCTCCATTCTGCTTCGATTTTTTTTTTTTTCAAAGCACCTCTAAGATACCTGGAGAATACCAAGGTACTCTCCAGCCACATTAGCTGCCAAAAGAGCCACTGTGATCTGCAGAATGAATTAAGCGTCAGGAAGATGAGCAGAGTTTTTCTTAACAGCTAGAGTGCTGAAAAACAGCCCCCAGATGCTAGTGTTCCTGACACAAAACTGTCCCCTGGCGCTTTCACTAGAGAATGATTCACTGCCAAAAACCGGCATTAGATTCAGATGCAAAGTCATGGCCTTTGGTGTAATGTGTTAGACAAAAGAACACCTATAATCGTCTAAATAAAGCAGCTGTTGCATCTATAGGCAACAAATTATAAAGTA
>JAOWBP010001760.1:18620335-18633216 GCA_028571105.1 Tragopan temminckii
ATGTGTTAGACAAAAGAACACCTATAATCGTCTAAATAAAGCAGCTGTTGCATCTATAGGCAACAAATTATAAAGTACCTTTAACTTCAAAATGAACACATATATTTCTGCAATAGCAGGCCCATCGGTTTGGATAACAGGTGAATAATGCAACCAAAAACATAGACTACTGGCCTCAGTAAACAGCACTTATCTGTTGTTTTATACAAGATAAAACCAGTGCATTTCACTATTGATACAGTGCTTTACTGTCCAGCCTGCATGATTTACCAGGATTACAGAATCCAGACCTTAGCAAAATACTGACAGCAGAATATATGAACACCATTCCCATGAGCTGAGCTTTTTATCTTTAAGGACCAGGAAAATAGATGGCCCTGAAACAACAGCAAATGGTGCCAACATGTTGGACATCAACTGAGGAAGATTATTCTCACCTAAAAAGATTAATGGGAACATATTACAGAGCTGCCCTTGCGTAACTTGGAAAAAGACTTTCTGGAGACCTCTTCCAAGCAAGGTTTTCCTTTTCTAGATCAGAAAGACAGGACTGGAAGACTAATTCACTTTCTGCCTTTACTTAAATTATTGAGAGATTAAGCAAAGGGAAAGGGACTTTGCTTAGCAGAACTTCAGTATCTAAAGGGAACTACAGGAAAGAAAGGGACAGATTCTTTAGCAGGGTCTGCAGCTACAGATCAAGGGGAAACGGCTTCAAGCATAAGGAGGGTAGATTTAGGTAAGATATAAGGAATATAACTTTTACAGCGAGGGTGGTGAGGCACGGGAACAGGTTACCTGGTCTTGTGGTTGATGCCCTGACCATGAAGACTTTCCACGCAAGGCTGGGTCCTGGGCAACCTGATCTAGCTGTGGTGTCCCCGTTCATTGCAGGGAGGTTGGACTAGATGGCCCTTAGAGGTCCCTTCCAACTCTAAGGATTCTATGATTCTATGACTGTGACAGTCTCTTGCAAGGGCTCGAAGACAAGAAGATAACCCAAACATACCTAATTATAGCAGCAACCACACTGGATTCTCTCAGAATCACTTTCATAGAAAGAAATATCACTTTTCTCTGAAATAATTACCTCTAACATGCCCACCCTTTTCCTAACACACATATTTTAATGCTTTGACATCTTAATGCTGCCAAGAAGCCCAGTCTGCTGTTCTGCCAGAACTTGGCCCAAGAATTACCTTCCACTCCCAGTCATTTCACTATTGATCTGAATTTAGTGGAATTGCTCCTCCAGTCCACAGTGTTATGATTTACCCTTTGGCAGAGTGGGTAGGAGGGATACCAAAGCAAATTAATTTTTAGCCTATTTTTACATCTCATGGCTACAATTTCTGTTAAACCAAGAGGAATCAAAGCCCATTGGTCTTGAAAGCACCAATTGCCTTTAAATGATGCCTTCTGAGATATTTAGGCATGTAATAGAAATAACTACGTCCTGCTTCCTCCCCTTCCTCTAGCCATGCCAATGGATGAAAAACCTTAAGCATCATTTCCCTTCTTAGATCTGTGAAGGGGAAGGAAGGAGGCACTGTGAAGTGCCTTCAGTTAGATGAGATTAGCTGGGGCTTTTCACTTTCCAGTATTTTAAATATAAGCACCATTGCCTAGCATACAAAAACACATTGAAGACCAAGCACATACTCCAGAAAGAGACAAAGTTCTGTCTCAAACAATTTGCATAGCAGGAAGAGTTTTGTTTTGTTTTTTCCCTGATTTGAGACATCCGAGCAGATTAAATCAATAAAGCATTAAGAGCGTTTAGCAAAGAGTTACAGTCAGTAAATGGTACGTTTCCCCACGTTCAGGCATTTCAGCAGAGCTGGGATGTGTACTGTACACCAAACATATGGTAAACGTGCGACACCAAGGAGACTAAAAATACTCTGCATGTTCCTAACTATATGTGGTAATGGTGGATTTTAAAATGGATGGCCTCAGTCCTACTTCCAGTTATGTCAGTTACGAGATACAAGCGGTTCTAAAAAGATGAAAGACTACAAATAATCATCAATCGTGCAATTACTGAAAATACAGAAGCATTTTCCAGAACAAATGTACTGCTTGTCTTCTCACACGCAATACGAGTAATAAACAATGCAACTGTCCTCAGTTCATTCTCTTTTTGCTACCTAGTGATGTAATCCATGCCTCCTTTTCTAAGTCCAGTGACTGACAACATGTATTATCTATTCCTACCAGGACTGAAACATTATCAGCACTGCTGTGCTGCTGCTCCTCTCCTTGTAGGCTGCCACTAACAACAACTCTTCTGGCCTGAGATTTCTCACAGAGTTGGCAGGATTGTGCACAAATGCACAGCTCCAGGTTGCCAGGTGCTCATATATATTTTATTTAGATCTTTTGTTTAGCAGAAACAACTCAAAAAAAAAAAAAAAAAAAAAGCACAGATGGAATGAAATTAAACTCAGGAATAAATTAATTTCATATACAGACAGACCACAAACTGTTTTATTACATATACAAGAATGAAAACAAACACGCTCCTTTTAGAGGTCCCTTTTGTTCTTTTGTATATTAAAAAAAGAGTAATTAGACATGTTTCAAAAAAAAAAAAAAATCACACTGCCTTTAAAAATTACAACTGAGATAAAACCAACAAAACCAAGGAAGACATTTTCATCATCCAACGTACATCTGAATAGAGTCATTTGGGAGCTTTCTTCATTAACATAACTTCCTAAGGGCTAGCAGTACACTAGAACAGAAAAAGAACCTCATATGCCCCTTTGATGGGAATCATAACTTAAAAATAAATACAAATGTAGGGAATGTGGTACATACAAAGAATAGCAGCTTAAAACATTTCTATTGCCTGTTACAGGACTGCTAAGACATATTTCTGTATCCTTCACAGCACGTTTTGCTCAAAAGACCGCAATAAGACATGGAATGGCCTTGTAGAAAAAGTACTCAAGCCTGTTCTGAGAACCCAACAGGCTCAGGTGTCTCTCCAAATGCCTCTGCACTGACACAGGCAGTGTGGGGAACAAATGGAGGAGCAGAAAGCTGTGTGCAGCCACATGACTGCAGTGCTGTGATGGGGGATACAGGGCAGGTTGGGAAGGCATTAACAGTTGCCTCAAGAAGGCAGCATCAGGACCTAAAGCCATGTACCTCTTGGCATAAAGACAAAATTGTCTTTATTTTCATAAAACACGTAGAAACAGAATGAGGAGTCTGTTTATCTCAACAGATATTATACAGGGAAACAACCAATAACGTACAAGATACAGATCCAATATCATGACATTATTAGCTAATCTTTTTCATTTAATAACGAGATGAAAATATCATTATATTCCCATGGAAAGAGCCCTAAATCATTTCTACACATAAATGCACAGGTTATTCATGTTACTCTATTGAAAAAAATGAAAGATCTCGCTATCAGCTGGTGTAAAATGTCAAGTAGACCACTGATAAAAATATGTAATATCTAAGTCAGTCATAACAGTACGTTTCCTGTGTACTGCCCTCAAGAGACATGAGAGAAGCTGGCATGCTGTAACCACTGCCCAGGCTCTGGAGGTCGATGCTACTGCAGCCAAACAATAAATCACCCAGCCAAGATGCACACTGCCTTCAAGACACTGATCATAATCAGCATAAAGATGTGCCGACTTTTTGATTAAATAATTTGTCAGTTTGATTCTAAAAAGCATTTGTGCATCTACAGCTCTAGCAAAAGCATACAACCTTAACACATTTGCTTCCATAGCTGAAATATCTTAATGAAAGTAGTCATTATTTTTCTAATTTACTTCTGAACTCTTCAGAGACACCATCAGCTGGAGCGAAGCACTTCTGCCTGAATATTGCTTTCTGAGCCTTTTGTTATAATGCCATGCTTAAGGTGAAAGAAATTTGAGAAAAATACTTTCAGGCTTTCCCCATTGATTTGGTCTGTGCACTTGAGAGCACTTTATAAAAGCTTGTTTCCCTGCTTCGTGGAGGTGGATCACATTTTCATTTTTCCTCAGTTCAACAGAAGAAGGAAAAAACCATTCAGAACTGTGAAAAAACATCTGTGAACTGTGAAACGAAGCACAAAAATAATTTGATGAGAAATTAGGGACACGCATGGTACTGGAAGGTAACTTTTGGAAATTGACTTTTGAGTAATATGCCTCTGAACTGCAAAGAACACCCTTCCTTAAGTGCTGTCTAAAAAGCAACAAAGGTTAATATTCTTTCACATAGGTATTTGTCTCTTTGCACTGAAATATCTTTTAACTTGGAAACATTAAGCCAGTAAGATCAAGTCTACTCTAAGCAATCTACATATCAACATACCGCATCTGCAGTTTTGTGGGTGTACGCCTCAACTCTTCTCCTCCGACAGAGAATTCACATACTGTGCCCAGAAATTTAGCCACAGACAAACCAATCACTACTTTTTGTTTAGTTATAGCTCCACTAACACTGCCATTCAACAGTGCATTCAATACTTTGTCCCTGTTAAGGCTGGTTTTTCTTCATTTGTTTTTTTTTTACAGAAGTGTAATGCTTCCATACAATTTCTTTACATGAACTCAAAACAACTTCTAGAACAAATCCTTTGGGAACTGGAAATTTGTATTAGACAGAATGCAGCACACTACCACACAACAAAAGCTGAGAGAAAACCATGAGTAAGAAATATCAAAATTATTCATTAGAACTCATCATCCTTAAATTGCTTTTGGCTCATCCAGAGCTCTGATCAGGCCATGCAAAACATCAACAAATACTCATGTCTGGAATCGGGAACCACAGGCGACAGGAAAAATCTTGCAAAGATGGGTATCTCAAAGAACTAGAATCATAGAATCTAGAAATCATAGGATCTATCACAGAATCTAGAAATCATAGAATCATAGAAACTAATGCTGCTGCCCATAATAGCAGATAAAAGATGTCCAAGGACAGTAACAGAAATCCAGGCAAATCAAATTCTTAAAATCTGACAATGCAACACAAACAGAACTGTAATAAACAACAAAATAATGCTTCAGACCAGTAAGAATTTTTTCTTTAGCTCTAAAAATAGAGAAGTCAAGAGGCAATACTAGCATTCAGGTAATAGATGTCTCATTATACAACTAAATTAATCCAGAAAAAGAAATATAGCTTTATATTACTGAAACTGATTGTTCATTTGACAAAATAAAGACTACTAACTCTCCCTGTTGAGCTTAAGCTTAATTACTGTCATGCCAACGTATTTAAAATTCTCTTGAAATAATAGTCTACAATTATAATATGAATCTGAAGCATTATCATTAAATCTTACAATTTTCTTTGATTACGTAAGACACATATTTTGTATTCACAATTTTTATTTTGCAAGGAGTTAATTAGAAAGGTACATAATATTTGGTCAGGGTAAGCTCTACTCTACCCCCACATGGTTGCTCTTATACTTGTAGCTAACTTGTCTTTTATGCTTGCAGCTACTTTCTGCTCTACCTACCAGGTTCTCCAAAGAAATGTCTCTCCAGATATGAGGAAACAAACAAGACACTTCAGGTGACCTTGATTTTTTGTCACAGTGGAGGCAGTCTCCAATTCAAAAATCTCCACCCAAAATGTACAATAATTTTCTCTAATGAATGCTTTGATCCTAATGCAAGTTAGCACTCATATGCTCGAAATATCAATTAAAAAACTCAAATTATTTTTAATGTTTGTCTTACCCAGCTTCTCATAATGGAAAAAAAATATGCAAATTTGAAGATCACATTCTTCAGAAATGGAGAGATCTATTATCCCTGTTCATGACGTGCCGCAAACATTGCATACAGTTGTTTGGTACCACTTATTTGATTCTTGCTTTGCTACGGATGCAAACGCTCTCCTACATTGATTATACAAATATTGGTTGTGACTAGATAACCTACCACTTATATTTAGATTTAAAAGCTTAAAACAATGTTTATGGCTTACTTTGTTGATTCAGTTCAAATCATGATAGGGGGAAAAAAACATCAAAAATACAATCAGAAACCACGTCTATAGATAAAGAAGGTAAAGCAGGTTTCCATGGTTACTTTGTTAACCATCTCTAAATTTACTGTTTACGTAGTTTTAAAAGTACAAGACACTATAAACAAGAGAAAATTAAATATTTATTAAGATGTACATTGCAGAAAGCTTCCACCATATGCCATGTCTGTTTCATCAGCTGACTGTCAAACAAAGCTCTCAAGGAAACAGTAATACTGACCAGTTACTGATGCTGCCAACTACATTATTACATAGGACAAATCCTTACTGAACACGCACAGAGGAAACCCTTGATTAAATTTAATTTAGTAATATCTCACCTGTAATTTATTTTCAATAGAACACAGTCCCTAGCCTTGAGACCAATTATAACATTTCATAAGTCTCACTAAAGTAAAAGTACTCACTTGGCAGTCAGATAAAACTAACTGATCACCAAAGGCTGTTCTTAAGCTCTAGCCATTTAAACAGCTGCTGTTTTATTTCTAATGTAAAACAAGTTCCTCCATCTTGTGCTGTCATCCTAAAAGAAAGGTTAATTCTATAAAGCATTTTTCAGTACAAAAATGTCATCAAAATCAGGTCACTTTTATTTTGATTTCCTGGAAATAAACTTCAGCTGCATCTCCTCTTTCTGGGGAGAGGAATGATCAGCAGCTCTGTGATACTGAAGGCCCTGGGAAATTCCAGGCCTGCACTCAGAAGCTCTCAAGTTCTGTGCAGAGTCCCCGGAGAGGGAAATTCTGAAGGTACTTTGAAGTCCTCAACATTTGGCTGTAGACCTCATTCAGTTATGAACTGGAACATAGCCTTAGGTCCCAAATACAAGTTTATCACACAGCAGTGAAACACAAAAAAGGCAGCTAACTCCAATACCAACAGCAGGCCTGATTTCAGTAAATGGTTATAAGTAGAACAGTGCAGTCTATTCAGGTAGCAAACAGAGAACAAGACAGACATACTCTTCTAAGAAACAACACTTTTTCTGATGAGTACTAAACCAAAAAGTCTACTGGAAACTCTTCCACAGATAGAACACTGTCAGTCTACATACTGTCCTACAGCCATACTTTTACTTTTCATTTTTGCTGTGTGTTTGCAAAACTTTCAATGAACACGTGTATTATTATTTCTTTTAGACAATCTGTGAAGCCTACAGAGGGTAGTCTCTATTCTATTGCGGGATCAACTCTACTTAGGTAATTCTTTTACAATATTTAATCCCGAGTTGTTGCTACACTCCAATGGCATTAAAATGAGAAAAGTTACCTGAGCAACTCATGGCTAATCTTTCTGGCTCATCTTTTCCATATATGCAGAAAACATATTTTTAACACATATTTAAGTTTGGTAGAACTCAAACAGAATCACTAATAAAGTTATATTCTGATCTTATCTTCCTATGATTGGTTAAAAAAAAAAAAAAAATAAGGTCTGTACTCTCACTGAATCACAGAACACCCTGAGTTGGAAGAGACCATAAAGATCATGGAGCCCAAATTCTGGCTCCACATGGGAGCAGAGTCCTGTGTTTGAGAGTCAACCGAAAACTTCTTGAACTCTGGCAGGCTTGGGGTTGTAGTCACTACCTGATGCACCCCAGGTTATGGTTGGCCCTTTTGGCAAAATACTATGTCTCACTAGCAGGTTTCAAATGTCTATATCTAATATTTTCAGAGCTATAGTCTAATCCAGATTTGAAAAGCAATTTATTGTACCAAAATGCTAGATGCATTTTAAAATAATCTCTAAATCTACCAGCACTAGCACAGGGCAATACCATTATCCTTATAGCTAGATGAGTTAATATTTATTATATAATATCAGCATTCGCATAAAAAAAAATAGGAGAGCAGTACTTATTACTTATACATTCTGATTCTTTTTACATCTATCAAGAAGATATTCTACTTTATTCTGTGCTTCTTAAGTTTAGCTTAACATTGTTCAACGTAGGCAAGCAAACTCCATTTTGATATTCACGTAGACTAGACAGAGTGGTATTTTTCAGCCAGCCATTACATCAGTCAGTCATATCCAGTTATGCTATGTTGCAAAAAAAACACTGAATCTTTGGGAGAAAGCAAAAAAGAACTGTGTGATAAAAAGTATTATCCACTGGTTTCTATGGCCTTAGCTCATTCTTCAGTACTGCACAAAGATAATGCAATCACATTTTGGGATATACTAGAAAGCCTACAGCATATTTCTTTACTATTTCAGACTGTTACATAAAAAAAAAAATCTGCAGGTTCTGACCCCTGTTCTTCAAAATTATAAGGGTTAACCAACTATTATTTATTTCAGAACTTTAAGATGGAAGTGTGCATGAGATTTTGATTCACAGGCTGTAATCTCTTCAGGAGCTAAGGAAGAAGTGATCCTTAAATAACATTTTTTTCCTTAGCTTCTAAAAAAACTACTTTTTTATTGCAGTACTCTATTTGCATTCATAATCTGACCAAGTAAAAGCAATTAGAGCGTGTAGAGATTGCTAAGAAAAATTGACATTTCCTTTTTCTTTCACCCTAAATTTATATCTGTGATAGACTGTGATTTCAAATCCAATAGTTACTTCCTGTCCTGTTTTATCATCTGTTCTTGGCGTTACGTAAAGAGCTTACAATAAATAACAACATTGAGTCCTTATATAGCATTTTTAATCCATAGATCTCAAAGCATTTTACAAAGGATGATCATTATCCTGCTTCACTATGAAAAGAAAAAGCACAGAGACCTCCAGGGTAAAACTGATCTTCCTGAATCCCCACTGTCCACAGTGAAGCAAGGATTTCACCATACACCACAGCACCAAAGGTCAGCCAGAAAAAGTTCCGGGGTTAGCAAAAATGATCCAAGGGATGCAACATCATTCCTATGAGGACAGGCTAAGAGAGCTGGGGCTGCTCAGACCAGAAAAGAGAAGGCTCTGGAAAGACCTAGGAGCAGCCTTTCAGTATCTAAAGAGGGGCTGTAAGAAAGAAAGGGACAGACTCTTCAGCAGGGTCTGTTGTGATAGATAGGACAAGGAAAAAGGTTTCAAGTTAAAAGAGGGGAGATTGGGACTGGATATAATGAGGAAGGACTCTACAATCAGGTTGGTGAGGTACAGGAACTGGTTACCCAGAAAGGAGCTGGATGTCTCATTCCTGGAGACGCTCAAAGTCGGGCTGTATGGGGCTCTGAGCACCTGACAGAGCTGCAGCTGACCCTGTTCACTGCAGGGGAGCTGGCCTGGATGACCTTTTAGGGTCCCTTCCAACACAAACGATTCCGTCATTCTATGATCTTATTCTGCTTGTGATTCACAAGAACGCCTCCTGACCCACACAGGCAGCACTTGTAAGCACTGTACTTACTACACCTTCACCCTGGGCATCTTTCTTACAGCTCTAAACATACTAATGCTGCCATCAGTGCTGTAAACAAATGCAGTCAACTCCTGTTTATCAGTTTACTACTGAGATCAACGTGACTGCAGCCAGTAACACAGACATCAGGGTCTGATGACACCAACCCTGTGTCTCAAGGTATTTTCACCTCTGGGCTGATACCCTAAACCCGCTCAGTCTGTGGGTAAGCAGATACGAGTAACCGAGTCCCCTGCCTTCTTTCTTTTTGTTCCTCATGCCCAGTCTTTGCATCTTGCCATGCTGTAGATTTTTAGACGTATAGACTTCCTTTACTCTATAAACTCTCCCGGAACGCTCAGAAAACCTAGAACCAGGTCTACGCACTAGAACGTACAAGGGCAAGGACTGAAAGCAGCCCGGCTCTCGACAGCCACACGGTACACGGAGCACCGACCCGACACTCCGCACGCCGCTGCGCCAGGCCGAGCCCGCCCTCTGGCGGTGCCAGGCCGCCGGAGCTCCGGGGCACCGAGCGCCCGCCGCGCGCAGCCGGGCACACTGCTCGGGGACAAATGCTTCTGAGATATTAACCTCAAGGGCTTCACCACGGGCACACGCTGCCGTCTGACAGACATCCTTCGATCCAGCTTCGCTAAACTAATAGGGAAGTTATTTAAAAGCGGCCTGAACTCAATCTCACCGTGCTTTGCCTTCCACAAACCGCGTATTTCTTGCTGATAGACAGGAGCTGAAAGGCTGAGCAACACGAATAACAAACTGTTTTAATTCACAGTTGCAACACATAAACACGATGAGATCTGCACCTTGTTAATCTCAACTTCCCCACTCCAACAGTTTAACTTAAATGCCACATTTACATAACATTTACATAAAGATTCCATTTTGTTTATACAAAACCCAGCCTTATTTTTGCAACAGGCTCAATGCTAATTTATTATGTAACAACAGATTGTTTTCTCTATTTATACATAAAAAAACCCTTAATTCTGAGAAGGCATTTGAGAGACTGCAGTTGCTGCGAAGCGATTTAACATCATTCTTCACTGTTCTCTGATTTTTTTCCCGACAGCCTTGCGTTTGTCGAACATTGCCCCAAATCCAGGCAAAATGCCTCAATTAATTTTCTGCCCTTTCTACAGCAGCTTTTTCTACAGTTTCTACCTCTGACTAGCACACACGCAGCAGAGTGTTCAAAGAACCTCTCACTACAGCCCACAGGAGCTGAGCTCCGAACTTCAAGGGCAGTAAGGCTGGATCTCTGCGTCAGACACTTTTTAGAAGCTTCCAAACACTTCTTAGTTGTTTGTTTAGTATCTCTTTAGCATTAACGCTGATTTCAACAGCAACGCAATACAGCCTTCTAAATTGCAGAACTGTCCAGCAGAGCTCCCAGGACTCTGCAACATGGCTGGATGTAACTGCAGTGCTTTATAAAAGTACTACTACACCTTTCGGCTTCTCCATGTAGAGATCTCTATACATAAATTCATTGCAGCTCTTTTCTGTATTTTAATCCTTAAAATGATTTTTGCAGAAACCCCAAGGCCTCATACTGAAAGTAACTTTAAACAAGAATGAACTCCTAAGCTAAAACCACTACCTCTTTACACCTCAAAACTACTTATAAACTAGACACAAAGCCACTCAGTCACATCTAGTCATCGCTGTGATGGTTTTTATTATCAACAAGACTATACTGCTGACTTCCTGAATGCTAATTAATCACGTAATGTCAAGTAAGTCACTACAAGGGCTGCCTCCAGTACACTGTATCCACATTACAGAACAGATCACAGAATGGCCTGGGTAGGAAGGGATCTGAAGGATCACGAAGCTCCAACCCCCCCTAGGCATGGTGATCCCACCTTTTCGTGTATTGCCTATTCTCACATTGACACATAGGCTACATAAAGCCAAACGCATCTGCTCCAGATCTCCAGGACACCCAGGTGAAGTGGCACAAAAATCTGGCAAAATTGGTTAGGATTAGCCTCAGTGGAAACAGATGAAGGCAGTAAAGAAACCACCCCTTAGAGCACCATGCTGTACTCCTAGGGGGCATTGTTGTCTTTGTTTTTCTTAAAGTGCCTGTAGGAAGGTGAAGACTGTTGTGGCCACTTTTTGTAGCAAAAGACTGATGTAATATGCCGACTAAAAGCACAGCCTGCAAAGAGAGAAGGGACATGCTGATGGTTAAAGCTACCAAGACACTATTAGAGGACTAGATAGGACACAGGAAGACAAAACTGGTGTAATCTTACCACATCACCTATCAGTAAGGGTCTACAGAGCCAATCAATCCCCAGAGCCACACTAAAGATTTTGTTCTCAAGACCACAGCCTGGTTTGTTGCAGAAGACAGTTTGGCCACACACTACCATTTATGCAGTGAGGATGACTCTGTGATCAGAACAGAGTGAGCTGAGAAGCTACAGGTTTTCTTTTGGAACAGCAGACAAACTGAAAGAGAAAAGTGGAGAAAGGATGTATCCCTGTGGGACTTTACACCTACTGACTTCAAAGACAGAGACAGTTACCCAAATACCTCTATCGATCCTGCTTCAAGATCACTAGAATCTCTTTAGTACTATGCTATATATTAGAACATCAATAGCATTTTATAGGCAGCCACGTTCAAAGCAGCAAAGAGACTGTATAGCATCAGCATTGTTATTTGGCTCTCAGAAAATGAACATCTTTCAGGCTGCACTCCAGCAGAAAATCTGCACCTAAATTTGTGTCTAGTTGTCAGAGCCTGGAATTGTCAGTAATAGAATTAGAGAAAGGATGCAATACAAAGCAAACAGGGTTGTTTGCAGAAGACATTGACTTCCCAGTAGCTAGGAGTGTAAGAAAGGAAAAGTTCCGATGTTTAATTTTTTTTTTTTTTAAACAGACATAAAACAGTGATAGCAAGAACTACTTTATTTTATTACTCTCATTGAACAGTAGGACATAGCTCTCTCAAGCTTGGGACAGCTTGAATATTGCTGAGGGCTTCAGCGATTGACTACAGTTCCCATAGAGGTTACACTTCAATAATGACTTCTTGACATCTCAGTAAAGAATTGTGTTATCTTTTAAAAGCGAGTGTCTGCACTTCAGACGAATTTTGACTTCACAGGATGTGATCTCAGTGGTACCTTTCTAAACAGAGTAGAGTAACAAGGAAAAAAGACTTCTTGTTTAAATGGATTGAACAATTAAGTTATCAGATAGTTCATTAACATCATGTTACCCTTTTGAGTAGCATGAAGATATGAGGAGTCCTATGGGACTCTACAGAGAATGAGAACAGCAGATGAGTCATCTGATGAACAGTCTTTTCCTTGCTATCTTTTTCTTCAAGAGTGCCATATGTAGAACCACTATCACTGTTTCTCTGTGGGACCCCCCTCCGTCCTTACATACAGGTATCTCAGCTCAAACTAAAATCAGTAGAGGTGGCAGTGAGTATTAGAATTTGATCCCAGAATCCAA
>JAOWBP010001760.1:18633316-18652500 GCA_028571105.1 Tragopan temminckii
AGAATCCAAACTACATCTTAGTTCACCTAAGAAAACTAGAAAAGGGAATGGTCTTGAAGACATCTGTTTGGAGAATCTTTGCACCTGGAAGTAAACAAAATCTAAATAACTTTCAACTCTCAGTAAGTTAAAGTACAGGGTGAGCTGTAAGTGTTGCTAACAGATGGCTACCTCTGGGTAATGTTATAGGTGCATGGTCCCGCAGCTCTTTTCAAAGCCACATCTGCATGGCAATGAATGATTCATACAGTTTCAAAGGCACAGCAGTGCTGAAAGTGGGGAGATTTTTCAAAAGAATCATGCCTCCAGGAACTGTCATTCTTCTCCACTCCCCTTAATCAGCCTTGCCCTAAAGGAAGCAATGTTTGGCATTAAGACAGTAAATATCCTCATAGGTTCAAGATTTTATTTCATCTGATGCCCTGGTCTCAGCACCGGATGAAGTGTTTGGATGAAATAGCTTCAGAGAGCAAACAGCACCATGCAGACTCTTCCTCTTTCCCCTCTTAACTGCTACCCCAAAAGCTAATTTTATGCATTCCAAATTCTGATAATAAACACATTTCTCCATACTGAGAATGCCTAGATCTAGGAAATACAGGGTTTCTGTTTGTTCATTTGTGTGGTTTTTACTATTATTATTATTATTGTCTGTATAGGGAAGAAAAAACAACTATATCTGTACTTGTGTGATTTGCATAACATGATTAACGATTCTGCTGAAGCTAAATGAAGTAGTAACAGTTACTTTCTTTTATACCATTGTCTGAAAACAGTGGGAAAATGATCTTTCAAACACAGTAGTACATTTTTTATGAGTAGTATGAAAACACAGTTTTCATCATGAAATTTTTCATCAATAAATTATTGATCTTTCCTCCGGGAATTTTCAGTATTCCTGTTTCAGACAGTGTATAATCCATAGATTTCTAACAATTCTGCAACTCTGCTTTTTGTTATTATTTTTATTTTTCACAGAGAAGCACAAGCTGCGAAGAGGACTTTGGACAACAGATACTATGTGAATACAGAAGAGAAGGTCTACAATATCTTGAGAGCAGAGACCATTAAAATAGATAAAAACAATGAAGGCAGTAGCTTGCTAAAAGTCATATAGCAAATCAATGGCAAACATGAAAGTAATACCAAGTCCACTGTTCCCTAGTCCAAAAAATCAACTACTGAGGAATGGCTTTTTTTTCTTTACATAAAGTAAAATAAGCAAAACTTATACTGCTATAATGGAAGGGAACAGTATTTCCTCCTTAACAGTACATTTACAGTAAACGTGTCTGAGGAATCCCCAAATTAATAACAGGAGTAAGTGACAAATAGAGAATGAAGTATTATTAAAGCTATATCAAAGAGCACGCTCACATAAGACCCACAGTGGGCTTTGGAAACAGGACATATTAGTCAAAAATAAGGTGTTTTTACACAATCAAATTCAATGAATATTTGCTATTTAGGGATTATGTGAGCATACAACTCCAGTACTGTATCTCCACACGATGCAAAACAAGTATATCAGAAAAATGCCTTCTACTTAGTGGTAGAAGCATTACTAGTCGTTCAGACATAGTACCTCAACATTTACTGCAGTTCGGCTCTTGGTTAAGAAGTTACCTGTGTTCCCTAGAGATCTTGCTGTGCACTGTATTTCCTGCACAACAGTAGCATATTTCTAAATATTTCTTATATGACTTAAATACATCTACAGATCAAAAATAGATGTGAGTAATTTTATAGAATGGACACCAGAATTTAAGTATACTGAGTAGACTAAAAACTATATCAACATATTGAAATGCAGACATCTTCAGTGATATTGACACTATGCCTCCATTGAAGAGAGATGTTTTAAATGTTTTCATGTATTTCTTTGTGTGAAACATGGAATAAAGTTATAAAAATCTATGATTCAAAGGTTATGTAATGTAAGGACACTGGTTTGCCTGTATAACCTTAATTCAGCCTCATTCTCCCTGTGATAAAGGATTACTGGGTGAACTCATGCGTTCTGTGGGGGTTTATTTGTAACTTGTTTAAACCACAAAAGCACGATGTTCAATAAGAGGGTACCCAGTATTCTTCCCCACAAGGTATGCCTTTTGTATTGCTATCTAAATGGCATCCAGACTTCATATGGATACACAACTACTATCATTTTCCTGGATGTTGCCACATTGCTGACAATCTGGAAGAGAAGCTATATCTGAAAAGGGTATCTTAGATTCCATAGAGGACTACATGAGAAGAGCACTTATGAGCGATGCTGAACATACGGCAGTGAAATGCTTATAGGCACTTCACATACTAATGGAACTGAACTCATCTTGTAAAAGCTCAAGTCCAGAGCGTTTAGCTGGGTACTGAAAACATTAAAAAAAAACAAACATGTTTTGAGTGCACGACCAGAGGAGTGAAAAGTAACCAGGAGTAGTCACCCAGGGTCAGAGCTCTGGGATTCAGTGAATCAATGCTGCCTGCCTTAAACTGCAAGGATTCAGACCTGTGAGTGCTTAACAGAGCCTTTATCCACAGTACCCTACCAGAATGAATTCAGCACCAGGGCAAGGTCAACAGCATGCTCTGATTCACTCACTGGGTTAGTCCTCCCAAGGTAAAAGCCTTCACAGGCAGAAATTGTGCAAGATGAGACATTTTAGTGGGATGAAATAACTTACAAAGAATTCTCTGAGGACCTGAGGACCACTGCAAACTTTGCCATCTTTTGAAGTACATGTTGCATTTCTTTAAAAACTCAACTAGATAGTGATATGTTTTTGAAAATGAATGCAAATACATTCTGAGTGAACTCCTGAGACTTTGCTCACATAAAAGAAGTCCAAAGAGCAAAAAAGTTCTTCACAATGCATTCAGATGCATTAACCTCCCTTTTCTTCTTGAAGCACCCTGCTTTAATCATGCCATTCATCCAAATGTCAGTGAACAAAATCCACAAGAATCACTTCACATTCCTTATTCATCTTCGGAATATAGTCCATCTTCTGCATCCAGTCAATCAAGCTTGCTATTAAGAAAAACAAATCTCTCCCCCATGGAGTCACAATTGTCTATAAAATTCAAGGCCTTATTAAAAATATGAAGGTACTTCAGTATGCAGAGGGAGAAGAAAACCTTTAGAAAATGTTTATTTTTCTCCAGAGCAAGAAAAAACAAGGTAAGGAAAAAATATATTTCCTCAGAATGAGTGGAACTCCTGATATTTCTTGATTCAAGGTTTTCCTAAATGACTCCTAAAGAGGTTCCTTAGGAGTTTTACATTGGGTTACACATCCAATTCAAATTGTGAAAGTTTATGAAATATAAGCAGCAATCTTGCCACAGAAAATGTCAAATAGTAACAAAGTTAGATGGCCAGCTCTACCAATAACAGAAACACTTTCTGATATGCAATTCAAAATAAATATTAGCTTACCTGACCAGAAAGCGATGGAGCCCAACATCAAAACTTCTGTAAGATAAAAAGATTCATCATATTTTAATTATTAAAATATACTTCTTAGTTGGGTATTATGTAAACACAGTATTTCAAAATAATTAATATTATCCAAGATAAATGTAAAATTGTTATTCATAAAACCTAAACAAAAGAAGCTTAGCATGCAATTTCCTTTATGCAATGACATGACATTTAAGATGATAACCATATGAAAAGATTTAGATTCACATCACAAAAAGCTTACTTCCCTTGAGTATTTCTTTAGTAAAACAGTAACATTCAGAGCAGCATAACACACAGAGAGCATAAATTTTAATTACTGAAAATAATCTTTTATAGCATCCTGATGACCAGCAAGTCTACTTGATTCCTGTCATATATACAGGTAGATCCTCTATCTATATACTTCTTTCCTTTGATGTGTTTTGTACTGCACAGAATTGCTTTGCTACAGAATAATCAGTCCCCTTATCTTTCCTTCAGATACAGAGACTACACAGAGATACAAGCCTTGCAAGAATGTTCCTCACAAATCTGGGGAGGAAAATAACTTTGATGACTTCTGACAAAGTACAAATTAAATCACCCTGAAGGACAAGAACTGTGCCTGAAAACCTGGGGACTTGCAACATCTGCAGGCTGCTAATGTCACTGTTTTTTCTCTTTTTCTGAGTTTCCTCCATTGATCAACGAGCTCAGGAGGAACAACCTTATCAACCATGTACAAGCAAATCCTTGACACTACAGGAAGACTAAATACCTCTTGATTTCAGAAGTGGACCTAATGTCTGAAGTATGTGCTTTTATGGGACTACCAGTATAATCCCAGAATAATAGCATGCATAACAGTACAACTGAAAAACACAAACATCTTATTTCCAGTGCTGAACTTACACTGAAACAGTCTTGCATTGTGTCCACAATCTGAAAGCAAACATTATGCACTTGAGCAGCCTGTTCCAAAAAGACTAATCAGTCATCTGAATTCAATACGATTTTATTTTAGTACTACTGCAGTGTGCCAATTTCTACCTGAAGTATCAAGAGAAATCAGATACTGTTAATTAACGGCACCTTGATAACAGAGGAGAGATGACCTGTAGGAATTCTAGGAGTTAACATGGAGGGCAATTCTAACAAATCAGCAGGGTAGATAGTAGTGCATCAAATTTCTCTTGTAAAAACCGCCCAGGATAGAAAAAGCATTCTGCTAGGGACGTGAATGTGGTCATCATTAGATCTTTACTTTTTATTCCTTTCCTAAAAGCATTCCCAGTTTCATATTGTTGTTACATTACTGTGTAGTTACACTGTATAAAGTGCATCCTCTTATCTTTCTGCATTCCTCCTGCTTGGAGGCATGCTGCAGTTTAGCTCCCACTAACCACACTAAAATAACCTGTGGTGTACAGAAGTCTTAAGCATCAGAGCTGTCCACAGTCCATATTCACAGCTCTGAAAGCCTTTTGCTCCTAGGACCAAACACTTCAGTGTGCTTGTACAGGGACAGGGAGATGAGGAAGGTGGTACAGCTCCAGAGAATGATTGTATGGTAACCAGCTACCTTAAACATCCTTAGAAAAGCTCGTATTTCCAAGTATACTAGCTACCCCTGATGGCAATGACCACATCTTCTATCTTCTTTATCTGTGGCTGAATCTTCTGAAGAGACAAAATAAATACTAAGTGTCTTGAGGACAGGGATGCGGAACATGAGTATGTCAACTTCTGACTTTGAACTGAACGTTGAAGGACTTGACTTAGATTAGGCGCAGTAACTGAATGGTCCTGCTAACCTCAGATGTTCAAAGCTGACGTACAGTAGGGTGGACAAAACTAAGGCAGACTGGATTCAGATAGGAAGGGGGAAAGCAGCATTTTGCTGTAGACTTGTGTCATTTTTTAACAAAATAACACTCCTATTAAAAGATCTAACACATCATTATTTCATATTGGCTATCAAAATTATTTCCATAAAATCCACATTAAAAATAAACATGCACAGAATCAATTTATTGGAATAAATGAAAAAGGTAAAAGATAGATCAGAGCCTCTCCTTACCACAAATCAGCACAGACAGACAGTTCTGTTATTCCTCAGGTTGATGTTCGGCTGACACATTTCACCTGACTACATAAGATTCTCAATACTCCACTGTAGTAATATTTTAAAGTGTACAAGTAGTATTTTAAAGATATAACTACACAATGACTAACAAAAAGATGCATATCAGAGCGTGCATCCATATCTCAAAGACATCACAGGACAGTATAATTGGTTAGTTCCAAAAGCAAAACCAATGATATTGAATGGTCTCAAACTATACAAAGGAGCACTCAGTGCATTACCAGTAATCCATAAGGCTATGGATTTGGGTACATACATTTTTAAGCATCTATAGAGACATCCCAAGGAAAAAAGACTAAAAAAACTAAGATTCCAGGAGGCTGGCAAGACACTACCACACAGATACTTTCAACTGTTCTGCTTATTCATATTTAAATACACACTGCTTTTGACTCTACAGGAAAGTGAACTGAAAATACAGTGAGAGAGCAGTAGCAACAGATCTGGTAGAGGAAATATATCTCCCTGTTCTCAGACAAAAAAAAAATCAAAGTGAAATAAGGTTTGCATAACAGTTTCCAGACTGCAACTTGGTAATCAGAAAATAAGCAACTTTAATCATTAAAAAAAGAGAACAATCACACTGCAACTGTATTAATAATTTCAGGAAGATTCCTTCAACATCATTGGAATCCACCTGCAGATGGATGCCAGGATGCCCTCCATAATTAACTCAGAATTAAACCTGGCATATACACATGAACAATTATTCTATAAAGGGAACACATTTATTTGATATTACAGCACAATTTACAATCAACTTCACTCAATGTTGAGCTTGACTGCAAAATGTAGGATTTATCTGGTAGCCCTTGCACTTCAGGGTGCCACAACTACCTTAAGTTTCTTCACAAATCCTTTTTGAATTCTATAAATACCACAATTTCACAAAAGAAAAATACATTTTAAAGTAACAAGGGAAAGGACATCCACAGTAATGAGTAAGAAATGATTTGCCAGCTGAACTTTCTATACTGCTCAAATATCAGTAATGTAATACACTTTTAATTTTTTGAGATGTAAGTGGTTAAATCCAGTTTATCTAAATAGTAGCAGTAGCCTTTGAATGGGGTATCTTTTGTATCTTAGCTAGTTTAAGGAGGTATCATTTCATTTCTACTTCATAATTTACAGAAGGAAGGGATGCCATCCAAGGGACCTGGAAAGGCTTGAAAAGAAGGTCTACGTGAACTTAATGAAATTCAACAAGGCCAAATGCAAAGCACTGCATTTAGAATGGGGTAATCCCAGACATGTACAGACCAGGAGAACTCATTGAGAGCAGCTCTACAGAGAAGGACTTAAAAGATTCCGGTGGATGAAAAGTTTGACACGAGCCAGCAATGTATGCGTGCAGCCTAGAAGGACAACAGTATCCTGAGCTGCATTCTGGGCTACATGCTGGGCCGTATCCTGGCCAGCAGGGCAAGTGAGGCAATTGTTCCACTCTGCTATGCCCTCATGAGGTCCTATCCGGAGTACTGCAGTCAGGCCTAGGGCCCAAGACAGACATGGAACTGTTGCAGGTCTGCAGGACACCACAAGGATGATCAGAGGGTAGGAGCATCTTTCCTGTGAAGAAAGGCTGAGGGAATTGGGCTTGTTTAGCATGGAAAATGAAGGCTCCAGGGGCACCTCATTGTTGCTTTCCAGTTCTTAAGAAGAGCTTACAAACCTAATGGAGACTGACTTTTTACATGGGCTGATAGTGATAGGACAAGGGGGAATGGTTTTTAACTGAAAGAGGCAAGATTTAGATTGGATGGTAAGAGGAAATTTTTTACTCAGACAGTAGGTGAGACACTGGCACAGGCTGCCCAGGGGAGCTGTGGAGTCCCATCCTTGGAGGCATTCAAGACTAGGCTGGATGAGGCCCTGAGCAGCCTGAGCAGGTGAGTGGCAACCCTGCCCACAGCTGGGAGTTGGAACTGGATAATCTCTGAGGTGCCTTCCAACCTAAGTCATTCTATGATTCTATGATAATCACACTAGTCACTGCAGGCAATTCGATATTTTCTTTATAAAAAATGTCTTTATCTGAAAGTTTGCATTTTGAATCACAGTTCTGCAAGCAACTTTAATGCTTTTGTTAAGCATGGAAGTTTTAGCTTCTGATACATTTCAGCAGAAGATTATACATATAATCCTCCACAATCACATGCATCTTTTCCCAGCATCTTAACTAGAAATCAGTGACTAACAGCATATGTATGCTATTCCTACAAGGTCCTTATCCAAAACAAAATCTTTGAAATTTATCTGCAAGCAAACACTTCTGTCCTCAAGGTATGGTTAAAAAATGATTTCATAGAGGTGTGGTATCCACTTGAAAAACTAAAAACACAACACGCTGCCTCCCAGTTTGCATTCAGCACAAAGCTTAGAGAAAAAAAAAAAAGGAAAAGGTAGAAACATGCTGATACAAACCACAGTCAACAGCAAAAGCACATTCATTAAAAAATGCAATCTTGATGACTCCTAGAAAAACAAGTACAAAGCCTCTCTTATCATTTCTTTATGTGACCCTTTCCCATATAACTTTTAAATCTACTTATGCCACCCATGCCACTAAGTTATGCCACCTTAAGTTAGTTAAGGATCTGACCCCACATTTACACTATCACCACAGCTCATTAGCTGTGCTAGGCACCACTGATCATCGCTCCCTTTGACTTGTTAAAAGATCCCATCTCATGAGGTGCAAGTCTGAGATCCCATTCCCAATGATTCACAGCAGGGGACAGGAATCAAAACCATGTTGCCTAAAGAATAGGAAATAATTACTTTCAGAAGCAGAACACCCTAACAGGTTCCTGATGTGCACCCATCAAGGCACACAGGTCTAAGGGCCAAAAGAAAAAGCCATTCAAACCTATTTGTTAATTGGTGTAACACAATACGTGACGAAAATTAACAGAAAACACACTTTCTTCTGCATCAAGCCAAGGCAAGGTATCAAAGTTACAATATATCCAACACTTACTGAAAAAAAATCTGCAGATCTTTGTTACAGAAAACAAAGTACACTTCTGATACGGAAAGGACACAAAAAGAGCTGTTACGGCTAAGATGAAGTGTATTCCACACGTTTTTGAACAATCGAAAGTTCATCATCCTCTCAGGAGCAATATCTTTATAACTGTGGAGCTCCTGGACTAGAATAATCTATGCTGTCAAAAATGTCAATATTTTTATTTAAGAAATGAGGTCATTTGTTTGCCTATGCCAGTTCTGTTAAGAGCCAGCACAACAATTTTTCAGCAACTAATGCACAATTTAACAAACTGCACTGACTGCATGCAAAGGGAGAGAGACACCATTTTACCTTTGGGCTCTTCCTTGGGTAAAGTAGATCTACAGGGACAGTTTGCCACTTGTGAAGCATTCAAAAATCAGAAAAGTCTACATTCCCTCAAAGCTAGAGAATGCATTGTAGAGCAAAATATCCTAGAGAGCTTAAAAATAGTCATGTTACCTCTGGAATAGGACCTAATGTTTTCCTTTCCTACCTACAGAAATTACAACAAGGAGCAACGCTACCCCATGTTTCACTGAAACAAGCACAATATAGCAATTGCACTGGGATCTCTTCAAATCAGCAAGACTAGTAGCTATTTGTTGTGATGACGACTCCAACAAGGGGCTTGCTATATATTACAGTTTCAGTACTCTACCCTGAGGGTGTTCTTCATCTCTCAGAAGAAGCCTTTAAGTTTTTGAAACATTTCAAAGGTTCTCAGCTCCTCCTGTTATAAACATGGTTAAACTTGACCTTACAAAGTCCAACTCATTCACATACCCTCAGAGGAAACTGTTCCACCTAAGTCCAGAAAAGCATTTACAAAACCGGCACTTCCATTAGCAGTCTTTGCAAATAAACCTCACATTTCATCAGTGAGTTGCTGACTACGCCTCAATACAAAAGAACATTTTGCACTAGAGACTGGAACATTACTGAACGATAGTTGCTTTCACTGACACAAGGTTTTTAATAGGCTGCTTCACTTGTTTCTCAAGCAGTGTCTTGGAGTAGCGATGCCCGAAAGACAGTGTAAACTGATGAATGCTCCTCCACTTCGGAGTGCTAAACTTCTTTTCCTGCTTCTTCTGTCTCAGCTAACCTTTCCTCCAATGCTGTCTCTGACAACTTCCTTAATCGGCAACCTGCAAATGATGAAGGCTTCCAAATCACAAGTAATTACAATTGTGCCATATAAGTCTGAAAAATATTTTTGAGCCTTGTCCAGAGAATAAGACGATTATAGGGAAAACAGACACAAAACTTGCATAAATACTTTGCTAAGGTCTATAATTTAGTGTCTCAATTAAAGAACTACAAACTTTTCCTACAGCAAATCCTAGAGAGGTTTGTCTACAAGATCATAAGTTTGCTTTTATTCCAACTAATGACTGCTACCAATTGATTCATCTTCATTATTAAATAGAGACCTGGGAAAACCATCCATAATTTGCAGAAGACACTTGTATCTTTTTACATCCTTGCATGGATTCAGACATGCTTTTTTCTGCTAGGTTACTCAAAACTTACACCTTCATTGCAGAACTTCTCTTTGGTGGCAAATAGCACGCTTCATTGCAAACAAAGTAATTGGCACTGTGCTAGGAAGTACTATTTAGAAAGCAGGTGCTCAACTTCAAACAGAAAAATGACAATTACTGAGTGAAAACATAGTAAGCAAATTGAAAATATTCAAGTGAAAAGAAAAAGCTGTCCATTGTTGATAGTTTTTAAAATGAAGATAGGGAAACACATGATGAAGCAGGTAATACTGACAAACGAGATCCAATACAACAACTCTTAGCAAGTATTTATCTATGATCCAAATTATGGAATATACTTTTGAACCCAGAGCCTTGAAAGCCACATTGCAACACTTTCTGGAGACTTATGCTACACACAACTATGATGATCTTCAGCCTCTTAACTAGAGCAAGACTCATGGGGAACTCCATCTGTACACCAATAACACCATTTACTCCCTGATATGGTGCTGAAATTAGGAACAAAACTGCATACTCCTCAGGCTCTGCAATGCTCTTCAGGTATTCTTTCAAAATAAACTGTAGCAAAATCTTTTTCTGTTCAAAACCAAAACATCTCAGTCATACCATAAAATATACAACAAAACATAACCTGCTCAACCCAACTAGAAAGTTGTTTTTCAAGTGATTGGAATGTACTTTTGAAAACCAAAATCTTAAGCACAAGCTTAAGCCTGGATCTCCATCTTCAACAGGTTGTCCTTTGTTTATGAGCTGTGATTTTAAGCTTTAACTATCTGCAATGCAGCAAACTGGTAGTAGCAGCTTTCTTTTCACTGTAAAAAAAAATAATTCAACTAAGATGGTAAAAAAACCAAACCATGCTATTTGAAAGAAAAAAAAATGAAGATGGTCAAATGCTTTTATATCATGTGTCTGACCAGCGATTTTTTGCTATAGTAATAAGTGGGACTTGTATATGCATAAAGCTATCTTTATCATATTCTCCGACACTTGCTTAAGGACATACAGACATTTTAACACTTCATTTTTAGGTAAAACACTTCCAATTTCTGATCTATTTCTTCCTGAAGTGATTCAGCAATACTAAGTCGCCTTTTGGTTTCCTGCATTATTAGAACAATCTGCACTACCACTACTTTCAGCGCATCCTGGATATCTCCATCCTAGTTTCGGCTCAGTGCTGCGTGGCTCTTTGGCACCAAGAAGATGTACATGAAGCATATGCCTCACCTCATAAAAAAGCACTGTAAATAAGCGATGGCTTCAAAGCTGAACAGAGTAAACTCTACATCTTCTACATGCAGTAAAGTTTTTTTTCTGCATGGAGTCACAGGGAGAGAATAGGGCTTTCCACACCTATGAGGATGGAGAGTGTCCCCAGTGAAATCCCAACCCAACAGCAGCAAAACCCTCATCAATTTCAATAGGAGCAGAAATACCTGGACTGACTCTGAGCATACTGTAGGCTACAAGCCATGGTTCAACTTAAGCATGCATTTTGTTATGGACACATTCACCTTTGAGAATATCAATGAGAGTCCTGGAGTTAGATCTGTGGCATTCAAGTTACCAGCTGGTAACTCAGGTTGGAGATCTGTACAGCAGAAATAATTTAAATTTAATTAAAGGATGGCCCCAGTGAGAAAGCTCCTTCATGAACTGCATAAAAAGATTTCATAAACTACTAGTGGCCTCAGCATACAAATTAGATTCCTAATCTAATTTGTTTTGTTGTTTCATTTCAATTAAAACACTCAACTTGTATTCTAGTTGAAAGTCTGAGTGAGGCATTAATGATTCCAGGCAGTGATTTATTTTTTTAAGCAATCTCCTGGCCAGAGACCCAAGCACAACTTCGAGCAGGCATCAGTCATTGCTAGAGTAAATATGAACTCATACGTAGGTCTGGCTACATAAGAGACTTTGAGAAAGAAATTACTTTTGTTTCTCAGGTATGCCTCTCACCAGATTTTGGTGATACACCTCAACAAACAAATGAGCAAATCTCATTTGTATTCTGTTAATCTCTCTTAGAACTCTTCAGAAGAAATACTACTTTAATTTCCTGCCTTCCATGACTCTTCAGAAATCTGCAGTATCTCCTGGAGAGTGGTGGAAGCCTAATGCCTGCCCATTACTGGCAAACTCCCATAGGGTGAGATTTCCTTCAGTTTTCCTTGAGTAAGGCTTGCCAAGAAGAGCAACCATCCAATTACTAGGAGAGTTCCCTAGCCTTGCTGCAAATGGAACAAAGTTTATTAATAGCTATTATTCATTTTTCTATAGTGGTTGTGAGCAAAGTGCTGTTTGCCAAATGCGTGCAGCAGTAATAGTCTGTATCTATACTGACCTCATGCCTAATATTAGAAAGGATGGGCTTCATGGGTGATAAGCAGTAGGTGGGCTTGGCGTGTTCATTAAAAAAAAAAAGCCAAGCAATTTCAAATTTCAGTAACAAAGCAGTTACTACACAAATAAAATTCCAGTAATTATGCAATTTAGACCCAAGACTGATTAAGCCATTTTGTTGTGACCTCTTTTTGCACTCCTAAGAGACAAATAATAGATTTTTTTTCCTCTACTGAAGAGATTTAAGGAGACTTTTAAGACTTATCACCAACAAATTGAGCCTTAGAGTAGGCAAGAGGAACTGTAGCTTGCACTAATATAGCTGATGTCAAAAGCAGTTAACTGTTGTCTCTGTCAGTGAGGCAATGACTAACCAGTCCAGAACTGACACATCTTTCATGGGCTCAGGTGACATATTAGCTAAAAGGAACACATCACAGATCTATGTCTGGTTTTAAACATCATAAACGTTAATGAAAAAATACAACAGGTCAGTATATCAAAAAAGATGTTATTTTTCAACATAAACATGTTATTTCAATACCAAAAAGCATGTAACAATTCTGTAGTTAAACGAACACGCAGCAGCTGGACAACCAGCCTGAGTATTCTGATACTGGCAAGAAGGCTTAATATTTGAATGTTGTGTTTATAGCACATGCATGATATGATCCAACAGTGAACAACAGAATTAGAAAAAGATTAGTACAAGTACAAAGAATATTAAGTAACATTCACACAAAGAATCGCCTTACACTAGTAGACTTCCAAACACAACTACAGAAACCAAGGCTTGGGTACAGTTTGTTACAATAACATTTGAGTGCTGCTAGAATTTGACCTTCTAAATAAATAGAAGTACCTGTTAGGGTATAGTAAAATTAACAAAACATAATAAACAAATGCATAATATAAATATGACTTAAGCAGCGTATTACATGAGAAGTCATGTCATACGATATTACCTGTATCTGAAATCCTCATAACTAAAATGCTTTCACAACAAAAATGTGATGAATTACATTTTACTAACTTACTATTTCCTACAATAACTGAACCAAAAGTACGCCTTCCAAACCTAACAGTTGTTTTTATCATTCTTGTTTTCTAATTCACATAACTGTGGTTAAATGTGATGAAATGTGACCATTTAACCTTCCAGAGACAGTTGAGACAACACAATAATAAACAAATGTTCAGCTTTCACTAATTACAGCACAGTTAAATAGTAACTGACTATTTCAGACGCATTTGGCATTAGAGATGTTTATCAACAGTGTAGTTAAGTACACGTTCCAAATCAATCCTCCTAATTGGACAGTAACATCGCTGTCCCTACTAAGCTACTTGCAGTTGTGAAAGACATTTCCTCAGGGCTCAGTTTTAAAAAAAATGAAGTAGGTGCTAAACATTACTCTTATGAAAGACCCTCTCAAGTATTTACTTCATATTTTGTAAATTCTTATGTCCTACTGATGCTACCAGCACTTACAGATTTGCTTCACTCAGCAAGTCCATTTAAGTCCAGTGCCAGCAGAGTTCTTAAAGTCAAATCCTAGCATCACTAAATCCAATCAAGGGTTTGACAGCGACTTCCACAAGGTCAAAATTATATCCAAAATTTTTATCCCACATCTGTAAGGGAAAAAAAGTCAATGACTACTCCTCTGCTTCCCTTCTTATTCAGATAAGGCTACAAGTATCATGCTATTAAAATTCTCTTATTCTCTAACTCGGCACACTTGACCAAAAAAAAAACACATGGACCACAAAACAGATCTGACTTCCACTGTTAAAAGAGGCAAAAGAAAGCTTAACACAGCTTACATTCATTGAGGTATTCGTGCATCTGCACACTTTCGGTGATATCCATTTATTTTATCCATTGATTTCAATACAATTTCTCCTTACTCACAAACACTAGGTCATTTCAACACTGCAGACGAGATTCTGCTTAAATCAACTATCATTTTAAAATAATCCTTGTGTAATAATCATCTATCTGGACTTGTGCAAAGCATCTGATACTGTCCTGCATGACATCCTGATTGCCATGTTGGAGAAAAATGGATTTGATGGATGGACCACTCCCTGAATAAGGAATTGGCTGAATGGTTGCACTCAGAGAGTTGCGGCCAATGGCTCAATGTCCAAGTGGAGACAAGTGACATGTGGGCTTCCTCAGGGATTGGTGCTGGGACCAGTGTTATTTAACATCTTTGTAGGTGACATGGAGAGTGGGATCAAGTACACTCTCAGCAAGTGAGCAGATGACACCAAGCTGAGCAGTGCAGCTGACACACTAGAGGGAAGGGATGCTATCCAGAGGCACCTGGACAGGCTTGAGAGGTGGGCCCATGCCAACCTCATGATGTTCAACAAGGCCAAGTGTAATGTCCTGCACCTGAGTCGGGGCAATCTCAAGCACAGATACAGGTCAGGTGGAGAATGGTTTGAGAGCAGCCCTGAGGAGAAGGATTTGGGAGTGCTAATTGATGGAAGACTCAACATGAGCTGGCAATGTGCACCTGCTGCCCAGAAGGCCAATTGTATCCTGGGTTGCATCAAGAGAAGTGTGACCAGCAGGTCAAGAGAGCTGATTCTGTCTCTCTACCCTGCTCTCCTGAGATCCCACCTGGAGTACTGCATCCAGTTCTGGGGCCCCCAATACAAGAAGGGCATGGTGTTGTTGGAACAGGTCCAGAGGAAGGCTCATGAAGATGATCAGAGGGTTGAAGCACCTCCCCTATGAAGACAGGCTGAGAGATGGGGCTCTTAGGCGTAGAGGAGAGAAGACTTCAAGAAAACCTTATAGCAGCCTTCCAGTACTTAAAAGGGGCCTGCAGGAAAGCTGGTGAGGAACTTTCTATAAGAGCAGGTAGCAACAGGACCAAGGGAAATGGTTTTAAACTGGAAGAGGGAAGATTTAGACTAGACATCAGGAAAAAATTTATTGGGAAGGGATGAGACACTGGAACAGGTTACACTGTGAGGTTGTAAATGTTCCCTCCTTGGAAGCACTCAAGGCCAGGCTGAATAGGTCTGTGAGCAACCTGGTTTAGAGGGAGGTGTCGCTGTCTAAATAAAGCAGGGGGGGCTGGAACTAGGTTATCTTAAAGTCCATTCCAACCCAAACCATCCTATGATTCTTCCATATTTCAGAGACCACCTCTGAAAATATAGAATAAGGAAAAGAGGCCTTTTGATTTTTAAGCAGAAATGCCATGACATTAGCTTTTTTTTTTTTAAAAAAAAGAAAGCTTGTGAGAAGTTAGAAGATTAAAATACACATCTTTGTTTTACTGGATTGTCTCTGAAACACACTGGATAACATTCTCTTTCAAAACCAAAGGCCAGAAATAGACCAGGAATGACAGTCCTAACCTCCAGAGAAAAAGCAAAGATGCATAAGCCTGTCTTTCCTTTTCTTGTCTCTCAGTGCCAGCTGCGGGGTAAGTCCCTTTATGGAGCAGAAAGCTTTCAAATAATAGCTGTCCGGAATTACAGGTTAGATACAAAGCAAATCACATAAAAATACCTAATCCTCTTGACACTGACTGCTGTAGCATTTTTAGTGCTTACTTTCAGATAAGACTATTGGGAATGTGCAGATTTTAAGGTGGATGGGCATAGGAGAAGAGGAGGAGTCATGTTTCTGCAAGCCTGGTATCAGACTCTGACCTGAGATAATGAGATATTTATGCCATGCTACTTCCATGACATGTCAAAACGTATCAATGTGTCCAAAATCTTTGGAGAAAAGCACTTAAGACACTCAGTAATGTAGTATGGAAACACGGAAATGGTAACCTCCCTTCCCACCTCACCCTAGGAATGGCATTTGTGCTAAACATTGCTGTAAACTATGAACTACTAACAAGTTTCATTGTGGAACACCTTGCCAAAGCTGTTCATCAATAAGTGAGATTTAATTTAGGACTGTTAGGTGCTATTTTTCTCTAGTTTCCACATCTTCACTTCCCCACAAGGATATTTTTCCACATTAAATCAATTTGCAACTTTCAGCCATGCTTTAACTAGCACATCTTTAACCAGTTGCACTACACTATTGGTTCCCAGCCTAAGAAGTTGTGTAGCAATTCTTTAAAAGCACTCATAAGCTTCTAGCAGTAGTTCCTTTCCCATGCTTCGCTAACTTGCTTTTACCCCTGCTAACAACAAGAGATTTTATCTTATTAGTGACCTATACAAGATAAAACAGACATTAAAAATGAAGTTGACAACTACAGTCAAACTTTTGAATGGTAGTAACTTCGTTATACTTTTTTTTTTTTAAGCTCTGCAACTGCATATTTGCCAAGAGATATACTGATAAACTGAAACCATAGCAACACACTCAGTATTTATGTTAACCATGAAGCAAGAAGAAAGATAGCTAATTTATTTATTTTTTTTTTACTCAGGAGATTGTCTTGATTAAAGAAAACACAGATTACTCAGAATCTACTACAAAACAATTTCTCTTTAATTAGACCCCCTTATTTCTAAGTTCGAAAGAATGGACACAATTCAGTTAAGCATTTAATGTCATAAAGGAGGATGCAGAAACACCTGATTTGTTTTTCTAATAACTGCTTTGCTCCAGAGAAATTTTAGACAACAAACCATGACATTTTTCTTCCCTTCCTCACTGAGAGCTCTTCTGTCTGCTGTATTACATAGTGAATAACGACAGCATGTACTGATTTTAAGTTGCACTGATCTGGATTTGTCACATCCAAATCTTTTGTTGGTATGCTCAAAGGACACTGGGTGGTGGTGGAAGTCTGTTCAGTGGCATATTTGCCCTCCTTACATTGTGGCATTCACATTGTCTTTCTCTTCAGGCTACCTTGTTTCCTTTGTAATACGCACTACTGATAACTTAAAAATATTAAAATAGCAACGCAGGGTCTTTCAGGAGCCTACCTACTATAATAGTCTGAGAGTTGCCTACAGTGGATGCCACTGAGAAGGACAAGAGCAAGTCAAGCAACCACAAGGGCTTCCTCTGAGCAGTACTGCAGAAGTTAGCCAATAGGTGACAGTGCACTCTCTTACATTGCCTGGATTGTCCTATTCCACACTCTGGCTCTAACAATCTTAAGCAATACTAGGCTATCATTTTTAATAAAAAAGAAACTTAAAAATCAGGCATGATGTTATTAACATTTATATTTGAGCTAGTCTATAATAAAGTTGTTAGGAGTACTAATTTAAAAAAAAACTATGAATCTCCAAACTACAGCAACCAGTATTCAGCACTTCAAGGAAACAGCTCACTGCTCATGAGATCTCACAACAAGCTATTTGCTTTCATCATCACTTTTTCACAGCCTTTATGGAAATCTCATCACTTCAGTACTTTGTCTACATTTTCAGACATCCACCTTGTAGAGATTAAAAAAAAAGCTATTTCCACTTCTAACAATGATGTTCCTATACAGCATAACAGAGCACACAAAGACTGCTAGCCTCTGTCTAGTAAAGATTCATGAGTTTTACTGCAAAGGCATAAGAGCATCATAATTCTGAGATTCGTAGGGCAAGCTATGTGAGAATTTTTTAGATAAGTAAGAATGACCCATAATTCACTAGCAGCCACAGGAAATTCTACTGCCTATATAGCTTTGAAAGCAAGAAATCAAATCAACTGTACATTAACTGATTTTTCAACCTACAAAGCTAGCAAACAAATCCCATCTGCAGAATATTTGTATTATTTCTAGTAGTGAGCGTTTGCTACATATATGAACAAAAACCGGGCAAATGAGAAATATCAGCTGTTCACATTTTTCCTTCTGCAAAGAGATAAGTAATTAAACTTTACCTACTTTGATACTTTTCAATTTTGTTATAAGAAAAATTTTATGAATATTTTATAAAAGAACAGCAAATGTTTTTGGTGTGATACAACACACCCACCTTTGAAGCACTGGAATACTTCTTGCATTATCTGTTACAATTACTTGACAAAGCAGCGTAATTATTTCTGCTGAAGTTCAGTTTCATTTGACACCTCTAAGGCAATGCTCAGAATCCCGGGCATAACAACAGGGACAGGAATTAAAAAATACTGTTGTTTGAAACCCTGCTTGTAAGGGTCATGAGATAAAGCTCTCAGGAGACTGGCCAGTAAAACACACATTTCTGAAATTAATTCTGTAGGTCAGAAGTTCAGTTCAAACTCTTTCTGGAAAACTATTTAAACCTAGGAGTTTACTAGACACTCAAGTTACTCTTCAACAGCTCATCTACTTTATCCATCCTATTTAAGCTGCATTTCTTATCTGAATACAAAATAGTAACAGTTTCAAGCCATTACAAACCATAAAGTTTTCCTGTTACAACTAGCTTCAAGCAGGAAACAAAAGGAAAATTTCACCCAATAAAGCTCAGATAATAACAAGCCCACTGTTATCATAACTAAAATGAAAAACGTTTATTCATACCACAAACCAGTCAGAGACCAAAACAGACAAGCCTCATTGTGCTAGGCTCTATGCTAACAGAATGAAAGAGAGAAGTGTCCATACTAGAAAACCAAACAGTGCTTCTGGAGGTCTGGGGCACAGGAAGAACTTGGGGGGGGGGGGGGGGGGAGGAAGGGAACATAGAGAAGAGGCGGAAAGAAAAAAAGCGCAACAAAAATTTAAAATAGGCTAAAAACCAAGAAGAATTCAAATGGAACATATTTTTCAGGGAAAAAAAATA
>JAOWBP010001760.1:18667135-18680151 GCA_028571105.1 Tragopan temminckii
ACTTGCTGAGGGTGGCCACTATCCCCTCATCAAGGTCATTGATGAAGATGTTGAACAAGACCGGACCCAGCACCGACTCCTGAGGAACAGCGCTAGTTACAGGCCTCCAACCAGACTCTGCACCGCATACATTTATTCACATTTACAAGTGTGGGAAACACAGCAACAAACACACAAAGCATAAAACAATGAAAACTGTTCTTACTTTTTTTCCCCCCCCCGTATGTCCCCGAAGGGCACTTGTTATTATGAGGGCTGTTCACACAGAGGCACAAAACATGGAAAGAAAGAGCCACACTGGAGCAAAATAAAAAGCTTGGCAGGCAATGTGTAATTTATACCTTCTTCCTACCTGCACAAGAGGATTACAAGAAAACATGGAGCTTTCACTATGTAATTGTTGGATTACTTTTTCCCCTCATAGATGCTGTGAAAACTTCCCAATGTTATGAGAACTATTTGAAGAACACGAGCAGAAAGCTGGTATCCTCAGCTCATTTCCTGTTATGTTCTTTTCAGAGAAAACCCCTCCCCTTCAGATTCTTGTAAAAATCTCCTAAAACTAAAATGTTTTGAATTGTCAAATGCCATTGTATTTCCAGAATTATGTGATTATGAGTAACACATCTCGTGCAGACAAAGTCCTTCACTTCCTCAGGCATGCACAATCCTGGTATACAAGCACTCTGCAAGCTTAAAAGAAGCAACTCCATCTCCCAGAGTATTAGGAGTACCTTTTTCAAACTATCCAAGCAGCCTACAAAGCAGGCAGGTCCAATCCCAACAACCAATCATGAGAGTACACTGTATCAAACAACATTGAGTCCTGTGGATAAATTAATCGTTCTCAAATCCTACAGAACCAATCGGTTGCAGAAACAGCCCAATGCTATTAAACTCAACAGAATCAAGAAGAGACATACACTTCTTAATTCTTGTACTTCGTTGATAGCTGTAGATCATGAAATAAAAGTTTGAAGGTCGTACAGTTGTGAAGGAGAGTAGGATTATCCAGGCAGTAATCCTACCAAACACAGAAAAGATAACAGCTTGCTCTTAAAAATATCTCAAACTTCTGCCAGCTGCATTGGATTTATTACCTGAGAGCAGTTCTTCATTTTCTCCTGTAGCATTGTCAAGGTCAGTGAGACCAATGAGATGTACTGAGCAAATGCCAGTTAGGTGCAAGGTAAAAATCAGACAAGACAAGGTTCACAGCTGACAGGCTCCTCAAGATGCCCCACCAGATTCTTACATCACTAACTGTAGTAAACAAATTCTATACTATTTTATTACCCCTTTTTTCTGCAGTGAAAGTAAATTTGATCAAGTAACTTAGTGGAAAGATTGCCTATAACATTTTCTACATGTCATTGAACGTATGCCAAGTTTCATTCTTCAGTTTTTAACCAGACACCAAAAATATACATAAACAAGCAACCCACTCATCCGCATACACAACACCCTTCCTAAAATTCCAGTCATCTTATCTGCACAATATACCTAACATGCAGTTGGCTCTGTTCACTTGGAAATGAACAAACATACTAATTGCGTAGCTGAATCTGTACTAACTACATGACATTTTGGAGCCAACCATTAAACCACAAGCATTTGCACCATACACCTTCAAATCCACAACTAGAACTACTACGCTCTATTTCTACTCAGGCCATCAGTGAAATACAACAGCTTTTCATTCCTGCCTGGCAACAGATGCAAATTACCAGCATTATTGATCTCTTTCATTCATGTAACAGCTTCTCCGCTTCCTTTTTCAATAAGTCTGCTTTCCAGCATGCTGAGCAGAAACCCTCTTCTCAGTCTCAGCTTCAGTTAAGTGCTTCTACAGTTCCCAATCTCCTGTTCTGATAGTTGCAATAAACACACTACTGGTACTGTGCACTTTGAACAAACTGCTGAGATCCACTAACTTCAGAATCTGTCTCTAACCTCAGATATCAAGGCGACAACATGACCCTTCTCTGGTCTCTGAAAATGCATTGCAGCAAACACGAAGAAACAAGTTACATTTTTTCAGTATGTTCCATCTTCATCAAGGCATTAACAAAACAAGGTCTGTGTATATTTAAATGAGAATGTAACATAAATACAGGCATTCCATTCTCCATGTTCAGTTTTCCCTTCCCACTGTCTCAAACCAAGAATATAGATAGGCTTTTCACAGGTCTGTACTGAGCCAGATCAAGTGGACTAAGATCCATTTCAAGACCCTATGCACAGCTTTTCCCAATGGCTATCTCCAAGCTGCCCTCTACTCAGAATTGTGTATACATCTTCTGAAGCATTCCTTGAAAAAAAAAATCATTTCTCCCCTCTAGCAGTACAGAAATATAGGTGGAATTTAATGGAATTTAGAAACTATAAACCAACAGTAAAGAAAACTTTTTCAGCATCTATATCGGTAAGTCTAGTGAAAGAACAATTCTACTCATTTGAAGTTTTTTAATTCTCTTTTCCCCCAGTTGCAGTCTTTTCCTGAAAAGGGCTTTAAAGTTGCACAGATGATTGGCTTGTTCTCAGTGAAGCCTAAAAAATTGCTTATTAGCCACTTCTGTCAGTCTTGCAGATGCTTTTGCTTATCTGACTCATCTTTCTTAATGACATCTCATTGTCAGTAAGCACTTGAAGAAACCAACTTTGCTTCAAAGTGGTGAAAGATCCTCTGACTCTGCCCCTTTAATTTGTATAACACTTCTGCCAGTCACAGCTCAGAGCATCTCAGCACCTCTGGTTCCTATTCGACAGCATACAGGCTCCAGATACATTTAGGAACTCATGCTGAGATATTCAAAGCCACAGAGAGGATTTGGACACCTGCCTACTATTAAATGTAATGGAAAATAAGTATGCAAATGTATTAGTCAGCTTCAGAACATCAGTGCCTATTTAGGGACCTACCTTGCCTCTCCTATTTCACTTGTATGATTCACAAAAGCTTAAAGGCTTTTAGTGAAGGAATCAGATGTTCCCTGTTGCAGCAGAAGCTGAGCAGAGCTGATCCTTTCAGGCTGACTCAGCTGCAAGGGCACCTTTTCTGTAGCTCTCCCAAAAGTACAGGCACATGGTGAAAGTTCCCAACACTCCTCAGGTTGTGGATCACACCAAAGTGCTGTGTGCCCAGTCAGCACAACAGCAGCTCTGCAGCAACTGAAATCCAGTTGATTTAAGGTCCACATGCTACAGGAGTAATGAAAGCTATCTCACTGTCTTCATCTGAATTTGAGAGACACTATGTGCTTCACAACTGCAATCAATATTAACTGTGTATTAAGCAACCAACATGAGACTACGCTTGATACTGAAGCATTTCTTTAAGTTGTACCTTTACTGACAGGAAACAGAAAACTATGGAAACTGTGTTAGTCCAATTTTTCTAAGTACATCTAATCTAGTGCAAAAGAGAGCTGTCCAAAGCCACCAATCTAAATGCAATTTACTTCAACATTTGTCAAGAAAGGGATGAATATACACTAAGACTAGAGACATCGACTCTTTCAAAGTCTAACATCCATTTTTGACAGAAGATAAATTTAACTCACTTGCAACATACATTTTGAAATATACTATAAAAACAGCCTCATGGAAAAGTGGTGAAAGAATTGTCTAATTAAAATTTTTTCATAACCAGTATTGAAGTCTCACAAAATGTGAAACTACAAAATTAACCCATCGCATTGAATTTACTTCTAATAAGAGGTAGATATGGCAGCTGAAGAGAGCTCACCCTTTTTCTTCAATATTTCTTAGTCAAACATGATTCACACCTGCACACGTATACTGGAAGTTTGTAATTCCATGGTCTTAAAAAGAAATACTGTTACCTGCTTACTAAATTCATCAAAGTTCATAAGGGGTCCGTTGTGAAACATGGGATAGTAAAACACATATGCCAGCATCCACAGGAACGAATGAGATGATTTCTGGGCTTGTCCGTGCCAGCAGTATTCCAGGCTGAAACTTGTGTTGAAGAGGCAACGAACAGACACCGTGAAGAGAAGCAGATAATACTCATTTTCAGTGTCATACCACTTTCTCTGTAAGACAAAACAAGGTCAGAGCGTAACAGTACAATCCTGTGATTCATAAATTGCAGGATAATTATATCAATCAAGACCTTGACTTTCCAGGTCACCAACAGCAGAAAGCACCTAAAGCTAACAGAGACTGGCAGGAATATTGAAAGCAAATGTCACTAACGTTTGAAGAGTGAACGCTGGTTGCTGACAGAGCTGCTGGTCTACAGAGCTGCTAAAACAGGCAGAAAACATTACAGCTAATTTCAAACTTTACCATGTCTTGAAGAACCATGTAAAACTAGGAGAGCTTTTCTTATGCGAATACCATTTTTTTCCCTCAGGTTTTGTCCAGATGCATAACATCAAATATAGCTAGCAACCCTATCAACAACTAAGGAGCTACTAGGACTGAACCCAAAGCTGCAAGTCAAATCTGAAAAGAATCAGACACTTGCTAGGAACCAGAAGGCTAGAAAGATTTTGCTGAATCTTTGTCATGTTTATGATACTCCCTGACACATACTGTCAACAAAAACAGACATATATAGATGCACACGTATCAATTAGCACAAAAGAATCCAAACACCCAACCTTAGAAACATCAGCAATGTTTCTGCTTAAATTTGTATTGCAGTGGGCTTAAGAAGCCCTTTGACCTCTGACAGAAATCCACCTACACCACAAGGAAAGACCCTACCAGCTCAGCTCTTCTCCCCTTCGAAATTAGAACAGGCCTAATAGAATAATCCTAGTTTTTCTTTCCCTCTCAGTCCAAATAAATACAACAAGGACATTTCCTCGTAACAACTACAACAACATGCAATTACGAAGCAGTTTCTCTGACTTCTTTATTGCCCAACCAGAAGCATTAGCAAAACAGCAAAACTGAGCTTACACCAATCATCTGCGAGCAAGCAATTCACTTAGTATAAATGAAACTTTTGAGAAATACTTTTCATTTCCACACTACCAGTGAGATCCTAGCAGGCTTTACTGAGTGACTCCTGGATATGAATCCAAAGAATAGCACTTGAAATCACTATGATTATACCTCTAACAAAGGAGAAATACATTCACTAGAGCACTGGACAAGGTATTTATCATACTTTGTCTCCACCAAACAACACTCCCACGTTAACATACACAATTTCATCTCAACGCACTGACTGGCATGATGGAAAGTCCTCTGTTACCAATAAAATACAATTAAGTGTGGTGAGGCCAAACCACATTTCAAGAAGCATTAGAAATTCTGATCTCAAATCCAAACCCCAACATGAGGGTTAGGTAGATTTTCAGATTTCATTTCCTAATGGGAAGACCAATAGGAAGACAAAAAAAATCCGTGGGTTTTCCAGATGATTGATCAGAAGGATAACACATACAATGTCACTCTAAATAGGTAAAACAGAGAAGAACATGTTGGTGTCCCACTCTCAAAAGTGCCTTAGAAATTTTCCACACAAAAGACATTAAGAGGACAAAAGTTCATCAATAGAAAAATGAAACAAATTCCATCAACAAACCGGGATGTTGCCAGTTTCTGGGCAATAGATGGAAATGCTCCCAGTAGACAAAAAGACTAACCCAAATAAACAAGGAAGACTTGTTTATCAGCTTCCTAGAAGAATCCTTATAGCTAAAACCGTGTGGTTACTTCTCTGCAGCATGGATCACTAGGTCTAGAAATAGCTGTTTTCTCTTCCTGCTGTCAGCCTCACAGCAAGTTGCTAGTATACATTTGTGCTTAGAAAATATATTCACTGACACAGATGCAACCTCCCAATTCCAGTTTGAGAACTTATTTTAATCTGGATGTGTACTACTGACTTGACATGCTGCATAAATCTGTTTGGTTTTTTTTGTTTTTTTCTTCAAATCACAGGACACAGCTCTATGTATGACTGTAACGTAATGGAAAGCACAACAATGACAGCAGAGCAGCAAGATCCCAGGCTCCAACAAATGAGGATCTGCTCAAACACAACAGAAGTGGGCACAAAAATAAAGGAAAAAAGATGCTTACCTTCAGAAGGCCTCAGGCATGCAGGAATCCCCAGCAAGATACCTTTGCCTCCTCTGCCAACCCTTAAATGAGGTCTGGGAAGGGGTGGATCCTGGCTCCACCAGGTGCAATCACTCAGGTACACTGCATGCACCTGAGCTCCCCTGAGTTGGCCATGCCTTACCACCAGCTGCTCAATCACTGCTTCAAGCCATGACTTAGCATTTATACTACAGTGACCGTAGGCAACAGTCAGTCAAGCTATCAATATTATGTTATCACAATGACTGGATGTTTTTCCTCATGCAATGACAGACCTCTTTGTCATCTTCTTGAGGTCCATTTCTTCTTATACACTGCAGAGAGGTTTTACTGAAAACTTTCACAATGCAGAGAGCTCTAGCTTTAATGGGTTGCATTTGTAGTGCAAACCAAACATTGTTCTGCTGCTTTACTAGTTACCCCATGTCTTCCTGGGGTCCATTAGCTTTGCACAAATTCCTCCGCTGTCCTTCCCAAAAAGTAGGAAGCTGTATTAGTTTATATTTGCTGGTCCGAGAAAGACAGATAGCAGCACAAGAGCAGTGATTCTCTACATGAACAGAAGAATGAACAGCCACAATCAGAGCTGGCCAGTCTGCTCCCACACAAATTGTATTCAGAGATTGTTCTTCCAAGAGTCACTACACCATGTAGTACAGTACATGGCTCCACTGACAAGATGAAGGCAATACAAAGGGAAAAAACAGCAAAGGGCAGGAAGGTGAGAAGGAGAAAAAAATAAGGAAAAACTATTCTTGTAGGACAAGAAAAACAGAGCAACCCAAAAACAAATGGTAAGTAAGAGTGGAGATCGATAAAAATGAACAGAAGATAAAGTAGGCAGCACTCTGGTGGTTGTCTTGTTAGAGTTTGAACATTCCCATACACAGTAAGAGATCATCACATTACCCTGCAGAGTCCTTCTGTTCATTTGGCATAATTCAGAGTAAGAATGCAGCTAGGTCTCAGATAGAGAAGAAGAGCTGTGTTGTGGAGCTATCTGACCAAACAGAACTCCAGAAGGCTGGGCCTTATCTAAAGTAGTCTCTCAGAACCACCTTCTGTCCTTACTTGTCTCTTCAGTTCCCCAGACAAAAGCAAACAAAGCAACCTTGGCTTTTATCTTTACAGAGGTGACAGTCATCTCTCAGAAAAACCCCACAGGTGTTCCTGAAGCATCAGACCATCACCAATTTCACTCCTCTCATCTGCTGTTTGAGAGCCCTGCAGGATCACCAGCAACAACACAGAACAAAGGAAAAGGAAAAGGAAGGAACAAAAGCAAAAACGAAAGCAAGAGCTACAGATGGTAGCTTCAAATAAATACAGCCAAAGCTTTAAAAGAAGCACGTACAGCAGGTTAGAGTGTACAGTATACTGAATATAACCTGATCATGTCAGCTGGCATCCAAAAGACTATCAAAGCACAATAACTGAGAAAAACATCCTCTCTTCTAAGTGGCTTCAGTCACATATACAACCATTATGAATCACATTATGTATTATTGTAGTGAGCTAACTTTCAGTTTATGCCTTGACAAATACCCAAATGAAACCATAAGTGGCCCACTAGTAAGAACCCACCAAGCATATGAGTCTATCCGCATTTCTAATTATAAGAGCTCTAGAATGGCTCACTGCATCTTTACTTCCTACAGGTTTTCAAGCCAATCTGCTTAGATCAAGTAAAGAAAGTAGTTGGTTAAGAAGATAGCTACTGTAACAGCAAATAAGACTATATTTAATTTGATGCTTAATTCATACATCTGAAATTACCTTGGCTTCTTCCACTGCTGGTATGCGTAAAGTAGATAACAGGATAAGTGAGCACAGCCACGTCAGGAGCGGTATCTGAAACTGAGCCACAGCAAACGAAATAGCGGCGTGTAACAAAATGACCGCAAAGCCCTTGATTCCTAATAAAAACCAGCAGGCAGCCATTCCATACACCATCAAGCACCATGGTTTATACTGTTAGAAAAAAAAAAAAAAAAAGAAAAGGACCATGAACAATTTTAATACTCTATTTCTAAAGCAAAACATAGTAACAGTACTGTCCTATACATAGTAGGGCCACTAAGATGATCAGAAGGCTGGAGCACCTCTCCTATGAGGAAAAGTTGAAGGAACTGGGCTTGTTTAGCTTGGAGAAGAGAAGGCTTCAGGGAGACCTCATTTTGGCCTTCCAGTATTCCAGTACTTGAAAGGAGCATATAAACAGGAGGGGGAACAGCTGTTTACAAGGGTGGATAGTGATAGGACAAAGGGGAATGGTTTTAAACAGAGACAGGGGAGGTTTAGGTGGGATTAGGAGAAAGTTTTTCCACACAGGGTGGTGACACACTGGAACAGATTGCCCAAGGAGGCTGTGGATGCCCCATCCCTGGAGGCATTCAAGGTCAGGCTGGATGTGGCTCTGGGCAGCCTGGTCCAGCGGCTGGCGACCCTGCACATAGCAGGGGGTTGAAACTAGACGATCGTTGCAGTCCTTTTCAACCCAGGCCATTCTATGATTCTATGATAGTAGAGTGCCAGGTTTATGTGTCGCCCCTTCCACTCCCATGGCTGATTAAAGCTTTCTATTCCCGTAGCTCGTCAGAACACACAAATTTGCCGTGAAGTAAACCCATGCATACCTTGTCCATGAATAGCCTGCACATTTGTGATACCAGCAGATGACCAGCCAGAAGCCACAGTATGTATTCCTTTCCCCATTCAATCCAATAGCTCCACTCAAAATCCAAGGCATCCTGGGCATCAAGGAAATATGCATAACTATAAAGGCATGTTCTTAAAGTACAATTAAATGTCTCAGTAACATACAAAGTTTGTTGTCCAATACCACAGAATTCAGCATCTGAGGAATTTTTGCGTAGGCAAGGAAGTCTGATTATTTGCAGTGGTGAACTCCAACACCACTTTGACTTTCAGTAGCATAAAATCCACAGAAAAAAGTGGAAGAGCAGAGGGGCACCATCAACACAGAACAAGAAGCACACTAAACAGAACTGACACCTGCCCACCTGCACATAAAACTGACACCAGCAGCAGCTTGCTGGGGACACAGGTGCAGAATGTCATGAAAATACTGCCACTGACGACTACAAGGGTATGTATGGCTCAGAGCCAGAGTCCATTCCAAAGCACATAAGCTTCTACACATTCCCATGACAGGGTGCTACATGTTCCACTTCTCTCTGCAGGCTCCAGATCAGTGGATGAAGTAATCCAAAGTACCCTTATGCTGCTGCAGGCTCATTAGCAAATCATCAGGAGCACAACTGAGTGCTGGGCATCATCAGCATTTCCCTGAAACCCAATAAAACCAACAAAAACAAGACATGCTCAAAGCAGGAGAACACATGGTCTACATACCCCTTACAGCTGCTTTTAATATGGTCTCATTTCACAGGAAGGTAGATAAGGCAAAGCAGCTGCCAAGCAAAAATGAGTAGCACAAGTACCAAGGAAACTATGCCTGATTACAAGTGTGGACAGATCACACACAACTGTACTGATCCACAAGCCAAATCTGGATAGCACGGATAGCAGGAGAGTACCAATTACTATTTCTATCAGCAGAAGTAAGGCAGGGTAATAGAAACTCTCTCAGGTGATTGATAAAAGGTGAAAGAAAAACAAAAGCTCTGACTTCTCTGGACTTTTCTAGGGATAAGGGGAACAATCCTGCACTGGTTTGGAAAACACACAGTTTGAATGAAACAATACCTGCTCTAAAAGAAGCTTAACTCACTATTTCAATAAAGCCTAATTGCAACCAGGTGGAGCCAGGTCAGACTGAAACGCGGTTAGATGCAAATATCATTCCAAATGAGATAAAAGGGATCAGCTGGCAATCCCTGTTCCCTGCTAAAAGTTAGGACTTCCAAACACACACAATCATCTGCATGTCTGGGACTAAATTCAGTATCTTACACACTTTGCATCTCCAGAACATTTCGTGATTTTCTTGAAAGGACACAGAAAGGGACCCATACAAATGCTGATGGTGGGCCTAAACACAGACGTGTTCTTGGCTTTGATTAAATCACCTTCAAGATCAGTTGCATGATGAATTTTCTTCAAAAGGAAGTGAGGTGGGTTATTTAGGTTTTGGTTTGTCTTAAAAAATAAAAGCATGTTTCTTCAAACATTTATGTTTTAAAATCTCTTCTCCTCTACGCTGAACTACAGCTCAATCATGAATGCCACTAGTGTTCACTGATGTTATAAGCAATATCTAAACACCAAATGACATGAACAAAGGGAAAAAAAGCCTGCAGGAATCGTAAAAGGAGATTAAATCTTTGAAGGCCAAACAGTCACACAGAAGTTTATTAAATGACATTACTAATGAGAAACACTCAGACCAATCACCAAGAAAAATAAAAAAAATAATAAATAATTAAAAAAAAAAAAAACAAAAAACACAAAACCACCTAATGATGAGTATGAAAATCTGAGAAGTTATTATAGGCTTCTGAAACTAAAACAGTATCTTGGGTGAGCAAATGGCATTTTTGTAGCTTTTTGGCTAGCATTATTTCCATGCTATTGAAACGTAGTTCAGATTAGAATAGAACACAAAGGAAAATGCACTGGAAACAAGAAACAGTGCCTACGTTACCCTAATCCATTCCCCTCAGCAAAAACTTAAACCTGCTTGATCCCACACAGAGTGAAACATACATCAGAAAAGGATTAAGTACTGCAGATTGCCCACTTGTCTGGGTTTCTGAGCATTAAATAATAATAATATACAGTGCCTATGCTTTCCTCTTGTTCTTCATATCTTTATAGAGCTTTGGGCTCTGGTGTCTATGGGAGTCTGGCTGTAGAGAAAGAGAATAGAGTAAAAAAACCAGGGATGACATTAAAACACTTAAAACCAAAGTCTCCTTACAAAGCACCATTACAGGAAAGGAAAAGACAAGTAGGAGGAAAAGCACAGTAATTTGTTCACTGCTTCTCAGCAGAACACTGCTTGACACAACAGCTTGCTGCAGAAGGACTTCAAGGAATGGCAAGCTTCTGTCCTTGCAGAGAATCAACAAAATGTGAAGTGCTGGTAACACTCATTATTCTTACCTTCTTAAGGTCCCGGAACAGAGTCCCTTGTTCCAGTCCAAAGCTTCTATCAATTTCATCTTTGTATTCTGCAAAGATGAATAAATCTTCATTAATTACATAACCCTAAAAAAAGCAACAGTTCTGCAATGAGGCACTCTGCTTCTAAACAAAAACAAATTCCCCTCATCTTCTTCACAGCTGTGGATGCTTGGAGCTGGGGAAGGGGAGATGTCTGCTTGCAAGGAATTCAGCAGATGTGAAGCCTACAATTTTTCCTCTTTCCCAGCAGGCACAATCAATGTGCCTTTCCATAGCCAGATCCTGGGCTTTGGCCTGTACGCATCCTGAACCTTCCAGTGATGAATGCAGAGTAGCCTTGACCATTGGGCACAGGTGTGCACTGCGACAGGAGGAATTAACCCTGAAAGATGCACTACATGAAGAATTTCTTTTTTTTTTTCCTTCTTCCCTCACCCATGCCCATCAGGTATTCATATGTTTTCTGCATAAACTTCCCCCAAGCTTCCCTACCTCTAGGCTGAAAAATTATTTTAATTTTAAATAAATATAACAGGGAGCTGAGCTTGAGCCATTTAACACATGGGACCTATAATAATCACCATTTCTTATCTTTTAGGACTGTTTGATATCTCCCTCTAGTGGCAAAGAAAGACAAGGTGACTAACAAAAGGTGTACAGTGAAGATGCCTTAGGAGTCAGTATCACCAGCTCCTGGACTCCTGCCGTGAGGGGGCCCATTCACCTCCATCTCCTTCTAACAGGTTTGACAGAGGAGTGAGGAAGAAACTAAGGTAGCAGACAAATCCAGCTCAGCCACAGGCTAGGAACACTACAAAAGTTAGTGCATCAGCACCACAGACTTACTTTGAGAAACCTGGTACACTTCATAGAAAGAATAGAAGTGAGAGCCAATGGTAAGGAACAGGTAGGCACACATTTCCCATGCCGGCAGCATCACTGGTCTGGGAGCTGCTCTGCTGTTCTTCATACTGACTGCACCTCTCTAGCTGGTCCCTGGAAAAGGCAAGGAAAACAAAGCAGAAACAGCATCACTGAGGTTGGAAAAGCCCGCTCAGATCATCTAGTCCAACCACGGTACAATGCAGCTCAGCATTAAAAACCTTCACAATACTAAGCAAAGTTACTGGAAAACAGATTGCCCTGCAGTCACTTTGTGATGCTGGAGCACTCATATGCATCTCCAGAACAGCAGCACCCTCTCAGGGCTCTGCTTTGTGGGCCAGGGCCGTGTTACAAACACTCAGAATCGCAACAAAAAAGTTAGAACGTGTTTAGGTGTGTAGCATGTCTCCAAGGACAACTCTGAAACATCACTTCCCCGTGCTGCAGTGCATGGGGATAAGCACTTCTGGCTCTGCGTGTAACTAAACATTGGTGTTTCAGGACAAATACACAGAACAGGAGCGCGCACCAGCTAAGGTTAGTGTGAAAAGCAAGAAACAGCAGTGCACGCGTTATTGCACACACACAGGCAGCCAACACACATTTATTTCATAAAGAACGGGGCCAGCTGGCTTTCGGCGTTAAGACATGCAACACACCTCCCACCGACACAAAGATGGGCGTTTGGAATGCGGTATTTCAGCTGCACCCGAGACGCGCACTGCAACAACGTGCACGCCACATGTAGTCCCCCGTTCACACACGACTACGCGAGAAGCCTCCCGGCCCCGTGAGACAACGAGGGGCACCGGGGCTCCGCAGCCCGGACACGAGCCACAGCCGGGCAGCGCTCGGCACCGCCCGCAGCGACGCCGCCGCCATCCTGGCCCGGCGCCCCCGGAACCGCCGTGGACGCCCCACCGGGGCCCGACCGC
>JAOWBP010001760.1:18680780-18729752 GCA_028571105.1 Tragopan temminckii
AGCGGCCCCCGCTGTCCTCCCCGCGCTTCCGGCTCCGGCGTTGCGGCCCCGCCCCGGCCCCGGCTGCTGGCGGCCCCGGCTGGGGTGTTGCAGGTCCGCGGGCTCCCGGCTGTAGCGAGAGGCGCTGTTTGCAGGACGGGGAGCGGTGTTCTCTCTCATAAATGCCGTCTGCGAGCGTAAATTCAGCACGAAGTTGGTGCTTGGGCTGGCCCTGACCTTGCGTCCCAGTCGCGCTGCAGTTTGGACTTGGCCAACGTGGCCTTACGGATGTGCAGCGCAGGCCCACCGTGGCCAAAATAGCTCCTTGAGGGCTCTTGCACGATGTCTCTCACGTTTCCTTATCCTTAGTTATAAAGCATGAACCATTTGTGTAATAAATTAGCTTTCTAGTCTGTGTTTCCATAGCATCTCTCATGATCTGACTGCAGGTCATAATCATAATCTGCCATAATCATATGACTGATGGATCACAAATGAATATTACTTGTGTAAAAGAGCCTCAGAAAGAGGATACTGTTTTCAGTATTTAATATGAGCCGGGACAAACCACAGAGATGGTGGTGAAAAAAAAAATAAAATGCTGTAAGGAAGACTGAAAATAGAGAGATTTTCTTCAACATGTCTCTGAAAAATTGTTCCAGGAGATGTCAGGTAAATTAACTGCAAACTGCAAATGAGGGACTGTATTAAACCCAAAATTAGACCATTTTGCAAAAGGATGCCTATAACAGCCTTTACAGGTACTTTTTTTCCCACTAGAGTGAGAGAAACACTGATGCAGTGATACGGGTAATTTCTGTTTTTACAGTAATCGTGATAACTATAGAAATGAACAGGTCTGAAAAACACGCCGAGACAGGAAGATGAGGCTGAGAGTGCTGGTGCTGGCAACCACATCATAGAACCGGCCTGCATTTTAACAGCTGGAGGGGATTTCCCTTCTCCTTGTACCTTAAACGTGGTCACTGAACCTTGTACCACATTTACTTATAAAGCTGCCTAAAATATTTTGTCACTTTATATCCATCCATTTTTGCACCACATGACTCTTATCGCAGTCTTTTGTTTACATCTGTAGTGTGTTTATAGGGGGGAACATTTCATATCCTTTTGGATGTCACTTTGCTAGATCTTCAAGTTGCTCTTAAAAAACAGGATTTCAGTTCTCCGTGGCTTTTCATCTTCAGATCCATGCTTCCTGATACCTGAAAGCCAGGCTTGTGCCTAATACTCCAGAGGAAGTCTCACTAATACAATGCGTTAAGTCGCAGAATCATAGAATCACCAAGATTGGGTCATCCAGACCAACCACCCACCTATCACCAGCATTTCCCCACTAAACCACGTCCCTTAGTACAACATCTAAACATTTCTTGAACACTTCAGGGACAGTGACTCCACCACCTCCCTGGGCAGTCCATTCCAGTGCCTAAACACTCTTTTGGAGAGTAACACGAGAGAAGAGTCCAACCCCCATCTTGCCCAACTTCCTTCAGGTAGTTGTAGAGAGTTATAAGGCCTTCCCTGAGCCTCCTCTTCTCCAGACTAAAAATAATTTCTATCCAAACCAGAAATATGCCTCTTGGTGTTTCCAGGAATCCCATTTCTCTTGGTCAGAAACACATGGTATTCCAGAATCTCTTTGCCTTATGCCTTTACTTTTTCTTTCACTGTTGCTGCCAGAGTGACTCATCTTCGTTTTACACTGTCAATTTTTTGATAGCCACTAGATGCAAGATACTGCACTTTTACCACTGAATTATTGTAAGACTAAATTCTTACAATAGATTGGGTACATTCTCCTCTGTGACACCTAGATCCTCTTCTCTGTTGATAGTACTTCCCTGTTAACCCTTCCTGGGTTAGTCAGTACCTTTCCCCCCAGAATATAACACCTTCATAACAGCATCAGAGCAGTATAGCTGTTGAATTCACTAAAAATGCCCACAGTACTGTAGCAGTTCTGGCCACTAAGGGTCAGTAAAGATTGTATTTTCCTACCTTTTGTGATTTCTATTTAACAGCATGAGTAAAAATGTCCTCTAGATGGCTGCATTACGAACTGTATGTGTGCAGCAGTAGCTTTGCGGCTTTAAAATAGGAAGAGGTATGACAAGTTACATCTTTTACATCAGGTTACACTGGCAATAACACCTTTTTAATTGTTGTGGTGACATCCAGGAATTGATGCGTATTCTGTGACTGCATAAGTAACTTTTCTTTCATAAATTTCACTGCCAAGCTAATTGAGCAAGAAAACTGACAAATACCAATAATGGTCCCATCTGGAAGATTTTCCTGTCTGGACACCTAATTTGGATGAGACTTTTTTCTTTCCACATTTATTCAGGAGGTTTTACGTAGTAAAATGTGAGAAGAATCTCAATGAATGAAGCTGTTGAACACAGCTGCCGTGAACTACATATCTACACAGCTCTCGCAGTTTAAGATGGCATGACTGAGGGCAGAATCCTGCTGTTGAGATATGACAGGCAGTTGATGAACTAGAGAGCCTTAGAAGTGGAACCAGAAGGCCCTACTTATATCAACTTAATACAATATTGCTCCTTACTATTGATTCTGCATGCAAGTTCTTCAGAGTTGAGCTCTTTCCAGAGCTGCTAATCACTAGGGTCTCTTCATGTTCATGGTGAAGCGACAGGGTGGGGATCTATAAGACAGTGAGGTGGGAAATCAGGCATTCTGCAGTTGAAAAAGTAAACCAAAGCTACTGGTTTATCAGATCTCCCTGGAGCCTTCTCTTCTCTGTTCTGAACAGCCCCAGCTCTCTCAGCCCATCCTTGTAGGAGAGGTATTACATCCTTTGGATCATTTTTGTAGTCCTCCTCTGGATACACTCCAACAGGTCCATGTCTCTCCTGTACTGAGGACTCTACATGTGGACACAGTACTCCAGGTGAGGCCTCACCAGCGCAGAACAGAGGGGCAGGATCGCCTCCCTCACACTGCTGGCTGTGCTTCTTTAGGTGCAGCCCAGGATCCACTTGGCTACCTGGGCTGCGAGGGCACCCTGCTGGCTCTTGTCCAGCTTGCCATCTGCCAGTACCCCCAGGTCCTTTTTGGCAGGGCTGTGCTCAATCCTTTCATCCCCCAGCTTGTACTGGTAGTGGGGGTTAGTTACAAGCTATGCCCTAGAGCTTACTCTTGTGGGTTCGTTTATCACAGCCTTGAGCTGAGCTTCTTGTTTTCATTTATCCCCTGTAAATCATATGGTAATGCCCCATGGGTACAACATCTGAATGATGAGACACAAGCATCATCTAATAAGAACCTGCATATTAAAATCTCAGTGGCATACAGAAGGATTAGCCATCTATGTTTAGAAGAATAATAACTGTGACAAGAAATATCCATGTAGCACAACAGCAATATTAAAAATTAAGAAAGTTAGAAATATAAAAGCTGTGGTATTTGAGGAGAGAGTGAAGTGAGTTTTCCAATAGCCAAGCTAAATATGATACAACTGGGGTTTATGTGAACCCTCCCTCCAGAGATCTCAGGCATAGAATTACGAATTCTAGGGTGAAAACTTTCAAGATTATCATTTTTTTGCCTTGTTTTGCACGGCTGAATGAAAAGCCAGTGTTACACTATGTTGGTCAGTCTTGCAGATACTCCCATCTTTACAGGTTTCTCTATTTTCTGTCTCCGCTTCCAAACAGGCAGTCTGTGAAATGCAAAGAGAGTTTTTTTTTCCATCACTTTTAGCCATATATATACACAGACAGTGTATATAAAGAGATCCTTGCAATTGCCAAGTCAGTATTTCCATGCACACAGAAAAATCATTTTCTTGGTTTCTTTTTAATGAATCCCTTGCATCTTCAAGAACTTGTTTCATGCTCTATGGCTGGAAAATTACCATTGTGCTTCTAACTGGGGATTCATAAAATTACTTATGTAAAACTATAGTAAATTAATACAGTATTGTAACTAAGCAGTTCACCATTGGATTCATGCTGAACATCTCAGAGACGTCCTCCTAAATATGTTACATATGCTGCTTAAGTAATGCCCAGAAAACCATAGCTCCTGGTCAGAGCCTTTTAAGGGATTTCTTTACTCATTACCCATTCTTGCCTCCAATGAAAGTAGAACTGGAAGTTGAGTCCTTCTAGCCATGTACTTAGGGACTGCATCAGTACAGTTACTGTAGCTAGAATGAAGTTCAGCTGTGCTACCTTGATCATGCTTGAGTCTAACTTAGCAGTGCCTGCACAGCTTGCCCTCTTTTATAAATAGTCAGTGATTAAACATAAAGCTGTGTTTTGCTTTGGTTTGGTTTGGTTTTCAGCATAATATTCTTTAAATGCTGTCTGGCTTTATGTGTCAGATTATGGGATTTAAGGGGATAGTGAGTCAACTCCCACCTACATTAGCCATCAGATTGAAACCTCCCATGATTCCTAGTGAGGAGGTAGATAATCCATTGGTAGAAAGGACTCTTCAAAAAATCTCTACTTCAGATTCTTACTGTTCTTAAAACACAGTAGAACAAAATTCAGGAAAAAAGGCCATATCACAGACATTTTACTCAATTGTAATTTAAGTTGCTACAAATGATGACCAGATTCCCACTTGACCTCAGACAGAGCAAGTAGCTGACAAAATGTAAAGTTATCCTTATAGTGTTGCATATTTAGATTTACCAAGACTTTAAATCAGATGCAAATCTAATTCTAATATATTGTATTATACACAGATTTTTCAGAGACAGGAAGTTACTCATATCTGTACACATCTATATTTAATCCATAGCGCTACTCCTGAAAATACTGCCTTTTTAATTAGTTTAGGAGAATAAGTGCAGCAAAATAAAGCCATAAATAAAAATACATCTCAGACTACTATATAACCATCCAAAAATATCCAGACAGAAAACTCTCCCTCCCTCCCTGCCTACTGAGTAAATTTTCTAAACTCCATCTCCTGTCATGTCTACTCCACGTGAATAGCCAGGAAAGGATCATTTCATTTGCCACAACCATCTGTATTTTACTGACTTATCCCTTACTTCTTGTTGTTTGCCATAGCTTTGCAGAAGAGTGGGCATAAGTACCATTCCAGGTTGGCTATTTTTGTTTCTATTTGGCTGAGTATTTTTCCTTTGTCTCTTTAAGGTCTACGAAACCGAGAAGGCTTGGTGGAGCTGACTTTCACATCACCACAAATGGAGCCAGTGCAGCCCTGTCCAGCAGCCAGCTATCCAGACAGAACCAGTAAGGCACTGGAAACTCCACGCACACTTCTTGGCTACCTGCTATGCTCCTTTGGCTGTGGGGTCCTGTTCCCTCTATGCATATGCACTGTCTGCATCTGCCTCCAAATTGCATTGTAAATAAAAAACGAACAGTTACTTTCCTATCTGAGTATATGGATGACATTTTAAGGATTAAGTAAACATATTGCTCAACAGGAGGAGCCTTCCTCTAACAGAAGATTTTTTATGTTTTATCTGAGCAGCTTCCTTGCTCTGTGTATTCATTGCCTGCTAATTTATCTCCACTTTACCTTTTACCCTTCCTTGAAGAGAGGGTAGTAATACAGAAAAAGCTTCCAACTCATACAAAATTGACTTTGGGAAGAAGATAGATAGACATCTTCTATTTTGCTTATGTGTTTATGTAACAGGCTATAAATGTATATAAATGATAAGAAGTACTCTGTCATACTTGAAGCATTTTTTAGATTGTTGTGGAGATGATGCTTTTCAATAGGAAAAAATTCAAAAGCTCTCTTGGTGCTTGTGCAAAATGCCAGCAACATCTCACCCTTTGCAGATAATCTCTTCATATAATGGTGCTAAAATATTAAGCAAAATTGCATTGAACTCATAAATATTTACAGCTATTTGAAATGCCAAAATTTTGCTCTGCGACTAGCACAAATCGACTGAGTAACATTGTGTACAATAAAAAAAAATGGGTCACTGCCAACTGTGGCTTATATCTGCAACATGATTTGCAGATACACTGAACTGCTGCCTGAGGACCAAGTACAGCTTTCAGTGCACAGTGTTTTCATTGACTACTGTAGGTTTGTAACAGGTCACAAGCCTCATACCTCCCATGGACTACCATAAGCTTCCAAACTTCTTCCGTCTGAGTTTAGATGCTTGTAGTGCCAAATGGGAAGGGCATTTCCCTCCTCTGACATGGAAAATTAGGACCAGCCCACTCAGAGGATTGTAAGCCCTACAAGAGGGATCATCATGAGCCTAGCCTGCCCACAGAGTCACCATTTCTGGACAGTGGCTTAAACAGTTGAGTCAGTTTAATGTAAAATGCAGACATTGTTTTATAGCAGACAAAGACCCAGAACAGTCCTTTCTCTCATGTCCCAGATGCTCAGTACAGCATCATACAGTCCTTTTTGGTCCTAATATAATGCATCTTTGCCACACATGAATTCCACAACTGCCCCTGGCCTATGCTCTGAGCCACCACGTGCCCCTGTCACTCCCCACTGACTTGACTGTTTTCAGCTCAAGTACTCCGAGGCCATTTTGAGTAACATATTCTGAATAATATCTCTCTTTACTCTTTCCGTTGCAACATCCTTACCACAAGGAAACAGTGGGGGGCATTTTTGGTTTCCACTTTCTATAGCTTTTTCTAAGGAAACACCAGGGTGAGTGGCTCCCAAAACACAGCTGTAGGTCCTGTGGTATGACTTAAGCACTTAATCTGTCCCGATTACTTTGTAACAGAATGCAGAACACCATTCTTGTGAGCTGTTTGCATTAACGATCCCTCTAAATAAACGCACTATTTATCATCAAAGGGTTTTCCAAGCAAGCATTAATTTTCATCATTACTTTTCATCATCCCACCAAATTACGCAGCAAAATGAAGTAATGTTACCACTATTTTACAGATTCATAAGAAAATGAGGTGAAGAGACCAACTGATTGACTCCAAAGCTTGAAGAGAGTCATAGCCAGAGCTGGGACTCAGTTTCAGGATTAGTCTTGTGCTCAGAACAATTCTTCACGCTTCCCTTCTGAAGACATACTACTGCCAGCACCAGTCTAGCTTTATCATCCTTCAGGGCATTTTCTTTCCTGAACTGAGAGGAGCTATGAGAACGACTTTCTCACCACAGCCAACAATCCTTCATCTGCTGGGTTATTAATGCCTGGGCAATGACTGCTCTTGGAGCAGTCTATTTGGATAATTACTTTTTAAAAATGCGCTTTGAGAAAAGTGTTGCTTTTTGACTAACGAATGTTTACAGGAATAAATATGTTAAAATAATGCATCAGTATTCTTCACATTAATAGCTGATCTCATTTATGGCCATTTTCTGAAACCAGGGAATCAACAGGAGAGGCAGATGAAACAGCTGTAAGTTAGGTATCTACCTTCTTTAAGGGCATAAATGAATAAATTGCTGTTATTATAGCTTGAAAGCACATAATTTTGGGGGGTATTTTCTGAAGAGGGGAGAAAATAGGTAGAGAACTATGATATTATGGTAAAGACTGCTTCAGGAGGGCACTTATGTTCCCCTTTTGAGATGCCTGCTATCTGCGATTCCTCAAAACATTATTGTTAAGATGAAAAACACTCAGTACAGCCCCAGAAGAATTTAAAAATTTGCACAATGTTTCAAGAGAATAAATGTGACCTATTAGCGAAGAATACTTTTCAACAGTAATTTTCAACAAATTGGTTTGTTTTCCACTACTGTGTAACATCACTGTCTTTTCTTTTTCATTAGAACTAGTCACTTCTGAGGCTTCGAGTGGAAGAAAGGAATGAAGAAAATAATTGTTAAGAGCAGCTTAAGTGCACACAGTACAAATCTTGATCATTTTCTGCTGTTTTTCTTGGTATTGCTCTTCCTAAGGAAGAAACCAGCAAATCTTGTTTACTACTACTACCTTCTTCCAGCACCCTCTGTGAATCCCAGATATTTGGTCACAAACTGTGCAGGAGCAAAAGTTGTCCATTTCCAAATGACCTTTTTTGAACCCCATTCAAAAATCTGCAGTCACTTAAACCTTACTCGCTTGACAGTACACACACCCACACAAACAGGACACTGTTCTCTATTCATCATGCTTGAAAACCATGTCTGAACTTGTGTGTTAGAAAAATAAAATAAAACACGTGGACTTAGCTGTGGGATAGATATTTCACTAGTATGGCCCACAGCATTTTATTTTATTTTATTTTTGTTAATAGCACACAGAATAGGTGCAGCATAATTTTAAAACTTAAGACAGGTAAAGCCACTTTCCCAGGGCAACACAGCTCTTTTCTAACGTTGTTCCAGGTTGGCTGACAGTATGTATTGTCTATGTAGCTGTTCCAGTGTCTGAACTAGAGAAACAAAGCAGCATAGTCTCTTTCACCTTCCAGACAACAGTTGGATTGGAAACTTAGACTGAGAGTAAATCGGCTTGACAAGCAGTGGATAAGAAAACTCTACTTGTACACAGAACAACCCACAGATGGGAATGACGAGCCCACAGTGCACAGATCCAGAACTAGTGCTCACAGAGAAAATCTCTGAGGCCAAGAGTGGAAGGTGCTGCTGGGAAGCCCTGCAGTCCAAGACAGTGCAGGAGCCAGTGGCAGCTGCCCCACTGAATTGGTGTAGGCCTATGAACACAGCAGCACCGATGAGATCTTTGCAATGTTTTCTGCCCTTCAGTCACACTTTGGCAGGGAAGTCGGTCAGATGAACTACTTTGCCATTTCCTACTTCTGACTGCACTTCTTCAAATGAATTACTTCCCAACTAAGACAAGTCCTTCTTAGGTATATAAGAGAAGCTTTTTTTTCATGTGTTCAAGTAGAAATATCATACAGGTCCAGATTACACTGTCTCATAGATATAAACAGATCTGCTAAATGTGGAGCTTCTTTTCATCATTTGGACAGATACCTTGTCACCTTCATCTGGCAGCAAAGAGGTGATTTTCATTAGGCACACTTATGCGATAGGCTTTCAGGAACAATGAAAATATTCTGTGAGAGGAAAAGTTGAGGTTCATACCAGTCCACATGGACTTCATTTGATCACATCTACCTTCTCAGAGGAATTTATTTCGGAGCTGGTGTGTTACCAGAACTTCATCCAGAGGTGACTCCTGTTCACCAAGAACTTAATTTCAATGCACGCTGCTATCACAGGGAGATGGGAGCTGTGTTTAAGTAAACTCTGAGGTTAGCATCCCCCTCCAGTTACACCCTGATACAGAAACTGTACCGCAAACCTCTGGCCCTGTTGCAAAGAAAGAGCACAAAAGCTTTCGTGGCTGGTTAGGGACCCTTCAGGTTCTAGGTCAGAAAATCATTCAACATTACCGGAGCTTAAATGCACGCTCAAGTGGTTCACTGAATAGGACTGATTTGCTCAAATGAGACTTCTGTCTTTGAGGAGAGTCATGCTACCAGCCTAGCTCTCATAGGTGGCTTTATAATAACAAAACACACAGTGTGTTCATTAAGTAAGAGCATAAAAATACCACCAGGTGAGTAAGCAGATTGCAGTTTCAATAGTGTTTTCATCACAAATACTGTGATTTTTTTTTTTTTTAATTATAATGAAAAGCTCTTGACAGTGTCAGTTTAAGGAAATCATTCTCTACAAAGCCTTTTTATTTGTTCTTTACAATTTCCATCATCAGGTATTAGCCTCTTCAAAGAAAGAGCAACTTGTCAGAATAAAAATGCTCATTTCAGAATTTAATGAGAATATTTATTCTTTCTTTTCTCTGAAGAGCATTGCAATGTGATAGGTGATATACAGAGAATAACTAGTCCCATTGGAAAGTAAACTCCAAATAACTTTGCTTTTCACAGTTCAGACTAGATGAGCAGGATTTCGCTTTAGTTAACCAACTGAAGAATTATTAATGACCTCTAACTGCAGAATCTTTGCCCTTGCTAATGTGCAAACTTTAAAACACCTAGAGCTGTTTTCAAGAAAATGTTAGAAAAATCCTCCTTTCACTTTTTTATCTGGATATCATTGTTATTTTTCAGCCATGACACTGAGAGCTCAAGCCAGCTGTGTGGCTGGATAGGCAGGTTACTCCTCCACATATGAAATACCAGTTGATAGGTCTGCAGAAGGGTTTCTGGCATATACAAGCCCAGATTCTCAACTGCTGTAAACCTGCACAGCACTAAAAACATGAACTAGATAAGAGTTTTGCCCTTTAATCTCAGAATCCCTATGTTAGACGTAACAGCACGAGGACTGAATCTGAGGCAGAGCATCACTGCTACCACCAGCATGAGAGGAATAAGTAAGTTGTCAAAGTAAAAAAAGAATTGTTCAGAGTAGGAAAACCAGCTGGGCAGCTCTACAGGGGAACTGATCTCCACGACAGGGTCTTCACATTATCCCAGCTTACACTACATTTGGCCAAATTTCATGCCGGTCATAGAGGCCTCTGGTAATTCATCAAGTGTAAGCAAGTGGGATTTCAGATGTGCTCTCACACTGTTCACCATGCTGATGGGGAAAACATGATATGGGCAGCACTCAGACAGGGGTACCTGTTACACTATCCAGAACCCTTCATGCAGGCCTTTGGGAAATGGCTGGGGAGACTACACAGAAATTTCTGAGTCTCATCCTGATTCACTGTCCAAGGACTCTGTGCCAGACTTCCAGGCTTGTCTGGCTCCCAAAGCCTCTGTCATCCTTGTTGTATGTTGAAGTAATCTGTAATGAAATGTGGTAATAGATTTTCTTTCTTTCAGAGTGAGTATTAATGTGGAAATATGTCTGGGTAGGGCATTAGTCCCCTAGGAAATTATCTTCCTGACACCAATTCCCAAGATGATCTCACTTTGATATTAGACTGTGAGCCCTTTGCCTTAAGCCAAAACTGGTCACAATGTGAGAAAAGATTACTTTTGTCTCATAGTCTCCCCTGAAAACAAGAAATCAACTTTCTTCTCCAAGTTCCAAAGAACAGAGCTGGGAAGATGAGCTGCTCATTTGCCTCTGTGACTGGAAACTAATTGCTGCAAAACCACAGAATACAAAATGAAAGGGAAGTAAGACATAAAAAAGCAGGCAGAACCAGTCTTGGATGCTACATTAACAGAATTCTATTATCTGTCTGAGAGACCATGCTGAAAACTTGCTGTATTCCAAATCATTCTCTTCTTTATAATGGGTTAAGGCAGAATCTTGCTTTAGTTTTTTCACCGTAAATGCCAAAAATAAATGATTTAAACCAGATGTATGGTATTTGTGCACATTTTAGGGCAGCTCCGATTTAGCAGATGCCTTGTATTAATAATATACAGTTGTGACAGGAAATGTGGTTTAGGTTCCTGGAAAAACATAAAAGCTAATTCCATTACTTCATTTCAGGGTGCCTTTCCTCAAATGCTAAACTGGTTTTGATTACACGGAAACCTTATAGTGAGAAAACTTTGTCAAGACTATTAACTTATCAGTGCTTATCCTCCTTCATACACATCTCCTCCTGCTGACCTATGTGCTGAACTACCTGTGAACAAGCCTAAAACACACAAAATGGTCCTACCAAACCTGGAATGCTGCGGACTCCCTTTTCTAAGACTATTTCAATTATTATTTTTCCTTAGATATACTGTGTTCTGCTTCCCGCTCTCTCTTTATTCTGCCTAAATAAGAGCCCTCAGTTTGAGGAAATAATTCAACAACAGAAGCCCCCCAGAACCTCTTACCCACAGCAACGAGACAAATCACAGTAATTGATCTCTAGAGGGAGTTTTCTAAAGGCTGAAGCACAAACACTTTCCAGAACACTGCTGCAACGAGCATGAACTCAAACACTCTTTGCTATCTGCGTTTTGTCACTTGATCCATTCTGAGCAGCTGGCTTGGAAAAGGCTTTTTCCAGGAAAAAAGAAGCACGTTCTGGTGGATTCACAAATAATACTGAAATGAATTCATTTCAGCTAGCTTTTCCTTCAGTGCCATACAATTTATTCAGTTTATGTGTCACTGCATGTAAACAAAAATTACAGGAGCACATTACTTTCAACGCATCTAAATGCATATGTTTTTCACCAGTAAACCTCAGTGAGGTCCTGGATTCAGGAATGTTACTCTGATGATTAGCAGCTGTTTTATAGGCAAAGCAGGATCAGATATTTAATTCCTACCTGACAACAGAGAAGGATAGTTCAGACAAGAAGCAATGGAACGACCCACACACAAACACAGACAAACATCTACAGCTAATATTGTGTTTGGAGCAAAAGCAAATGTCTGGAGGTGAATTACAAAATTAGAAAAAGCTGAGTTTAATAAGAGCTTAACTCAGCTGCCCACAGTGGAAAAAAAGTACTTTGAGGTTTCGCAGGGCTCAACCCCCCCTCTCCAAAAATCTCTCTGTCAGGGTATCGAATGGCAGCCCACTTAACCAATGAAAAAACAAATCAGAGGCATTACACTATTTCATTGTGGTGTGGGGACGCAGCACTGAGGTATGCTGAAAACCAGTGTGTGATTACCACCCCCAGCTAGGTATCACATGCATGTGTGGGTTTGTCGTTGCTCATTCTGAACTGTATTCTTTGCCATGGCACGGTGAATACCTGCCAGCCTAAATGTTTGCTGTGAAGTCTTACAAGGTTTCAGTATTGTAGCCTTTGTTTTGACCTGCACCTTAGACGAGGTGAATAAGTGAAGTGAATAAGTGCACAATCTTCCAGGATTTAAGGGGGGCTGAGGCAGAAGGGGACAGACTCTTTAGCAGAGTCTGTTGTGGTAGGACAAGGGAAAATCATTTCAAACTAGAAGAGAGAAGATTGAGACTGCATATAAGGAAAACAGTTTTTACAGGGTGGTGAGGCACTGGAACAAGTTGCCTAGAGAAGTGGTGGATGCCTTATTTCTGGAGACATTCATGGTCAGGCTGAATGGTTCTCTGAGCAACCTGATCGCTGTAGGTGTCCCTGTTCATTGCAGTGGAGTTGGACTGGATGGCCTTTAAAGGTTCCTTCCAACACAAATGATTCTACAATGCCCTCAACAAACCTAAGGTTAGCCTTAGAAATCTGGGGCTATGTACTGTACTGTGGCTGTGGTAGTCCTCATAAGAGTAATATTTGGGAATATCATCAATAATTGTGTTTGCCAAATGTTTTGTTTCAGCCAGATTAAGAAAAGCCACAAAAGATCTCCCCTTGAAGCTGGTTGAGCAGATGGGGAATGAAAAACTGTTTACCATTCTGAAATGTTTTCTTTACCCTTACCATTACTGCGTTTTACCAATTTATAATAATCAATAATTTTTTTCTGAATTGTTCTGAAGATTGTCCTCTCCAAGCCATACTTATTATAATATATCTCGTAGCACCTGACAGTGCAGCAAGTGATTTCCTAAGTAAATAAGAGCCACACTCTCTGCTGTGAAGAGTTTTCAGTGTAAAAAGGAATGGCTATAGTCAATGAGCACCTTGATTAATTTAAGTAGTGAAAAATGATAATTTTATCAGCAGAACTTATACTTTGTTCTGAAGGATGTACCCTGAAATTCCTTCTAAGGCCACAGCTGTTAACACACACAGGCAACACACACAGTCCTTCTGCAGGCAAGCATCAATCCGGATCATAAAAGAACCCTGGATCCTGTATTCACTGATTCTTATGAAGGAAATTAAAAGAATAAAATCTACCAAAGAGGTTCTTAATTGTGATTGTAAAAGTGGGAAGATTATACCAGATAGTGAAATGAGTGCATGAAAATTGAAACAAAAAAAATGTGAGTTGGAAGAAACCTCCAAAGGTCAGCAGTTAGCCTGTCCTCCTGCTCAAGGCAGTGCTTCAGAAGAGCTGTAGCTTTGCCTAGTCAAGTTTTGGGAAGTTACAGGGAAGAAGATGGAGTTTTTCCCAAATGTCCCATTTGAAAAATGATATTCCAATAGATTTAATTAATTTACCAATGAAAGCCTCCAAGAAAGAAGCTAGAATAATCTAAAAGAGTGTGAAGAGCATTTAGGGAGGCTGAATGGCTCACAAGGATCTGCACCATATGCACACATTCATATGGTTGACTTGTAGCACATTGTGGTGAGAAATCTCTGAGGATTTTCAGACTTGAATCACTGCACTTATCAGAATATGGTCTTCTGGAGAAATAGATGTCAAATGGACTTCTCCATTCTGAGCTCTATATACACTCGTGTATTTTTCTATACATACATGCATGCACATGAAGATTTTCTGTAGCAAGAAACAATCAAAGCACTCTGCAGTTCTGCATTGACAACAGAAAAAAATTCACAGAAATATTTTGAGTAGATTGGCAATTCTGGTAGCCCTTTTTACGCTATATGTTTATACAACTAGAATTAAATAAACCTTTCTGGAAAGACTGATTTGTGTGTCGTTGAGCATACAGGCATAGAGCTATTTGCCACTTTAAAGTGTGGAGAGTTAATCTCATAACTTCAGGCAGTATTACAAGGTGAAAAAATATTCTGAAAAGATACCGTAAGACTGAATACATAAGACTGAAACTGGACAAAGATACTCCAAAAGTTTTAATCACAGTGCTCCCACAGCTGCTTTGCCTTAGTAATATAGTTGGAAAAAACAGATCCCCTGTGGGTCTGACTTCAGCTGCTTTTTTTTTTTTTTTTTAACACTGAAAGGACAATGGAATAAAGAAGAGGTTTGTCATGACAGCCCTGTTAATATTTCCATTGATACAAGATGCTCCCTCAGTAGACCTACGAGTGACCACATGAGGAAAAGATCAAGCACTTGTGAGGTGCGTGTCTATAGTACAGCTGTAATATACTGCAGAAGTGGCTAAGCTGGCATTGAATGAGTTTGATCCAATGCTAGACACAGTCAAACTGCAGATGAGCCTGCCAAGAAGTGGGGTAAGCTCTCTGCTCATCTCTAGGCCACGCAATTACATTCATCTCAGTACCTGAGCCAGCTCAGGCATTTCCACAACACACTGGAGAGCGAACATGTCCTCGGGAGCAAAGTGAAGAATGTGTCAAGTTGAAAGAAAATGAGAACCTCATCAGTACAAATATCAAAAAGTTCTAACTTGACTACTCTGTGTGTGGTTGTACTAGAGAGTCTACTTAAATCTAACTCTTTGAAAAGGTCAGTAAGTACTGTAGCAGTTGGTGGATTTCCATCCATGGCTACTGAGATTTATTAAGAAGCTTAATTTTTCCAAGAAAGAATTACCAAAGAAAAGACACTGCCAATTTTCTGTTTTCTACAAAAACACTGAGTCTAGATCATTAGAATAGCATTACATCTCTTCTGAAATTTCTGCTGTCCTCCTGTAGAGGATCAAATTATATTTCCAGCCTGAACAGTATTTATGCTATGTATTAGCATAGAGGCTGAGAATTTTAAATGGAATCTGATCACACAATTGGATTTGAGAGGACATCTCTGGGACTTCAGCAAGTACACAAGCACAGTGAGATCCTGCACTATGATAATGACAGTGGTCAGGATGTGCCCTCAGAGTCATCACAAGAAAGACCCATATCAGAGTGTGGAGGACTTTTGGATGTATATAAGCTTATCTTTTTTTATTTTTTTTTTCTGGACACATGAAGAATTACGTATAAGATAGGGCCAAAAGTAAAGTTTGCATGATTAAGGAATATAAAATGTTGCATCTCATTGTATTTAGCTTAATGGAATTATTTGGTTATTCCACCAAAATTGTTTAGAGTCCATCTCTTTGGAAAGGGCAAGTAGATTAAGCAGATGTACTTCTGATAAGTTTTTGCTGTATGTATAGGCATTGCTTTTTTTAAAGCTATGCAGTGTATTAAAAAGACCCAATTTTCTACTTGCATCTTTTGGAGTAATGAGTAACTCGGAAGAAGTGAGAGCCATGTGTAACACTGATGAAATGAAACTCATTTCCACAACACAGAGTGGGAAAACACCAGCTTCTGAGGGACTTGCCCTTTGTATTTCTGCACCCTTTTCAGATCCCATCCTCACAAACACAGACAGCTCTGTGAATGAAGTTACTCTGAGCCCTGCACAAGTCCATTAAGACTATCCAGCATGGAGATACATTTGATACGGATCAGTTGTACACACAAAAATGTGGATACAGTCGCTTGCTGAAGAAAACCTCAGCTGCAGATTTTCCAGAAACTGAAGGAACACAGTAAGTAAAATGAAACTGTATGCTTGTCTGATTTTTAAACTTTTTGCTCAGGGCTCTGCTGTTAGCCCACATCACGCACAAAATACTGGAATGGGCAAATCTCTGGTCTGACCCACCACAGCTACTCTTAGTTTAAAAAGGGAGAGAAAGTGGACTGTCTTTTAGCCAGTGGGATTTACTAACACAATTTCTCACAATCGTGAGAAAATACGCAATTGCCTTTCACTCCGGTTTCATTCACCATTGCAGTCCTTCACTTTTCTGCCTGTGTGAAGCTTAATTAATTCTCTGCAGAGGGCGAATGAATGCAAAACCAAAGCTACTGACCTCTAGCTGCTCATTCCACTGGACACATACTCGCTATTTAGCCTCCTGAAGTCTGAAGTTTTAAACAAAAAAGAAGTCACAGTCTGCCTCAGCATACAGCCCTGGAATTAAAGTCACAAATTAGTACTCATGCCACTTTGTATTTTAATTTTGCATTGTTCATTTAGTTTTAACTTTACAGAGTTAAGCAATGGGATATAAAAGGCTATTCTGACCTGGGCAACAGAGAACGAAGAAGTGCAGTTACTCCAAGTATGAGTTGTTGGTGGAGAGCTCAAGGAAGAGCCATGGCAGACTGGGTGAAACCACATCTCCCATCTAGATGACGGTAGATGAGTACCCCAGAGCACTGTGCTACAGGAATATAAACAGTCTGCGCTTTAGCATGAGGTTTCATGATGTAAGTACATCCACAAATAGCAGCAGAGGAGCAGGGCCCTGCGTACACAGTCTGTGTCTCCTAGGTCTCTGCTCTCCTCACAGAACCTTTCTCTGCTCTTTGCTACAAGAAGGTACATACATTCCCCTTCATTTAGCTTTATGAGATTTGTCAGGCACTGTCCTATATCGACTTCCAATCTTTCATCTGAAATGGAGAAGGCAAGCATCACTCAACCAGCTGACAATAGGGGGGAAAAGCTTTGATATGCTAACTTAGTAAAACCCAACGTCCTAGTTGCAAATCCTCTGTAATCCCATGTTATCAGAAGGAATCCCCAGTTGTTTGAGAATCAGGAAGCTTTCTGCTATGCTATTATTCTCTCTAACATCCACGCTTCCCCTGCTGCTTTGCTTTTCTTGTGCAGCACAGCAGCATGTGGAAAACCCTGAAACTGAACTGTCGATAACATCACGCCTTTAACAAACTTGCAGACTGATGGATTCCTACCAGAAACTGTGTTCACTGAGCAAGCTGTAAATTTAGAAAGGTAGGCATGTAGCTCGACTGAAGGAAATGTAATTCAAGAACTGATTATATAGTTAGATAAATGCCTGACAGGACCAGCTGTAGTAAAGAATAAGCTCTCAACATCTCTCCTAATGGAGTGTGGGTCTCCTTAAAAAGAAAAAAAAATGTTTTTATTATCCCAATCTTTTACCAGAATGTGCTATCATAGCTTTTCATCAGGATACGCATGAAGAAACAGGAAAACAGCATACACATAAGTATGACAATGTCAATTCAAGATAACTGGGAAAAAAAATACTTCTAGGATTTCAAACAGGTCAATTAAGTTACAGTATCACCCATCAGACATTTGAAGAAAACTGTGCTGGAGTGAAACTACCATTGCTGTAGATCACAAACCCTAAATGCAGTGTGTGACGGTGGAAACTGTAATCCCTTTGGGAAAAACAAACGCTCCAGCTAACGCTGCTATAAATGTTTTTAGACGTCTCTCTCCCTATAAGTGTTGTACAGTCTCCTGATCTCTGGAAAAATGGAAATGGTTCTTTCTTTACACAAGAGCCTGCACACTCTGGTCTGCAGAGAAAAAAGCAGATCTGTGAGGAGGATCAAGGCTCGCCAGCCAGACCTGCTGTGGGTTTATTCTCTTTCATCACAACTTTGTCTCAGCTGCTTGTTCAGTGAAAGTGACTACCTCCTCTGTCATTACACTGCCCACTTTCACAGCAGACACTTTCTTAACCCAGATTTTATGTGGTTTTTTTACCTCTTTTTTGCTTCCTCTCCTGTTTAAGTCCTTGTCTTCAAAGCAGATGCCCCAGCATGGCATGGACCCTTTGGGCAGCCTTCTACTGCCACAGGAACCCATCTGGGTGCTGCCAAATGCAGCCCTTCAATGAGAGAAGCAGCAGGGCAAGAGGAAACAGTGCCCAAGAGGTTGCCAGCTTCCCTCCCTGCCAGCGACCATCCTGGTCATCGTGGAGTGCAGTATGACGCGCCCCTGCTGCCTCAGCCACAACCTGCAAGTGACAGCTGTGCGGGACACCAGTCATAGCATCACTTCTGTAGGCTCCCCGCTGAGCTGCAGTGACAAAACACCAAAGTCTCATCTCACGTCTCTGGGGGTGACAAGGCTAGGAGGTGCCAGGCCCCACTGTCCCCCCAGAGAAGGCCTTGTAGGGCCACATAGGTTGACCCTCATCTATGCTGACCCTCATCACCACCCACTACTCTCTGTCTAGCAGCAATCTGGATTTCTCTGGGAGATATCTGGGAGCATGTTTGCACTCAAGGAAATAACTGCTTTGCTGAGCAGCCCCACAGTTTTATCTGTGCTCCTTCTGAGAGGAACTAACACAAAATCCCCTACCCCACTGTATTTCCCTTTGCCTGTAGAGAGAATCCCCAAACAAGCTGATTTGAAGCACTTGTCTTGTCTACTGCTTGTTTAGCTGCTGGTGACAGAGGGAAGTCTCCAGGGAAAATAGCATTTTGAGGGAACTTTTTTTTTTAGTTTTACTTTAGCCAGTTGTGACAAAATGGCTGAATAAATTTTAGCCCACTGAGAGTTTTGGATCCCCCTTCTACATACTAAAAAAAAAAGAGCCTATTAAAAGACTCTCCTAAGAAAATAGCTTTAAAGTACAGTCACATAACAATCCATGTATAAAGACCATATAAAAAAATTCCAGACATCCCTCAGTTGTGGTGGCTTAATTTCTGGAAAAGGGTGGTGGGGTTTTTTTGAGTCTCCAGTTACAAGCCCCAAACCCACATTTCCACACTCAGGATATAACAAAGGCCCCTGAAATTGAGACAAAGGGACAAGAGTGACTTTCTTTTCAAGGATCTGCTAGTTGACAGGGAACTACTATGGGAAACAGATGAGAAACACAGACTCCAACTGAGTTGTGTGAAACAGCCAGTCCCTGTTTGTTACCAGGCAAAAAGGCAGGCACGTAGAGCTCCTCTTTATTGCTGCTTTTTCTCTTATGCTCTGCTTTATGTTCTCGTTATGAATTGCAAGGCATTATTATTGAGGGGGAAACCATTCTGTCCATCCCTCCCAAGGTCTGCACACCCCATAGGCAGGGCAGAGTTAGTGCCCTGCCAAAATGCATGGGAGGGACAGAACACAGAGCTCGACTCCTGCTGTGTGCAGGAGGGCACATGCATGCACAGGGGAGGGCACTTGCAATGGCATGAAAAGCAAACTGGTCCATGGGGAACCTGAGAGTCCGCAACAATCAGCTGGTTACCACGAGATGGGTGGGACCAGCTCCCACAGAGTTCCTGAGGAGTTTTTTTAAAACAGGAAAGCAAAGTTATTATCTATTTTTGCTGAACAGCTTAACTGAAAAAGGAAGAAACATCAGTCCTACAGATTGTTCATCCAAATATGTTATTCCCTGAAAAGCACGTATTATCTGCATGCTTTAAAATGAGTCACCAGTGTCCTGCTATGTCTGGGGAGTGAACAAATTGAAGAGCCAAATGCGTCTCACAGCAGTAAGAAGCAGGATTACTAAAGGGCTGATTTAGTACTGGCACAGGTTACCAAGGGAGTCTGCACATGGCCATCCTTGTAGATTTTTAGGAGTGAATTCGATAAACAGCTGCCAAAAATGGTGTAAATTAGAAGGGAAGGAGTGCATTTTGTAATGTTATATGGTTCTACATAGGTCTGAAGAGAACCTACAAGAAGACAATGCACTTCATTATCAGTCACAAGAAAAATAAAAAAAAATCACTTTCTATATGTCTTTTACCAGTTAGAGCGCATGGCAATAACTTTGAGTAATTATTTCCATGTTACTCAGAAATTGTTTTCATTGGACAAATTTGCATCATGAATTTGCCTATATTAGTAGCAACAAATATGCCCCTACCTGACTATGTAATAACTCACTCTGATGGAGAAACACAACATACATTAGCAGACCTGGTATAAGGATTTACCTTCCATACAGAAAAAGGTACTTGGTTTTGTGAATTGGTTAATGATGCAGCAAACCCATTCTTGACCATTGGCCTATTTATATAGCTGGAGTGTTACAACGTTAAGACTGTTGGTGAAATATTTGCAGAATAACTTGACCACACAGATGTTGTTAATGTCCAAGTGCTGTAAATATAAACTAACTGACATTTAAGCAATAGAATAAATTGTCCCCAGTGCATGTGGGATGTACAAAACAACTAAGCAGCTGGATTTATAAATGGCTAGCTTCAGGAATTGCTCTTTGGAACTTAATCCCAAATGATTTTTTGTTCACCTGCTTCTGCCTGGACAAGGAAACCAAGTGGAAAAAAGGAAAACAAAAAACAAAAAAACAAAAAAAAAAACACCTACAAGATGTTACGTTGCATGAGGCTTTTAGAAACAGAAGATTATTGATGTTGCACTCCGGCTTCAGGAAAAATAAAACCGTGGAGATTTTCTTCATAACTTAAATGTGAGTTGTAAGAGATGAAGCCAGGAAAAAGCCAACTATTATCTGGGTATTATCTAGTCTCAGTCTAATTCGATAGTCCACATGCTGGGTCCACAGCCTCTAGTGGAGACCAACACTGCATTTTTTTTAAAGGAGTTTAAAAGCTCGTGATATTCTGTTGTAGTTTAGAATTGGGTGGCAGATACGCCTGAAAAGCACAATTAAGAAGTCCTCATACAGACTTGTGTTGTCCTGTTGGCTTTCATAGTGTGGACATACCATGATCTGCTTCAAAATTTCTACCACGCTTACTTCATAAATTTGCACTTATAATATGGGAAAAGACCATGCAGTATGATACAGTGGTAACAATAAGTAAACAATGAAATTTAATAGGAATTCTACAGGAAGAACTGCAAACCGGATGGAAAGGAACACAGACATCCAAGAATACAGCCAGGTTGCTTAGTGGCACTAAACAGTAAACCTAGTTCATATTTTCCTTTGTCTCTGTGAGTCTTCATGCCCACTGACCTTTGAGAAATCCTCATTCTACGTCTTTGAATCTGTTCACAGTATGTGGCATACGATTTTTCAGCAGAGCTATATGATCTCTGCTATGGAATGCTGTTAAGTTCCTGGTCAAAGGAGGACCAGCAAGTCAGAGGTGCAAAGGACCACACTCCCAGTGAGTAAAGAAAAAAGTCAAAACACTTCAACTATTGTATGGATCCTACCCTAGAAAATATCCTCTCCTTCGTGATGAGAAGCTAGGAGATGATCCAGCTGAACCAAGAATGGTACGGTGAGTAAAACGGCTAAAAGAGCTGGTGTGTTTGCCAGCCATTGAACTAAAGATAGAAGGCTCTGTTTATGCATTGACACAGAATATCTAAATACATGAAAAGGAGGCATTTTCCACTGTCTACAAAAGGAGAAATTCTGGAAGAGGGATTGATACCAAGTATTTTTCTAAACTTGATGTGTCAGAAGGGCCCTGGCAACTGCCTTTAGAAAAACAGCTCATGTTTGCACATATTCACCAACCTTTTTGGGAGACAGTTTCTTCAGACCACCATTTGGGATGTGCTTGGCACCTGAGACATTTTGCTGGAAAATACAACATGTTTTTGTTACTATAGAAGGTAGTAAGGTTTTCAAAGATTATGTTTTGGTCTGGGGAAAAAACATAGAAGTGCATGACTGGAGACTTCAAATAGGAAGAGCAGAATTTCTGGCTAAAGCTAAACAAGCGAAAGTAAAATCTCTAATGGAAATAACATACTTGGGAGAAAAATTAACACAGCAAGGAATACAAGAAAGTCTCAGTACAGCTGAGGGCACTGTAAACTCACTTGGCTCAACAGACAAGGAAATGAAGATTTAATAGAATTATGAGATATGAAACAGTATTTGTATCTAATTTGGATAAAAAAATTCATCAGGATTTCAGCTAGCTAAACAAGGCAGGCTCACTGCCTATCACACAGACAGCAATTTTTGAAAAGATTGGAGTGTTTGTCTATGACTGGATGAATGTATGATGAGCAAGCTGCCACTTTGCACTAGGAAAGATGTTTTTAAAAATTAGAAGCTGTAGAGCACTACAAACAACAACCTGCTTTGACTGTTAAGCAATGACCTCAGGTATTTCTTTCAATAACACGATGGCTCAAAGGTGATCACACAATGCCCTTCTTAGTTCTTGCAACATGTCCAGTTAACGCATACTCCCAGCTTGTCCATGCCTTTCAGCTGTGACCTTGTGTCAACTGTGCCACCAGACAAGTTTGTAGGGTTTACTTGTTGCTGTGATCTTTATGGTGAGCTCCTTAGATTTAAGGATTCTATTATGTTATGATGCGTGCTGTGAACTATGATGCCTTGCTATGAAACCTGCATGGATTTGGACAATAAGAAGGCTCGGAACTATTGCAGTGCAAAGATCAGGAGATGCAGGAAAAGTCAGTAGAAGGGAAAGTTCACCTCCTTTAAGGTCATTCTGAGACCAACTGTCTTGTGAAACTCAGTTTAACCAAGCTGTAGATTTTTATACATAATGTGTCATCTGTCTTCACTGATCTTCTCAATTCCAGTTTCACTTAAAAACACATGCCAGATCAGTTTGAACTCTCAGTTGCACAATCCCAGTGATCTGTCTGGCAGACCGCTCCTAAGAAAGCCAAGAGCCCCAGTATCACCCGTATGGCGCCTGCATGTTCTTCACACACTGCCCAAGGAGAGTACAACAGGCAACGCCAAAGCAAATAGTCTGACATTCTTTGTATAGATCAGCAACATGTCTTTCATTAAAATCTGCTGTGGCCACAGTCGTGATATTTTTTTTTAGCAATTGTAACACAGCTGATCTCTTGAATTACAGACTGGTGAGGAGGGATCCCTGCACAAGCAAAACAAAGGGAACTGTGCAAACACTGACTCATAGAGGAATAAGTCGGTGATTTTTCTAGCAAACTAAGCAATAGTGAAAATTGGAAGCAGACATCTGATACCTATGGTTTCTAAAATAAATTCCTTTCTTCTAAAAGAGGGAGACCTAATCTTTCACACTCATGCATTAACTGCAGGAACCTAATTTACATACACAAGTACATGCAACCTGGCCCCTGTTCCCAAGATTAGATTGGAAAGTTACACCTCTAAGATATTTACATGTTCCACAAACAAAACATACTTACCACAAAAACAAGACCATATATAGGAGTAAGGCTATGAAACGGGATGGAAACAAGTGCAGGAAGGATCAAGATCCAGCAGCAGAAGGATGCAGCTGTCAACTTAAGACTGAGCTTCCAGTTGTATTTATGTATCTGTAAGGACCACGAAGATTCACAGAGTCTCTTCAGTAGAGGATTTTCCTACATCATGGTCAGAATCTGGTCATCATGGACGCTGTGTTAACATCAGGTTCTTAATGAGGGAATTGTATAGTTTAAACCAAACAAACTCTTGGGGTTTTGCTCAATCCCGACCCTTTGATCACACAAATACTTTAATTTCCATTTAACTGCCATTTGAAGTCCACGTGAGCAGTTTGTACAACAGATACACAAGCACATTCTCATCATCTCACCGACTTTGAAGACTTTGTTCACAATGTATACCTGATACTAAAACCTTGCCACCAAAAGTAGGATTTCTACCTCCAGCTCATATCTGAGAATAAGGCTGGACTAGCGGGATTCTCTTTGAGTTTTCCTTGCCAATGCTGAGGTCAGCCTGCAAGACACATATCAATACCCACTCCAACAAGTGTACCCATGAGACTAGCGAGCACCACCGGAACTGGCTGTTCGGTGCGAAGCCACTTGTTAACCTGCTACACAGCAAATACAGAACACTCTCCCAGTCTCCAAAACATAACACACTGCTGATACTACAGTACCACATTTCCTATTTCCTTATATTTATAGATCCCTCCTGTGTGGTTGGGGTTTTGTTTGTTTGTTTGTTTTTTCCCCAAAACATGGCCTTTGTATTGCCATACTTCAATATGAGAAATTTTGGAAGTGTTGCTACCAACACAATAACATCCCTTAAACCTGTTCACAGATACTTCCTCTGCCCTAAAATCTCTTAATCGTTACTATAATTTTTTGCCTATACAAGGATCTTTAGACATTAATAGATACTGCATGCTTTGCCCTTGAGTAATTTTGTAAGGCAATTTGAAAATCTTATGCAAATTTTCTTTATGTTAGTAGATGCTACAGTGACACTCCCTCTATGACAGATACATTTTCAGTGTCATGCCTTTCATTTTAGCAGGTTAACCAATTCTGTTTTAAGTAATTAATCTGAAAAAAATGTTCATTTGGCTCAATCGTGCAGCTTTCTGCTCGAAGTGGTGGTGAAACATACCAACACAGACAGTGAATGGATAACTAACTTATTCCACAATATTTTCTTTTACAACGTAAGAGCAAAAACTTCACACCATTCACGTCAGCATTTCCCATAGGGCCAAAACATAATCCTGAAAATTCTGTGAATTGCTAAGGATATTATATGCTGAGGATAAGATTACAGAGAAACAATGCAGCCATTTTGAGCTGAGCTTTCCCACAGTGAAAGGTTCAGTGGGGCCCAGCTGGTTGTTTTGACTTCAGACACTGACTCAGGGATTGGAAAGTTGGACACCAAGGGTGGAGTAGAGAAACAATTTGGCAGGCAAAAGGAAAAAGTTAACCTTTTTCAGTCCACTTGCTGTGTACTGCACCTACCAGCCACAGCAGGGTCTAAAAGCAGATTAGCTTCTGTATGTACTGGGCTTAGTGGCATGCAAGTGGTTATGATACCTTATTTTGCTCCTCCTTCACTTATGCTCTGCCTTAAGCTAGAGGCCTGGAAGCAGCTTTTGTAGAATGTATATTTTAGAGGGGCTTGATCCCATTTTAAAGTCTCAGTAGTGCCATAGCAAATAACTGATAGTTATAACTACTGAATAAAATCGCAGGGAACCATCTACATTTTTTTTTTAATATTCTTTTTTTTTTTTTCTTTTCTTCTTTCTGTGCATTTGAAGTTTATTCTGAATGTTTCATGTTTTAGAATAAAAGCAAACATTCTTTCGGCTGGTACTTCAAGAGTAGAACAGCTATTTTAGTTGGTGTGATGTTCCTTTTTTTCCCCCTACACCGCATAGTGTTTGCTTGCTGCTGCACCTTTCCCAGCCAACATATGTTCAATAACACACAGAGCACTGCTTCTGACTCGCTCCAGAGCACGAGACGTGGGCTCAGGGGAAGCATCCCCACGCAGGGGCTACCATGGAGGGCTGCAAGGGCAGGTCAGCGAGCAGCAGGAGCCCAGGCAGCTGCCCCAGCATGAGCTCTTGCCGTGCCCTCCCGCTGGCGAGGCAGCAGCTGGGCTTTCCAGCTGCGCACAGGGCTGCTGTTATGGCCCCGGCACACAGCGGCGGGCAGGAGGCCAGCAGACACCTACTCACTGATTTATAGGCATCGCTTTGTTGTGCATTCCTGCTGCCTGCAGGATCCTGCTGACTTTACACATGCTTAGCTCCCAGTAAGATCAGTGGCAACTTCGCCTTCATTGAGATCGTAATCCCAGAGCCTCCAAGAGGGAATATCGACAGACAGTGCCAAACCACTTGGTATTCTGTGTTTAGAAGGCTGTGCAGGCAGCAGCCGGGAGTAATTCAGGGTGTATTTGCTGCTGCAGTGCGGTGCTGGCAGGAGTGCCTAACCTCCTGGTGCATCAGCTTGCCCAGCTGGGAACACAGGCTGCAATGGGTGTGAATTCCCGTCTGGAAAGCGCGCTGAGATGCTTCAGAGAGGAGAACAATTGTTTCTACAGAGTTATTGTTTTCTGAAGAGAATTATTGCTTTTACAACTGAGAGCAATCTGCTTGAAACAGTTTTCTGTCTTAGCCTCTCTCTTTTTTTTCCTCTGAAGTATTTTTATTTTTTTTTTATACTGAGGAAATACGCCTCAAAGGCATTATTAGCAACATGTTTTCTTTCCTCTTTCTGAAATCCCACTTTTCAGTGTTCTTTCACTCTCAGTCCCAGGTTAGTGAGTACTGACAAATACTATCAACACATCTCGACAAAGAATAAAGTTCTGTCAGGAGACATTTTGCTCCCTCAAAAATGTTGAGCTAAGAGAGCTAAAGAAGAAGCGGGGGTGGGGGAAGAAAAAGAGAAATGAGAAACATTTCCAAACATAACATAAAAGGTCTTGCCTTAAGACCATGGATTTCCTTTTTGGTACTTTCAAAGAATGCGTCTTTAGTTCTCTTTGGCTGTGTGACCAACAGTTGTGGGGTGTGTCTGCGGTTTTCTTCTCTTCACAGTAAGGCTATTGTTCAGAAACTGCAGCCAATTTATGGAAAGAGGTGGAATGTTTATGTAACTTACTTTGCTTTAGACAAGAAATAAAAAAAAAAAGACTGGTGGAGGAAGGCCAGTCAAAACAGGATTTTTCTTCCTTTCTGGACACAGATGTTGGGGGAAAAAAGCCAGCTCTGTCTTCGCGTTAAGCGAAACAGCATTTCCATTTTTAGACACTTTTTTTAATTAAGTAGGTCAGAAAAACAAAACCAGCCATTAGATTAGTGCTATAATTTACTTGCTTCAAAATGTGCCATGTTTGAGAGCTGCTCTGTTGACATGCTTACAACACTATAAACTGAGAAATAGATATATTAGGGTCAGATGATAGCACTTTTGCCTAGACTGCTGTGTCCCAAACATATAGTTGGCAAGTACTGCTAGACTGCAGATGGTGAGTGTCTCTTTGTCACTAGAATGGTGTTCCCTGCCATTTCCAAATTAGCTGAGCTACAAATATGATTTGCAATTGCAAACTGAAGTAAGGTAGTCAAAAGAATGAGTCGTCTTATTTATGTGTCCCCAGTGTCCATGTTGGAAAAGCAGAGAAATTAGGAGAAATTAGATTTCTGCCTTATCTTCTTAGTACCCTAACACTTTGCTTGACCTCTTCTCTAACCAGAATACTGATTCAAAATCTTTAGGTCAAATTTAGCTTTTCTAATTGGAAGAAAAAAAAAATCAGTTTACTTCAAAGATTTTGATTCAGTAAGAATAGGGATCTTTAAATCTTAGGGCATCCTCAGGTGGCTTTTCAGAGTTTACAACAATGCAGGCTGAGCCCAATCTGAGCTAGGCAGGTGCAACTCACCTGAGGCCAGCAAGTTCCATCAAAAGTGTCTCAAAATGTGGTTTGTAATGTAAGAAACAATTTCCAGACACCACTCAACACCATCGCAAAACATATCCTGCTCATGCTGCAGTGCCACCAGCATGAAACCAAGTGGGCATCCAGCCAGGCTTTACAGACACCAGCACTGGCAAGACTGAAATAGTGTCTAAATGCAAAATTTGCTCTTTGTCTCAGACTTACACGCGGAAGTCTCACAAAAACAACACGGAAAATATTATAAATAGAAAACAGAATAAAATTTGGTGGATCAAAACCCCAAATGAATGTAGTGTTTTGTTAAGCCACAAAAAACACAGAGCTCAAGAGAGACTGAGGAAACTGCCCCTGCCAAAATGTTTCAGCTTCAACAGGGAGAACAATTTCTGGAGGAAGATTCTGCTTCTATAATTATCTGATCCTTTGCCTCACTAAGACCACCAGTTTATTGCATTGGATCAATAAAGGCTTTTCAGGTGCCAATAATGTTCAAGAGATTCCATCTTAGCCCAGCACTCAGGTGCCAGAGCACTCTCAAACTACTACCAAATCCCTAAGCTTTTCAAGTTCTCTGAAAGGCAGGGTTGCACCAGTATAAGCAAGGAAATTGTTCCAGCGACATTATTCAACTTGAAACCCCTACTCGAGTGTGCAGAGTTTATTTGACCCAATGGGCCAGATTGAGCTGTGATTGCCTTACCTCCTCGCCAACTGCAACAGAATTGCACAAGCATGAGCGGAGTCTGGTCCAACAACAAGTAATCTGCCATATGGAAGCTACTGAGCAGACATCTGCAGGACATTGAAAGTGCTTTTCTATATACAGCACAGAGTGCTACAGTTGTGCATTCCACAGAGACCCAGTTTGCAAAGGGATAGAAATGAAACATTACTTAGGGTTTTGGTTTCTTGGCCTTGAAAACCGAAATCTGAAAAGAATTATAGCCCAGTGCCATACCAAATCAGTTATGCAGTCATTCCTGGATTTTCCCATGGAATTTTTACATAAGAATTAGGCTGTATTTGATGCAAACTAATACACACAAAGAACTGTGCTGGTCAGAGGCAAGCCAGCTTACAGATGAGTTTCAGAAGTTTTTGAAAATGCACGTAAAAATCAATTATAGTGAAACACACTGCTAAGGATTACTAGAAATTTGATGACAGCTGACTCATTAAAAGCCATCATGCCTTACATCTTGTCCCAGAGAAGGTTTGCAGTACCCTCCCATTCAGACAGTTCTTATCTTCTCTATCAGTGCCTTCCCACCTTGCACACTCTGTCCCACAAACTGGGAAACTGGAAATACCCTTTTCGTCTCCATTTGGACACCTTTGGCTTGAGGCATTGCTGGGGGATGGAGCAAGCTCTGTGCTTTCTCAAGAAATGGGCAACCTTTGATGGGAGGTTGGCTGCTGTCCAGGAACACACAACGAAGAGGCTCCCTGCAGCTTTCTCAGCTCTTTGTGTACCCATGCAGCAGCTGGGCACAATCTGCCCTCACAATGGTGTGTCTGTAACAACACAACCAAATCCAGTCCTAGCATGGAAGAGAAGCACCATCCAACCGGAGGTCAAGTTTTGAATTATAATGGTGTCCCTCCAGACTCCAGATATCTGAATCAGCTGCTTCCCCCTCCACTCAGAGCACTGTAGCTAATGTTCCTTTATCCCACTAGAAGTCCAATTGCCTTGAAAGGAAGCAATTCTTTCAGAAAAGCAAAACTTTTGCCCATGAAAAAGAATGAAGATGACAGCATATTAATCAGGAACAAGAGTCAGGCAATCAGTCTTTGTTGCTTTGCCTTCATCGCAGGGGACCTGGTGCAAACTTTTAGTGAGCATGACCGTGCAAGAGTAGGTCTCTAATTGTTTTCTTGTACCCTATTAAAGCATCAAACTCAGTTCTCTAGTCCAGCCACAAATACCAAAACCACCGAGAGACTCAGAGTTAGTGATTAGTGTTATCACTGACCTGCAGAGGAATCCTGGAGGGAGCCTCATCCAATTCTGAGATGTGGACACAAAGGCTTTCAGCACAGAATGACTGCGATGGCCTGGCTGAAAAAAAGAAAGATGCTTTCCTTGAGTTTGAACCCATTTTGAGCCTTTTATGGTTAACTCAAAGCTTTTCTTCCATTGAGCCTAGTGTTGTCATAATTTTCACTGCATTAATCTCTAGAGTTCAAATCCCCCTTTTTAACATGACACTTTGGATGTGAGATGACAAGTGTTAATATTCATTATTCTACTGAGCTATAAATATCCTGAGGTATAGCAACTTACTGGAAAGGACACAACCGAAATTATTTCCTCAGCCCTGTGCTTATGTTCAGATCTTAATTACAGATAAGATTTTTCACATACTGAAATGTGCTTGCTGCACTTTTTTGGCACTGGAGTTCACCTAGGCACTTTTATTTTAGTGAATACTTGTAAAGTTAAAATAGTCAGACGTTCCAGTTCACAGTAGGTGACTTGCACATGCACATTTGTGTTCAGTCTACACACCATTCTCCTGTTGCAGTACATGAAGAAAAGCAATCATTTCAGAAGCTACTGGAGTTTCCCTACTGAATTTTTCTTACAGATTATTCTTCTAGCAAGATCTTACTTGCAATGTGTTTTCCCATCGGAGGTGTGCCAGATTTTTGGGGCAATGCTGAACAAAGGTCTCACCACCTTTGTAACACTAAACAGCATTTAGTCTCTTTCATAAACTTGATAGCCTGTAAATCTGGGATGTTCCACACCCTCTGCATTCCTATGTCGCATAGTAAGAGCCTCTTCTTTAATTACAAGGTGTGGCATATCTGGACAAGAGACAGCTAATCCTCCAGACGTGTGTGTGTGTGTGTGTGTGTGTGTGTGTGTGTGTGTGTGTGTGATTTACATTCACCCTAGAATTTCTCATGTATGCAAAGCTTTGGCTCTGAGTTGCAAATGTTAAAGCTCACCAACAAAATCTCTAGCTTATGGCCATGTTTTGTATCATTTAATATTCTGGTTAACTAACAATTAAGTGGAAGTGCTCTGAGCACACCAGATTGAGATCTAAAGGTTGGGAGGTATGGGGATCTAGGAGTTTGGTTCATGCTGGTAACTGTTAACAAAACTTCAGCTGTTTGCACACCTAAAACTTCAACCTAAGTTGCATGAGCATCACAGGACCCAGCCCTGCACAGCAGCAGAGCTAAACACGACTGTGACTGTCGTCAGTGGCTGAAGCACACCACATCCATCACCACCGCCCAGTGCAGGGGAGGACAGACACTCCCCTGGACCCATGCCTGCCATGCTCGCCAGGCCATTTCCTCACCCCTGTCCAAGTCTGTCACCCTCCATGCTTCCCACATCCCACAGCTTCAGGAAATCCAAAAAGCCTCAGCCACACATGCCTCCTCCGCTCCTTTCCCTTGAAATATTCCTCTTGTTCAAGGGCTTCACTCCTGAGAAACGCCCTTTCAGCACCACCCTTCCACTGGCCACCACTGTGTGGACAACACTTGGCCACAGGAACCACTGGGGGCTATGGGTGGTGGCAGTGGCTTCCAGAGGAAGTCACCGTGGGACAGGCTCTCCACCACAGACCTGCCCTTACACAGAGGACTCTCCTCTGTAACTGTGTGATTGTTCACCATCCAGCAAAGAGAATTTCCAGAGAAAGAAAATCCAGGTAATTCTGGACTCCACATAAAAAGGAGGAGCACCTCTGCCTGTTTTCACATATTGCCTTAGGCAGACAGCTAAGACCTACAACTCGGTTCTTCCTTCTGGTCAGCCCCTCAGAAAGGGCCTTCTGGCTGGAATTCACTGCACAGTGTCCATGGTGAGGTGGTAGCAGTGGGGCTGGCTGCAGTGACCTCTAAGGAGAGGCCAGCGGAGCTCCATGCCAGACACAGCCACCTCCAGTGGCCCCACCACAGGGCACAGTGTCAAGATAGCACCTTGGGGAATAAGTATTCAATAAATGGTAAAGCTCTATACAAGCAGAGAAGAAAAGTGCGAGAACCAGCCCTGCGGACCTCACAGTCAGGAAAGAATGATGGGAGGAGATGTTCCAGGTACTAGAAGAGACATTCCTCTGCAGTCCATGGAGAGGACCATGCCGAAGAGTCTGTGAAGGATTGCAGCCCATGCAAAGGACCCCTGCAGGGTAACAGTGGGAGGAAGAAGGAGTGGCAGGGACAAATTGCTACGGAGTGATCACAACCCCTATTCCCACCCTCCTTGAGGGGGATGGCAGAGAGAGAGCTGGGAATGAAGTTGAGTCTAAGATCTAAGCTGAAGAGAAAGGAAGGAAACATGCTGTTTTAATTCTTCTCTTTTTTCACTATCCAAATATATTTTGATAGGAAATACATTAAACTAATTTTCCTCAAATCAAGATAGCTTTGCCAGTGCCAGTAACTGACAAGCAGTCTCCCTCTCTTTATCTTGACACACGAGCTTTTTTTCATCTTATGTTTCCCTCTGACTCTGGGTGGGCATCTGGCAGCCAGCTGAGGTCAGCTCACCACAGTCACATGCTGGAGCAGCCATAGAAAGGAGAGAGGGCAAAAAGAGGAGTTACCCTGGCACTGCGGTCTAAGCCTGGAGCTCATGATGCTTCCCTTATGAACTGAGCCATTATCTGAGGATTGCTCTGTACACAGAGCCCCATTTCAACACAAGCTCATCATGAGGTTGAATCTGTGGGTTGGGAAACTAGTTATTTACAAGGACAAGGCTATCCGTGCCTACCGCCCGGAGATAGTGTTCTTAAGTAGGACAGAATCTTTCCTGAAGCAGTCCAGGGAAAGTTCACTGAAAGGAGGGATCCTGCATGAAAGAAATGAGAAAAGGCACAGATCAGAAATTAGCAGCTTAACTGAAAGACTATGAAAAGCCCCTCTTCAGGGTTGCTAGGAACACTAGTACAAAATGCTGGCATGGGTTTTAGCTCATATCCTTAGCTAACCAGTGCACATGGTGATTGGCAGATGCAGCACTACCATGCTGATATGCTGCCCTTTCTGCCTCAGGCTGCCTTACCCTGACTTCCCACTACGCTGCCCAAGAGTGCCAGGCAAGCACATAACCAGCCCCCGCTTCAACATCTGAATGCAGCAGAAAATTTAGTAATGCAAAAAGAAGAAATGCAAAAAAGAGATCATCTCTGGACATAGCCCAGACAAAACATAACTTGCCATAACATAGCCCTGAAAGGCACTGCTAGCAAAACACCCTGGCATGTTACAGCATCCTCCCAACTTGTACAAAAGCTGCTTTCTTGCTGATCTCAGTTTACTCTATTTCCAGGCATAACTGAAGTGTGTTTTGTTTTTCTTTATGGGTCACCTGGCCTCCCAGTAGGTGTTCTGGGCCACCGTTAACGTTGGGTAAGACAAAGCTCTTAAACTGTTTTCTCCTTTTTGCAGAGCTTTTTCTCTCGCCTTTTATTAGCTGATCTGCAGAAGCTGCAGGTAGATGTACAGGTCCCTTCCTGAAGCAGTCCCCAAATAACCAACGGCTTCTTCTTTCTCCCAGAGCTACCCACAACAAGCCAGGGGCTGCAGACAGCAGACAGTATCACCAGCATTGCCCCAGCCTCCCCTTGGTATCCCAAAAGCAACACTGGGTGGGAAAATGAACTCATATACAAAATTCACTTGCAAAACTCAATCGTTAAGTTTCTGGGTTGGAAAAAAAAAAAAAAAAGAAAAAAAAAGCAGACTCAGACTGACAATCTTTGTAGACAAAACTGCTTCCTTCCAGTTTCCCCAGCTTCACCTGCTTCCCATGCTTGACACAGCAAAAAATCCCATAAGCAGCTCATCTATTCATACTCAGGAACTGCTTTTGTTACTAATGTGCATAATCTGGATGAAAAAGTCATCAAAACCTTAGTGCATTCCTGAATCCGTATCCTGTCACATTCATTGTAGAAAGCATAGGAAAAAAGAATCAAGTTTGATGCAAAAACTTGACTTATTTTATCCATGCATGTAGGGAGTATGGAATAATAAGTCTGCAAGGGAAGTCAGTCACCCAATTCATCAGGACCATCTGGTTCATGAAGCAAGAAAATGGGAACTGTTAATAAAGATGTTCAGAAAGATGTGCTTAAAGTAAGGACTCTGCTTCTGTGAAACAAGGACTGATTCTTAGGTATGGAGAAGCACCACTGGGGTGAAGGTTGGCTTAAGGGGAACCAAAGGAAGCATGATGTGAAATTGGAGGTGAAATGAAGGAGAGAAATGGAAAAATCTAATGAGAAACTACCTGTCCATGGATGGAGTCAGAGGAGAGAGAGGCAGCAGATTTCATGGAAATGTTAATTAGTCTCCCAGTTACAGCACATTTTTCCCCCTCCTGCCATCACCACATTCTCCAATTAGCATACAACATCCAGCAATGAGCTCTTGATGAGGGAGAAAGCACCTGTGCTATTTGCTCAACTTTGCACCTGCTCCACAAGTGAAGAAGATCAACAGGCCACAGTTCATCACTTGGGAGCCCATCAGCCCAAAATCTTGATGTTATTCTATGACTATTCTTCAAGTTTACAACCAGCAGGGTGATATAGAAGTAACTGCAGAAGTAATTGCTGTGTGAGCCTACAATAGTGCCGGAGGGTTGCTAACAGATCTGTAATCATCATTTACAGTGTCAGAAGCAAATTTCTGGATCACAGATGCCTTTGCTGCCTCAATGCTTTGCAGCTGACAAACTGGAGGAAGCACTTGTGTAGCTCCAGGAAGGTGGCTATATCGCATAGATGATCTGGGCTCCCTTCTGGCCACTTCCGTCCTCATCGCACCTGAATCCCATCCTTGGTGCTTGTAAAGAAACCAGGGACAATAGGGGAAGATGTCTGGGGAGAAATAGCATAGGGAAAAATAGCCACCATTCATATTCTCCCATTCAAGATACCCAGTGTTATTTCTAATTGCTGATCACTGCCCCAGCGAAAAAGCAAAACAAAAAAGCTCTGATGCACTATCTCTAGCTCTTGGCAGAAGCTTCAACAGCAGCACAAGTCAGAAACAAATGAGTTGTATTTCAGCCTGCCCACTGCAGAGATACAAAAGTTGGACCTGGATTCAAATCTCTGCCTGCAAAATCATGGCTCCAAGCCTACTGCTGGTTTAACTTCGGATTAAAACTCCTAGACTTGTCCTTTTCTAAAGAAAAAAAAATCCACTAGTTAGAGACTTAACAAATGGTTTGAACCAGGATTTCACAATGAATATGTGATGATTAACTGCAGGATCATAGAGATTAAAGGTGGGAAAGAGCCATGAGATCATTGCAGCCCAGTGGCAGCTGCAGGATTGTTCTCCACAGTGTTTCTCCCTGCACCTTGTCCAGGCTAGTTGGAAGTGGCTCAAGCAAAGGCTCTCCCAGCTTCTTCCTGGAGGCTGTTTCACACTCAAGCAGATCTTTATTTGATATTTAATTTCATCTGGCTCCACTCTATAGCCAAGAGTCATCTTAAATAGTCCTTTTTATCCCCACGGCTGTCTTCATGTTGCTCACATCTATTTTTCTGTTTGCTTTCATTTACTGCAAGCAAGATCAGCAGAGAATAAATAGCACACTTCCCATGTATGCCATACCCTTTCCGACCTCCACAAAACCAGCCAAGCCTTTCTCTGGACATGCGACATTGACAGTTGTTGCTTTGACACACCATGTCATCTCCTGCTCCCCCTTTTGGCTCTTCATGAGGCATCAGAGTGACAGAGAGCAGGACCCGCCAATTAATGAGATGTAAAGATGGAAGAAAGGTTTGCTAGAGGTAATTGTCTGTGACAGCTTAGCATGACGGGAGATAGATGCACAGTCGACACGAGGCCCCAGGATGGTTCCAGGTCAGCTCCTGCCCTCAGCTGGGTCTGTAGGTTTTCCTACTCTTAGCAGCACTGCAGCGTGGTTTTTGGCATCATGCACTGCCCCGGTGCTGGTAAGAGACAGCCTGATCCAAACATACTGCACAGAACAGCACGCTGCAACCAAATCCACAGGCTGAGGCCAGGAAAAATAAGTTCCTCTCTTCAAGTCACGTTAATGGAATATTTTATGCTGGACCAGGATCAGACATTGTAAGGTAGACATTGCCTAATACACAGAAGGATGCGGGATGAACACATGCCAAAGCGAGCAGCCCTAATGACCCTTGCTTTAGAGAGCCCAGAGACAAGACAGAACACAGCCAGGACTCCAGGAAGTGACCCAACCAATGCATGCACATGTGCATGTCCTCCAACGAGCTCGCTCTGCCTCCCCAGCACACCAGGCACAGCCTACACACCCACAGGCAGCTGCCTTCTGAGGCAGTTCAGGCTCCCGTTCAGAGACAACAGTGGCATAGCAGCAATGTGGCTGCACACATGGTTTTCACTCTGAAAGCTATCACAAATGCAAGTGCCTGGTGTTGATCACAGCACTTTTGAATTTTCTAAATTCCCTGCTTACTGAAGAGTGAAATTAGACTCACGCTCACAACTTGCAGAAAGCAGTTCGGAGCAGGTAGCAGAGGGGATGGTGCACAGAGGATGAAAAAAAGACAATTGTGGTTGCAGAAAAATGTATTTCAGCAACACACATAGCTTTAGCAAAGTTCAGACTGGGAATTTGCATATGGAAATTATTTTTGAAGGTTCTCGTGTTAACATCTTGAATAGCACTCTTAAGAAATTACAGCAGTTAGGGAGAGGTAAATGAGCTCTGTGAAAACAGAAGCGGCTCGAAGTGATTCCCCAAAGCAGGATCAGGGCATGCACCATGGCAGACCTCTTCTATGCTCTGGTATTGGCTAGGGAAATTTTGGAGGAGTTTCTCTTCTGCTTTAAAACAGAAGGTCTGGCAGCAGCTCTTGCCCACTGATGTGTAGTTCAAAAGACATGAGTCAAAGCAGCGTCGATGCAAAATTAAGAATGCTAGTTGAGGCTGTAGCTCAGTCACTACCGTTCCACCTCCAGTTTCCATGTTCCAAGGCACTTCCTATGCAAGAGTGAAATGAGGATGATGGGGTGAGTCCAGAGGAGGGCCACAAAGATGCTCAGAGGGCTGAAACACCTTTCCTGTGAAGAAAAATTGAGGCAACTGGGCTTGTTTAGCTTGGAGAAGAGAAGGCTGAGAGCAGACCTCTTTGTGGCCTCCCAGTTACTTGAGGAGAGCTTACAAGCAGAAGGAGAACCAAGTTTTTTCAAGGCCTGAAAATGATTGGACAAGTCGGAATGGTTTTAAACTAAAAGAAAGGGAAAATTGGGTTAGACGTTTGGAAGAAATTCTTTTCTCAGAGGGTAGTGAGGCCTTGGCACAGCCGCCTAGAAAAGGTGTGGTGCCCCATCCCTGCAGGTGCACAAGGTCAGGTTGGACAGGGCCCTGGGCAGCCTGACCTGGAGGGAGCAGCCCTGTCTATGGCTGGGGCTCCATAGGCTCTAAGATCTCTTCCAATTCAACCATTCTATGATTCTGTGAAGTAGCAGGGCCTGTTTGCTCGTGCAAGCAGTGCAATTTGACGGACACTGGCCATTACATATGGTTGATTCATTATATGGTACATAAAGAGAGGGGCAAACCATCTTCTGAAGCCATGGTTGAAACAGGCTCTGGCAATAGACCCGATGGTGTCTTCGCAAAGCCCACAGTAAACACCACTGCAGATTCTAGGAAAGATTTTTCACGTGTATGGTGAATTTCATTTGCTACTGACAGAAGAGACTGCCTCAAAACCCCTGTGCTGTGCACTGTGAGGACAGGATTGAAGTGCTGGGGGCTGACAAAACCCAGCACTCCCAAACCTGTGGGGAGCTCACCTAAGAGTCCTGCTTTTACAGCTCTTGCTTTTTAAATTTTCATCAGTGCCCTTGTGTGGTGTTTTATGTTGTCAGGCTACAAAGAAGCATTTTCTGCTGTTAAGAAGAAACAATCTTCTTAAATCAGTTTTGTTTTGTTTTTTAATGAAATGAATGAATGTAAAGCATTACCTCCACAACACTCCCTGCCACCAAATCCATCAGCACCCTTTGTGCTTCCACGGCCATATTCTTCTTATAAAAACAGTTCCACCTTCTCTGCTGCTATGCGAAAGGCTCAAACAAATGTCAGAAACTGACTGGCAGACAGCACAGGCAGCGCGCAGAACCCGGCTGTTAGGGGCTGTCAGGCACATGAAGTAAACAAAAGAACAGACCTATGCCATTTTTCCTCTCAAAACCTCCTTCAATAGCAACTCCTATTTTAGGCACCACTTATGCAGGGAGGTGTAACACAACAGCAATGGGTTTTAAATGTAAAGAGTCTCATTAGTTTTGATAAATGTTTCTCTGATAACCTTATTATTACTATCAAAGGCATAAAACAACATTGTGTTTTTAGTAACGGTATGAGTTATGGCTCTGTAAAGCTACCACGGCCATTTCAGAAGCACAGAATGTTACTGCAATGTCATCTCTGCCCATTCCTTCTCCCATTCCCTCTAGCAGAGGCCCTGCAGCCTTTCTCCCCATGCACAACCACGACCAAGCAAGCAGGATCTTCTGTGCTCTTTGCTCATTTCCCTACACCTCTCTCCTTGCTGAGGCTGTGCTGAATACAAACATCTGGGAGAAGCACATTCAGGTTTTGCAGAAGTAAACAGTGGATGAGAGCATACACAGCTCCCTGCCACAGTGCAGAGTGCCTGCAGGGCTGCCAGAGCTGGGATTTGCTCTCCCATCCTGCCAGGGACTCTCGATCTGAGGGAGGCGGGAGAGCTGCATTTGCAGGTTAGGTTTTAAATCCCTCTTTCTGACAGCGAGATGCTGCAAGCGCATCTGACAGACATCTGACCCAGGGGAGGATCAGCTTTGAAAAACCTTCCCCGGGATATTTTCGCTTCCTTTTTTCTCTGCATTTCTCCAGCTCCCGGGGAGGGTAACTTTCATCAGCCAAAAACCAGGCAGAAGGGGGAGGAGGAGGGAGAGGTGCGTGGGCAGCCGGGCCGCAGGTGGGCACGGCACAGGCAGGCAGCACAGAGCAGCTCATGAACTCACAGGTTTTGCAAATGCCGCAGGCAGAGCAGGCAAGCAAGGAGGGAGAGCAGGGCTGCATGCCCAGGAGCATCCAGACAGGGCTTGTAACAACACTTCACACCATTAAAGTGGGACAAGTCACCAACGTGCCCACAAGCATGTCAGGAAGACTTGGCCCTGCATTTCCCAGGACTGTCCCATTAGCCAGGGAGAACTGCACTCCCCTTGCTATGATGCAATGACCCAGTCCAGGGGAATGTACCTGCAGCATGGCTACACCCAAACATTGAGGCATTTGGGATTATTCATCTTCTTTGCACTTCAAAGCTGTGAAGGGTCTATTTTTTTTCATTTAATGTTTGTCTGGTTCTACCTGGAAATCAGATGTATGCAACATGCAACTGAATGTGTCAAGGTATCTGAAGGTTCAAAATGCACAATGCAATACTATAATATCGCTCTTTGTTATGCTAATTATTCCTTCCCAGCTGCTTCTGCAATGAGTGCCAGGGCGACCTATCAAATGAGAACAAAACCTCCAGGCAAGCTTGCTGCTGCATGGTCCTTACCTCTGAGCCAGAGGGGCTGTGGCTGCCACTGCTCCAGCACCTACAAACAAAGCGGAGATAGAACAAAACAATTCCATATCTCAGCTTCACTGCCACTGGGAGCGCAAACCGGGAATTAAAAAGTGATACCCTCCTGACAGTCAGGTTGCCAGGATTTATGCTTTCCCTCAGGTCCCTTTCCCCTCCATATACGTCTTCTCAGCACTTGAGTAAAGGGGAAGGAGGAGGCAAAGTGAGAAAGCACCCAGGCAAACCCTGTGGGCTCGGTCAAGATCGTTAATTTTGGTACCCACTGGGATTTTCTGTGTGTGGATGTCATATTGATGACAGCCTGAAAATGTCATAGCTGTATTATCTAAATTAAAATTAAGTTTACAAATGGTATTAGAAAAGTAAGGTTCACATATCTAAATTCAAAAGAACAATCTGATTGCCTATTTGATTGGCTATCACTTATGTTGATATTCAGTTAAAAGAGATCTGTCTTGTCCTGTGTTACTAGAGCCTCAGAAGATATTTTATTGGTAGCACATAGAAACATTCAGAGGAAAGGAGCTTTATCAGCCAGAGGGGGACTGCCAGCAGCTCCAAAGACCACTGGGAACACAGGGCAAGTTCATTAGCTGGATGTCTGTTTTGCAGCAGTCACTAGTGAAGTACCTCAGAAGCTGATATTACAACATCATCCTTAAGCCTCAGAATTAGCAAAAGCGGTGCTTTCAAGGACTGTGTAAATTCATATGATAAAAAATGCTCACCTCAGTCTGCACATGGAACAAGGAAAATGATCTGACAGGAGCTTATGCCCTACTCGCAGTTGAAGATTTTCCTCGTGACTGATGACTGTAGGGGCTATTTTGAGGTTTATCTGCTGGAGCAATTCTACAATGCAGGTACACTTCACAATTGCACTGACATTACACATCTTACTTCTCAAAGCAAACAAAATGAAATTTGCCACCATTACACTAATTACTCTCCTGGTAAACCAAAATCCAAGCTGTCAAGCAGAAAAAGGGGTCGAAGAAGGAACAAAGCGCATTCAGCCTCCAAAGACTGAAAAATTATTCAAAACATATTTTCAGGATAATTATTACAGATTCAGAAATGTAGGTCATCTCGGTCACACTTATTGAGACACACTTATTGAGAAGAGAGATTTGGGGAAAACACATTGAAAGTACATCACACTTAAATGGTAGCAACAAAATACAAGCACATCGTCTGATGATTTCTAATAGAAAGGCCAACTGTGTTTCAAGCCAAAACCATGCAACCTCACTCAGCCATATGGCTGAGAGGATGTGGCTGGTACATGGGGCCTGGCCACATTAGTGAGTAAAGGAGATTTTGTCCCAAAAGAGCAATAGATGGAAGCAAAGAAATTTGCTAGGATTTTCAGTGTTGACAGAAGAGTGAAAACTCTGCATTAGGAACACGAGGGGATGAGCAGAGGATGGAAACGCTGTTGAGAAGTGCTGTCACACTTTCTAGATAAGCAGAGCCCTGGTGGCTGCAGGCCAGGCTCTTAGGGAGCCCTGCTATCCTCTCACCTCCTCCACAACTGCCTGAGCCTTCAGTTCTTTCAGGAGGCAGACAGCCCACAGTATGGAACGATGAGCCTGGCAGACCGTGCCAGAGGGAAAACGCCACTGCAAGAGGTAGGAGCGAGAGGAATGACCTTGATGAGACAGGCCATTTATCTTACTTCTGCAGTCCTGGCATGACAGATTGGATGCTCCCTGCAGTAAATTGGACAATGATGCTGTACTAATTGAGAGGAATTACTAGCCTTAGAAAATAAGTTGTTTTCCAAATTCAGCATCTCACTGCTTTGTGGTTTAGTTGGGGTTTTCTTCTTTGCTTTGTTTCTGCTGAATATGCCTGCTTCTGAGCACACACAGGCCACATCTGTGACTTCTCCTTGTGCCCCATGCTCCTCAGAAGGGGAACTCAAGCACAGACATTAAAAGAAGTTAAAGTACTTGCTTACCTGCCCTTCCAGCTGTATTTGGTGAGAAAGCTTCACGTACTTCGCAACCTGCACCACTTTCACAAAGCCGAGGAGCTGAAACTCCACCTTCCCCAAGGCTAGGCCTACTTCCTCCACCTGGCTTAAAGGGTAGGGAGGGCAGCCATAGGCCAGCTACAGCCCCAGGTGCAGCCATGTTTGCATGATTACAGCCCTGGTGTTTAATCCAGCCTTCTACACCTGACCACAGCTCCCTGTTGCAAAGCTCAGTGCAGAGTTCAATCTGGTCTCCCAGTCAGAGCTGTTCTGCGCTTTCTGTGGAGGAGCGAAGGCCTCATATGAAGGCCCTCGGCCCCACGGCGGATTGGTGTTGGTTTCACCACACAGACCTGGCCCTCCACTGTACCTCACGTGGTCGGCCCTCAGCTGAGCAGGATTAGCTGCTGTGAAGGCACCAGGCACCCTGCCACGGCCGTGTTTACACTACAGCAAATGGACCTCACAGAGACAGTTTGCAAACACCACAAGACGAACTTTTGTAAACTCCCTCGGTTTAGTCATCTTTCCCCATCTGTTAGAGAAGTTAAAGTGAGATTGAAAAAACACAGGAAATTACTGTGTATTCCAGGCGGCTGTGGCGGAGCGGCTTGGCTGTGACATGGGATGCCTCTCTCCCATCTCCACTGGGATCCTATCTGGCATGTCCTGGCCGAGCTCTCCAGCCAAGATGAGCCCCAGGGGTGCCTCACACAGCTGGGAAAAAGCTGGGGCCATTGCTGAGGGCCCTGAGCATCTCCCTGAGGTGAGGGCAGCCCCCGCCTTCCAGGCTGCAGAGCAAGGGACGTGCAGGGACAAAGGCCAGGTGTCTCTGAGTCACATTCGCTGAATAAAACTCCACGTGAAATCCTTTTCCCTGGCAATACAGTGCAATCCTTGCACCATTTTCTTGTTTTGTTTTCCGCATATTATGGAAGTACTGATGGAAGCAGGAATTAGCCTGCTGAACGGCACAGTGCTTTATAGAGCTGTGCTCCAGGAACAAAGTGTCTTAGGCAGGGAGTGAAATGATCACCCTGGAGATAAGTTCTTGTCAAAGAGCTCTTCAGGCAGACAGACCGGTACCAAGCTCAGGATGATTCATTAATAGTAGTTATGCACAGAATATACGGATGAAAGGCTTCACAGTACCCTAGAAAAGAGCAATTTCTTGTAAATCTGTGATAGTAACTGTTCCCAGTATTGGAGCACGCAATGGGAAAAAGGTCTATCTAATCTGGTTTGCATTCCCCATGTGTCATAAATCAAAACAAAACTGAGCTACAAAATCCCTATCAGCCCAAGTCAGAAAGCCTGTTGAGAGCTGCTGCATTTCTGGCACTTGAACAGGGGTGTTTCCAACTCCCTTTACTAACACAAGACACCTCTGACTCTTCTGAAGCAAATAGGGTAACTTAATGTGCTGAGCGCAATGCAGCACATTCAGTATTTTTGTGAGGCAGGGTCTGAAAAAGGCAGAAAGATCACCTAACCTTAGGCTGATCTTCTGAAATGAGATATTTCACCCCGCACAGAGCTTGATGACACTCAGTAGGACTGCCCAGAGATACAATGGATTCATTTCTACGTGAGCCTGGAACTGAAGGAGCTATTACAGCGGTCAGTTCATGTCACTTCAGCTGGTGCAAATTCAACCCAAAACTGCCATACCTTGTATCTGCAGGCTTGCTCTTGAAGATCAAGCTGCTCTTGTGGTCAAAAAGCTTTCAGCCCTCCTCAAACTGTTAGCCAATTTCTGCACTGTTGGGCAGTGTTTGGCTAAACACAGAGCAGCCTATTGCTTCCTGGTGCACCTTCAGCCTGTCCTAAAGGTCTCTGAGACCTGGTGATGCTGAGCTCCATCTTGGCCTCCACTACAGGAGTGGGTGTCAACCACAGCGCAACCTCTTCAGCACTGGAGCAGTGCTCCAATTGGATTAATGGGATTTCCTTGGGCAAGGGAGAGGAGCACGGGGAAAGGATCCACTAGCCATTGGAGATGTAAAAGTAAAATGAATTTTGGTCATTTTAATAAATATATATCAAGGAAATCTCACTTTACTACAACAACACATTAGTATACAAGCATCTAATATTTAAGCTTAAAACACCAAGTGTTTATCAAATATTGGAAAAGAGCAGACGTTACTGGACTATCTGGGTATAACACAAGAAAAATCAGTTTTTTTAAAAAAATTGGTCCATGTGGACAAATGTCTAAATGATGATCCTACTCATACACTGTATGAATGAGATCTATATTTAATATTATTATTATTAATAAAAAAGCTTTTGTCTTGGAGAAATCAGGTGAGATTTGGACTCTCATTCTTCACAACGATGACCCTTACAAACTTGTCAGTTCCCACTCACGCAGCCAACACAAAGGTGGTAACAGTGGTAAGACAAAGGCTAGCACTGAGCTACGTCTTCAGTGTTTCCCTATGGTCACCTGGCTCGGAAGCATGGACCATTTTCCCTGTCACCACTGCACTCACTCATGAAAGCTGCCCAGACTGCAAATGTGACAGCGAGGTGTGCATGCTGTCCTAAAAAATCACAGCCCAGAGGTCCCTGCACTGTGGTGGATCTTGCCTTCTGGACACGAACCAAGAAGGGAAGACACCACTTGGACGCACGATGCTGTGGGAACAGGCAGCTATTATGAGCCCGCCGTGGCTTGGATGTGGCTATTTTGCTGAGCACATCCTGCCAGTTGTTAAGGGGACTGTGGGAACTAATTAATTTGGTAGATCTAGGACTCACAATGCTCACTCCAATCCTGGTAATGTCTTCTGGGCATTTTCAACAGCAGAGTTCTGCAAACAGTCTACCTAGGGATGACTAAATGTTGTCCTTAGCCACAGAAACCTCAGCTCATTTCTCCAAAATGTTCTTTTTTAAAATTAAAAGCCTTACATTCATTCAGATAAAATCATGTTTATCGCCACATTACTGACTAATTAACATTGTGCTTTCTGTTTTCTTTTGTTGACTTTTTTCAAATCAACAGCAAAAGTAATATAAAACTCCCGCATGCTTTTGCAATCTAAAAGAGAGAAATTATGCGAAACAGAATAAAGTATAAAACATGCCACTGGTTCATGAACTTCATTATACGAAGAGGGAAAAAAAAGAGCCCCAGCAACAGACAGTTGCCATAGAAACACTCAAGCATCGAATGCTTGTTTACAAGAGACATCTCTCTATTGTTTCTTAAATCCCTTCCTAAGGATGGCAAATCAAAAAGCAATTGAGCATCAAAAAGGAAGAACAGAGATGTTTGAATAGGAAGTTGAACTCAGTACTTCAAAGGTTAAAGGTTTCTAATAATGTTGATCCACCCTGTGCTTTTTTTTCTTCTGCTTAGGTTAAATCCCTGCTGTATCACTGATTTATACTTAATTTTCACGCTGGCAAAAATTAAGACAAAAAGTAAGGCACCAAAAAAAAACCTGCCCTGGAGAACAACAAGCCCCATTAGTTACTACAGCCAAGGTGACAACGCGCAAGTGCTTGAGTCGCAAGTTGTGTTTCTGGTTAAGATCCCACAAACAGGTTATTTCCTTATGCTATGTCCCATTTTGTCAGTTGAACAAGACGCTGAATCCAGGAGTTCAGAAGTAGCAGTACAACGCGTTTATAACTCAGTCCCCGAAGCCAGTCCTTTGTCAGAGCAAACACTGAGTTGAAGGGAGCACATCGCCCTTGCTGGTAGCATCAATTTGTTTACCAGATTTCTAATTCCTTCGTAAACATAATGGAGGTTCTTCTTAATTAATGGCAGACTTCTTGGGGGCGGCGATGTACACAACGATACGTTTTCCCCATCTGGCTGATTGGTATTTTCAGCAACAAAAGCTACACCATAGCCGCACAGACTACAGCGCTGAGTGGCAACACAACTGTGTTCTTTACGAAGTCTCCACACTTATAAATAGCCCGCTGATGCAGATCAGAGCACCGTGCTACGCAATCTGCTCCCCAGTCATTTAAAACTACGCGTAATGTTTATGGTGTGATTGTATCGTTTGTAGAAAACTATAAAAAATCCATTCAAAATAAAAATTTGATAGACAAGCGCACATGCTTCGACGGAGCAAGAAAGATGCCTCATATTTTACTTCCTTTGCTGCAGCACATTTTATTACTTGGTAAAGATTCTTTTTTCCGTAAGGATTTTTTCCAAGATTCGCTTACATCACTCTTGTCATTACACCCAGTCTCAAAATAGTCGTAAAATTTGCCTTTACATTCAAAAGCATGAGTGCCTCTTACAGGTTCACAGTTTAGGGGCACGTTGTCTCGTTCGGGTTCGTCGCTGCCCTTCTCATCAGTGAATTTGGCCTTGTCCTGATTAGCATGAGGCCTGGCGTTAGTGACAAATATTTCGCTTGCAGGTATCTGCTCGTCACTCCTGTAAGAAGGGGCACTGCCAATGTCATAATCCACCTGCTGAGAACAGCTCGGCAATGAAATGGGGGACGAGGAGGAGGAGGGAGAGGAGGAAGAAGTATTTTCTGTGCTGGCATTGACCGAGTAGGGAAGGTTCAAGTAGTGACTGCCGCATTCTTGATAGAAGCAGCACGTGTGGAGCTTCTCATACTCCTCCTTGGCCATCCGAAGACGCTTTCGGTAGGGGCAGTCCTGGGGCACGAACCACTCCTGCGGCGAGGCAGCCCCAAAGGAGCATGCAGAGAAGCACCAGTTGTTCTGCATGATGATTTCTCCATGGATTCGCTTCATTAAATTGTTGATGAGGACGGATCTCCGCAGGTAGACTTCAGGATCGTCAATGAACTTCAGCTTTTCCAAAGACATGTAAAGAATATGGGCTCGTTCCTCAAACACCGAGATTGTCTGAAAATACAAAGGACAGAAGATACAGAACTGAAGTCAACCGGCTTTGCTCCAGGCAAGAGAAAGAAAACGAAGCAGGGTGCCACTGCCTTTCTCCTTCTCCTCCTCAGGCAACTAAAACCAGCTTCCCATGCTGCACGCCCATGTGGAACGTGTTTTTTCTCAGCATCTGGGGTTAAAACAAAATTGTCATACTGTTTTGCTTTGGTGATGGGGGCTCTTTGATGTGAATGGACCCAGTCCCATCCCCTGTGGGGCTCCCACCGAGCCCTGAAGCCAGGCGCAGGTTCTTCCCGCAGCCTCTTTGCAGCAAGGAGAGGCAAAGCTTTGCAGGATGCGGCCAGCAATGAGTGCCAGAACATTTCACCCACTGCCGGTGAAAGGGGCCCTCAGCGAGGAGGTCTCCATTTGCCAAGCCCTCGCTCGCCGCTCTCACATATAGGAACACACACAGGGAGGCAGGGAGAAACCATCTCAAAGCATCGCAGCATCTGGAGAGCAGCTGTTGGCCCGTGCACGACACCGCGCACTCCATGGGACCGGTGGGAATGCGGGGAAGCAGGGACAAGGTCAGGAAACAAAGAGAGGACGGGGATTTGCAGGGATCCTGGCCAGGAGCCCACAGATCGGTTCCCCCTGCTGCAGTCCCACGGGGGCTCGCTTTCCGAGCACTGGCAGGAGCAGGTTACTGCCCTGGGGGCCCCTGCTCCACACTGCAGTTGCTGCCCCGGGAATCAAAACAGAGAGGGGGTAACACACGCTACTGTATGCAGCATTAACTAATTTTCATTTTTAGTAATAATTTGGTTTCCGTAGGAAGAGAGAAGCACAGCACAAAGACAGGCTGCTCTAACCCCCCCATCTGTGGCTTGCTCATTCTTCCCTTTCCCACATGGTTACAGCATTTTTGCAGAGTGGAAGTCGTAGCTATGAGGACTGAAAGCGCTCAGAGCACAGCTGCTTTTCACATCCATTCAGCTCTCCCAGCCCTGCAGCTCTTTCCACAGCCTGGTCCTGTCTGCAGGGCTCAGAAGCAGCAAAGTACCTCGTAAAAGCAAAAATTGGCCCTGCTTCCAAGCAAGTTTGCAGCTGAAGCTCTTCTTTGTTAGACAGTAATTTTCTAAATATTAAGCCTAGAGGTTAATGTGCTGTAGTAGAATCACTGAAGTTGAAAGGGACCCTTAAAGGCCATCGAGGTCAACTCCCCTGCACTGAACAGGGACACCTACAGCTCAATCAGATGCTCAGAGCCCCCCCAGCCTGACCTTGAGCGTCTCCAGGAATGGGACATCCACTGCCTCTCTGGGCAACCTGTGCCAGTGCCTCACCGGCCTGACTGTAAAAAATTCTTCCCTGTATCTGATCTAAATTTCCCCGCTTCTAGTTTGAAACCATTTCCCCTTGTCCTGTCACAGCAGGCCCTGCTAAAAAGTCTGTCCCCTTCTTTCTTACAACTCCCCCTTAGATACTGAAAGGCTGCTATCAGGTCTCCCCGGAGCCTTCTCTTCTCCAGGCTGAACAGTTCCAGCTCTCAGCCTGTCCTCATAGGGGTGCTTCCATCCCTTGCATCAGTTTTGTGGCTCTCCTCCAGATGCACTCTAACAGGTCCATGTCCAAGTACTATTTCTTTATACTACCAGAAGGGGACAGGTAACCAACCATTCCTGCTCTTCGCCATACAGAACCCAACAACCTACCCAAGAACAAAGCTGGCAGAACACTGAGATTGGTGCAACACGTGGGAGAGGGCATCTTTCAACACCCTCCATGCTAGGTGCACATCACCCCGGAAGCAGACCAACTGTTCTGCTCCACCTCCCAGCTGAAGGCTCATTCCCAAGCAGTGCTATCTGTAGCTGGAAATTCCTTTGGCTGCCCCGAGGCATGTGGGAAGCAGCACCCGAACCTCCTCAGCATGGGGTCCAAGCAGGCCCTGCATGCTGTCCTGGCAGGCGCTGGGCACTGGCAGGACCTGCTCCACTCAGGCTGTCTTTGGGATGAGCAGTGCTGGAAAAGCTTTAGGCTCACGGCTGCACTGAGGTACCTTGGATGCAGGGCCTCGGGGTGCCCCAAGGCCTGCACTGTCCCCAGGTACCCCACCGCTGTGCTCGGCTCCTTACCAACATCAGCACAAAACCTCCCACCACAAAGTCTGATTTCAGTTTAGGTACTCACTGGCCTGGGAAGCGTTTGCTGTAATCCCTGCCTTGACGGCTTTTGTTAAATAAAATACTCTTTTCCTTACTATTCTGTTCTTTCGGAGTTACTGACTTTTTAATAAACAGGATTAACCGTGGAAGGCGCAGTGCCGCCTGCCGAGCCCTCTGCTCTTCTGCAGCCCGCAGGGAACCTGCTGTGCGTCCTCCCCAGGGGAAGGTGTGGGATGCACAGGGAAGCGGGGCCCTATTTGCTCCGTTCCTCACGTCTGGCGTTCCAGCCCTACTTCTGCACGCGTGGGATGAACTACCCGGGAACAAAAGGATCTGGGGAAAAAAGTTAGCTGAGCGTTTAGGCTCACACGGCTGCCTTCGCTCCCCGGGCAGCGCGATGCCCACAGCACGGGGCACGCCGCGAGCGCCGGCCACCTGCCTGTGTGCAGGCTGCAGGCTGCAGGATCGTCCCAGCCCTGCGCGCGGGGTAAAAATAGCGGCTCTTGGGAAACGTACTTTGTGCGCGCAGCTGCTGAGCGGCGGGTGAAAATCCTCTTCTTCCACATATTTCCTTTTAAAGTATGCGATCTTGGATGCCGCTGCAGGATTTGAAATTCCCCTGTAATGCGATCCTGCGGGCAATAAATCAGACACGACAAATGACACGCGGTTTGACGGAGGTTCTCCAAACAAAACACTTTCCGTTTCCCCTCTCGCCGCGGCCCCGCCACGTCTCCCCTGTTCGGTGCGTTCTTCGAGGCCGTCCAGCAGGCGGGCCACCCCCTCACCGACGACGTGAACGGCTACCGCCAGGAGGGCTTCGCCAAGTTCGACCGCAACGTGCACCGCGGACGACGA
>JAOWBP010001760.1:18730692-18752203 GCA_028571105.1 Tragopan temminckii
GGAGCGAACTTCGCGCGGGGCCGAGGGCTGAGCGCGGCCGCGGAACAATGAGCCGGGCGCGGCCCTTCCCCTCCTCCTCCTCCTCCTCCTCCTCTTCTTCTTCCTTCTCCTCTCGGCCCCCCGCGGCGGGACGGGGCCGCGCAGGTGGCAGTGCCTCGCGGGCGGCTCCGGGAAACGCACCGCGGCGGGAGGGGGGAACGCAGCATCGGCATCTGCCGCCATCGGGCCGCGCCGTGGGCAAAGAACCGCGGGCGCGGGCACGGGGAGCCCACGAGCAGCTCCGGTGCGCAACGTGGGCCTCGCACCCCTCGCACCTTCTGTTCCCAGCGGAGTGCTGGCACGAGGAGCGCTGGCTGACTACGTTGGCTGAAAGCGGGGCCAAGGGAGCTGCTGAGAGCCGCCGAGCGGTCGTGCGTTTCTTGCTCCAAAGGGTTCTGCTGCCGTTAGAAGCACCCGTGGGCTCCTCTCCTCGGTCTGCGCAAGGAGCTGCCCACAGGGAGCCGTTGAAATCCAGCACTCGCCCTCTAGAAATAAGGGCTGGGGGCAGCTGATTGCTGCGCCAGGGAGAGGTCAGGATCCCCCCTCTTGATGGGTTCAGCATCCCTTTGTGGGATTGTTTTATGAGAACGAAATCGGAGTCAAGAATTTTGGCTGTGCCTTCTCTTACGTGTCTCATCGCCAGTGGGTGCTTCTGTGCTTCAACAGACACGGGAGGGAAGGAAAGGAGGAAGGAAGTGTTGGGATGCCTTCTGCACAGCTCTGCTGATTTGTCTTGAAGAAGAGGCTGCTCCGGACAGCCTGGAGAGCAGCCGGGCTGCTTCTGCTGTGCGCAGCAGGGACCGAGGCGGGGCAGCCACCTCCCGCTGACAGCTGCCTGCCGTGTGAATTTGCCGTGCGCTCGGATGGAAAAGAAACAAGGCATAAAGAACAGAGCTTCCCGAGGAGGAAAAAATATAAAGCCCAAATCCCAAAGCGAGCTGGTAAGTCTCTGCATGCCCTGCAGAGCCACTAGGCTACAAAATGAGCCCCATTTTGTAGCCAAGGAATTGCACGCAGGCAGAGCAGCAGCCTTCCCAAGGGCTCCGCGTGCCCGCTGGGCTTCCAGAAGTGCCAGTCTGCGGCTGCTGTGGCCATGTGGGAAGGTCAGAGTGGCGCCAGGGTGATGCTGGGCCAGGGGCTGAACTCTCAGTCCCCTTCTGAGTGCTTCAGCCAAAGCACGTGGGGATCAGAGCTGCGAGCAGAGCCAGAGCCCATCGTGCCCCCATCAACCCATCCCCTTTGGGTTACGTCATTGTAGGCAATAGAGGGACTCCATCCCAAATCCTATTCAATTCAGTGAGATTGTGCAGAACAGCACACGCATTGTTCCATTGCCATTAACACCACTGGAAATAAAGAGTGAAAGATTCACATTGGTGCATACAATGCATTCGCCACACAAAATCACAGTGAAAGGCCAACACTTGGGCCTTTGTCCCATTCTGGAAAGCCATTTGGGAGTCCCACATGGCTGCAGCAGCACGGTAGGCACCCGCTGCCACCACCACTGCTGCCGTTCTGACACATCAAGGCATTACAGCAGCCCCAAGGTTGAAGTGTCCAACTTCACAGTGCGCAGCTTCACAAGCACACAACTGCACAGTGGGACTACTCCCAGTCACTGCTGCTCTACTCCATTCGTTGGGGTGTTCCTTTGCAGCCATTGTGATGTTAATGAGAGAGCTGTAGTGATGCCATTCACATATAATAAGCCCAATGGGATGGCAGTGAAAAGGGCTTTTTATGCACATCCAGAATGCCTCTAGAAAAAAAAAACAAACCAACAAATATGAAATGCCTGTTAGGATGCTGCTGCTGGTCTGATGGGATCAAGGATGGGGAATGGACTTGGGATGACTGCTCTCGAACTGAGGAGAGAGGAGAGACTCTGACTGCAGCAGTGGATGGGAGGAGGATGTTGGGAGTACATGGTTAGCATGCCTTGATGTTCCAGAAGTTTGAGGAGGAGGAAGTCACAGAGCTGGGAGATTAAAGGGCCTGAATTAAAATGCTCATTGTTCATGTGGGTACACGTGGAGTCACAGCAGTGCTGTGAATGAAGCTGCGGGATCAGGGACTCACAGTGTACCACAGTGGCCTAACCACAGTGAGCAGAAGCAGAGAGCCAGAGGCCTCTGCATCAGGGCTCGGACAGCAAGGACCAGCACTGTGGTGGGTGGGAAAGCACCTGGAACATCCAGCTCATGGGTCATGCTGGATTTGAACTGGCAGAACAGCACCGGGGCACCATCAGGGGTAATAATGCTGCTCCTCAGCTCCCTGAGGTACAGATGAGATACGGACCGGTGCCAGCCCCAGCATTCTTCCCTGTGCTTCCTGCCCTCACTCCAGGGCAATTCAAGGACTCCACTGGGTTTTATTTTTATCCTCAGGGGCAGGACTTACTGCTCAGCTGAAGGGAATTCACTTGACATCAGGAACAGTGTCAAGATATGGCCTTCCCATGAAAGTGTTTCAAAAGCGTCTTCAATTTCTTCCATCCCAATTTCAAGGATACAAGTCCAGATGCTCTGGTGTCTCTTTCTCAATATGGAATTCCAAGCAAATACTTTTCTAACATTCCTAACTCCCACATTTTTTTCTTTTAATTCTTACAGGTTGAATTCTAGGCAACCTGATCTAGTTGTGGTGTCCCTGTTCATTGCAGGGCAGTTGGTCTAGATGGCCTTCAGAGGTCCCTTCCAACTCTATGGATTCTATAATTCTTCCCATAAGAATGTTTCAGAGTCTCTTGGTCTCAATTTGTTGAGGTTCCCCAATTTTCTTAGCAAGCACATCTTCAGAGAAAAACTGAAAACAAGTCATTTGACTTCATAATAGTTGTGTTTTCTTTGTTTCTGGTTTCCATAGGTGTACGGAGAGAAAGAGCTTTCTTATGAGGACTGGTCCAAAAGTAATGCCTTCTATCTTATAATGTTGACCTACAGTGTCAGAGGCGGATATTGGTGGTGTGGCAGTAGAGGTTGAACCTTCCCCCAAATATTCCATTTGTTTTGCAGAGCATTTCAGCATCCTGGTGGTGAGTGTTGCTCCTGCTGCTGCAGTGACAGCCCCTCTGCTGGGTTACCTTTGGGACAACTTGGCTCTGCACAGGGGCTGGGTGCAGTTATGGTGCCTGGTGGTGGAGAGAAGAGCTGACAGCTTCGGGCTGGGCTGAGGCAGCAGAGCCCAGTGTCATACATGGGGGCTTCTCCAGCCCCAGAGCAGCTTTCCTGCTTTCAGAGAGGTGTCAAGTAAGGCTGCCTCCTGGCTGCATTGCCTTCTGGCATCACAAATTACGTGTCTATAGAGTTTAATTGTATCGCCTTCTTCACTTTCTTTCCGCTGAAGAAGGTAAACAGCAGAAACAAGAGGTGTTCAGGAACAAAGAGCAAGCTGTCTGCTGCTCAGCCCGCGCTGCTTTCCATGAAGAATGAGTGCTATTATTATTCTTTTACAAGTTTCCTTCTAAGGGAAATAAACACCAAAGGTAGGATTCCAAGGAAATGACTCACAAATATTGGCAACAGGCTCTGAAAATTGGATCCAGTCTTTGCAGAAGCCCTTAGCAGAATGCTAACCCCTCTCATTGCAAAATAAACTTCTCCCATCCGTGCCACACAGCAGCTCTGACGTGTGTGTGAAGGCGGATGGTGGTGGCAGGGTTTTGTTTTTGTTTTTGTTTTTTTACTTTTTTTCCCAATCCCCTGACATTGTGTTGGATGCAGCCTCCGGTATCTGTGCTCAGCCACCAAGCTGCCCTCCCAGGTGTGCAAAGGTAACCACACACTGCGCTTCACCTTGTAGTTCTTAATCAGAGACCCGAGGAACCAGGAAAGCAGGCACTGAAGGATCAGACAGCTGAGCAGAGGCAGCCTGGCAGCATTACCATCTGCAAACAGAATCGTCTACTTAGCATATTTATTTCTCAGCTGTTTAAGATTTTGAATCATAAACACATTCTCTGCATCCCTTGTAATGCACACGTTCAAAGGCTCCAGCGCTCTCTCATGTTAGTTTTGGGGTTTTGTTTGTTTGTTTTGTTTTTGGCAATGTAAATCTGGGTAGACAAGAGCAATGAAATTTGCGTCTCTCACACTTGCGTCTCGTCTCTCATGCAGAATTCTTTTGCAGCTCAGTTCTGCTAGACAATGCCTTCAGATTAAAGAAGATTAAAGATCATTACCTTTGCAAACTCCTATTTAATCACTCCAAACTGAGATGAAGCAAACGGGGACTCTGGCATGGAGTCAGACTGTTTCAGACAGTACAGCAGCACAGCGGGACTGTGCAGATTCCATACTTTTCTGTGCATTCCCACAATTACCATCACTTTTCCTGCTTTGTGATATACACGTAGAGATATCGTCCCTGTAGTCTATGGGCCATCCATGGTGTTCACGGAGTCCATGACTTTGGCCTCCACCTGTCATAACAGTCTTTCAGGGCAAGCAGGATGATGCGTGGTGTTGGATTGTTGCATGCTGAATCCAATTCTGGTTCTATCAGAATTCATTCTTCTTTAACCAAGGTAATTCTTACTGTAATACCACTGATAAGGTATATAGCAATCATAGAAGTGATAACATGCAGTATTACATAGCAGCTAATACCATACAACTCAAATTATTGACTGTTTTCACGCAGTATCAAAATATTGGCAAATCCAGAACCGGTCAGCCCAAAGGGAAACAAACGCAGAGGGATACAGCTCAGCACTGAGAGGCATCAGCCCAACCTAGGCACAGCCAGGAGTGGAGCCAAGCTCCTATTGCAGGTCTGGGAGAGGTCTGGACAAGGCCACTGGGGATCACCCCGAGCTGGAAGGGTCATCGGCTGTTGATAACTGGCTCACGCAGTTCATTATTATGAGCTGGGGAAACACACCCCACATGTATTTAATAAATCAGCCTCTGCAGGGTACATCATCTTAAAAAAGAAATCCCAACAGCTACAAATCTGGATGCTGAGGAATATACCATTCAATTACAAAGTAAATTATATGATCCTCCTGTGCGTGGTTGTGCTCTCAAAAAGCATTAGTGGCTTCTTACAGCTCTATGGCAATGGGAGAGCAATTTCCTTGCTTAGGGTAGCACAGTAAATCGGAAGTAAGAGGTTCTTAAGAAAAATATCTAGGTTGCAATTCATAATCCAAGGGGCAGAAAATGGGTTAAAAAAAAAGGTAGAGCACAGCCAACAATTGAGAAATAAATTGGTAGGAGAAATGGTTCTGGGAGCCAGAGTGGGTCACAGTATGTCAAACTGTAGGCTGCACATATTGTCTGAAATTATTCCGAAAGCAGAATTATTCCAAGAGTGAAGGATAAGGATCCTTGAATAATCCAAACCAAAAATAAAATATAAATCAGGAGTATGACTTTGCTGGATTCCAAGTCTGTGTCATTTTGAAAGAATCAACCACTTGCCCAGGTTCTGCTCTCTGTTTGTACGCAGGAAAGGCATTGGGGAATTTCAGGAGTCAGTCTGGGCACTAAAGCAAGTTTCTTACTCAGTTTATATAGTGTATATGTTTTTAAATAGTTGTGTTTTTTTCTCTCCAGATCTGATCCAGGCAATACAGAACGTCTGTTATGTTTCAAAGCATACCTGTATGAAGGAAGTAATCAGTAAAGTCCAAGATGACATATCTAAATGTGAGTGCAGATTGTAGACCTGGGTTCTGTTCCCAGGGTACCAGGTACCAGAAGCAGGTTTACCTGTGCTACCTGGGCAGCTCTGCACACGGGTGTGAGCAGCATGGCCACGATCATCCCGCAGCACTGCAGCCCCATCCGCGTGCCAGGAGGTACGCATCCCTCATCTTTCAAATTAAATTATTCTGCAAAAGATTTTTGAGATTAAAAAAAAAAGGATGAAAAACCCAACAGATTTGAATTCAGTGTAGTTCAGCTCAGTTTGTTAAAGATTTCTTTACTTGCTCAGCAGCTGTTTCTTGGCCTCCACATGAGGGTTAATAAATACTCCTCCTACAGGTCAGCCACATTGGGGTCGTGATTGTGCAGAAAACACTCCTGGTGGTTCAGGTGTGTTTTTCAGTGCCCAGCCAGGTTGTAGGCAGGCTGGTATATTCCTGGAGAGAATCAAGCATTTGCTGCTTCCCCACTGCAGAAGAGATGAAACCACAATCACAATTGTTTGCATTCAGTAAAGATTCTATAAAACATTTTACAAGAGACGGCACTTTAACCTCAAGGCTTTGGCCAAATTCCAGCTCAGAAACTATCTTCCTAGAAGCTCTCCCATTAAACTAGGAGCGATGTATTTGTCTCCTCCTTTGAACTGCTCTCAGCAGTGGCCTGAGCTGCTCAGAGCTCTGTAGGCTTCAGTATCACACCAGCTTTGCTCAGGAATGGCGTGAGGCCATCAGTGCAGAGCTACCTACCCAGGTAGTTCTTGTAAAGTGCTTCAATACACAGTTACAAAAGGAACCATTGAAGTGAAAAACCTAACTCCACCTTGCGTCTGGAGAAGGAACCAGGTCAAGTTATATGCAGTGACCTGCTGAGAAATCCATTGACAAAGAGCATCACCAGGGACAAACAAAGGCTGAAGGTCTGAGTACAAACCACCGGCTGGGTTCAGTTTCAAAATCCACACTCACATAAAGACAACATTTCCATCCTTAGTGCAAGGCAGAAACATTTGTCTCACAGTGGTTATAGGGACTGTAAACTTGTTGGATCGTTTTACAGCTTTTGTTCTTCTGAGTGCAACATTTTCCAGGGATGTTTAATTTGGATTGCCCAGAATGACAATGAACAGTTTAAGTGTATTCTGGTCTTCAGGCTCTCAACATAATAGATGTTATGCAGCATGTCTACCTTTTGAGAAAGCTTTCAGCGAGACATTATGCATAATTAGAGAGGGTGGGATGGGCGTAAGGGAAGAACAATTCTTTGAAATATTTCTGGCAGTGAAGCATTTGCCTAAGGGTGGATCAATCCACTCCACAGAAAAACCGGAAAGGAAGTGGAGGAGCAGATCAGCGTGCAAGATGTGCGATGGGTGAGTTACCAGCACATTTGCCCAAAGTGCCTGCTTCAGACTTGCCTTTGGCAATCACCACCTCTCAGCTTGCTGGTGCTCCCATGTGGGCCGTGCACCAGCACCCTCCCTCTCACAGGGCTCTCCCGGGGCCCAGGCAGAAGGAGCAGCCCGCCTGTGCACAGAGCCCTCAGGGCAACCTGGGCCTCCACCTAAGTCCTGCTGTGGGACCACTCTTCTGAGGGCAGAAGGAGGAAAACAAGAGGGATTGTTATTGGAGATTTGGGAGAACCTCCAACTCAACATTGACAGTACATCATTTTAAACGATGGCATTCCCATGTATTTTCTAATTGATTTTTCTGAAAGGATGAGTTATACCTCAACTAAGTAGCAATTTCAAGACAACACTCTGTGATGTTCCAAACTTATTTGGAATCAGTTCTGTCTGCCCCTATGGATTTAATTTCCAACAAGTTTGGCAAGATTTTTTTGAAATAAGATGAGAAAAGATTGGATACATTCCTTTCAGGCAATAGTCATCAATGTAAAATGCCTCCATATCCCTAAGTTTTTTCAGGTGGTGGTTTCAGAGCCGTCTTTAACCAAGTGCTGATCCTCCCCTGTGCTCTCCCTCCCCTCCCCGTGCTGGCACCAGCACTCCTCCACACTCAATCCAGTCACACAGGTGGACTGACCCCACTGAAAACTGCGCTTTAAGATCTTGATAGGTTCATCCCAATCCTTTAGCAGCTCTTGCTGGTAGTGAGAATCCCAAAGAGACCATGCAACTAAAGTATTCAGCATTATCTTTGGTATCTTCAAACAGAAAAGCATTCTTCCACATATAATACCACATGCTACAATTTCTTTAGAACAACGCTTTAGAGACACTGTCTTTTAGCAGAAGCTGCACATCAGCCCTACAGATTAATTTCATACTATAGCAGGTCATTCAGTGCCTGGATTTATCAGTGACATGGAAGAAAACTGGAATTTTGGGAATGAAAATAAGGGACAAGAAGCATTTTGGCCCAGGAAGAGCCAAAATAAGGGTCTCAGCTGATGCTACAAAGCCAGTCTGTATCAAATGGGAAATTAAATGCAATTCCCACTTTCTTGCCCCAGGCTTAGACCAACACATAGCATCTCGCCCTCATGCTGTTTTATTTAAAAGTGTGTTCAAGAGGCTGGAAACAGCCTGATTGCTATTTCCCAACAAGTGCTGCTACTTCACAATATAAAACCAGTTTTGTCAATGGCAATAGTCTGTGTCTGCTGGCATGCCTTCTGTGTAGTTCAGTAGAGAAACCATGTGCTTGGAAATAAGGAAACATATAGAACTACCTCATCACGATTGTCAGCTCGACTGTACACAGAGCAGATGGTGAAGGCTGAACGGTTAGTGCAGTTCCCTAGCCTGTTGGCCTGACACGTGTGCTCCTAAGTGTTTTAGAGTCTCAGAAAGCTGCAACAAGCTGGTGTGATGATTTGACCCTGGGGCTTAGATCTGGGTACGTTTTCATGACCTTAACCTGGCTGACTGCTTTGGAGCTCTGTTGAACAGTTGGTTGTTTTTTCTCATTTAATAAATATGAATGGTCCCTATGCTCTGTATCTCCTGTATTCTTAAGAATACCAGATGTTTTCTGGTAAGGCTTTAATTAGCAAAGGCTTGTGACCAACGTTTTAGCCTACTGGTATTTTAAGTCTCAGCACAGGCAGGTGCAAATGCTGCAACGTGACAGAAAATGTGTTCCTAGCTCCAATAATCAAATGAAATACAAACCTCATCTCCTTTAGCAGATTGGCACCTGTTCCCTTTCTTAAATATTACACCGCTGCAACAGAACTGATACAACAGGGTCAGTTTTAATTACTGATTATAATCCTTTATATTATTATTTATTGATATGAATTGGCCTGGTGTTCTGGATTCCTGCTTACAATTAACCTTTAATTGTAAACAGTGACTACAGAGATTGAACCATCGTCATTACAGCTCTGGATTTTCTCAAACATGAATGAAAGATTGAGCTTCCTTATTTTGAACTAGCAAAATTAAAAGCAGAATGTCTTTTTTTTTTTCTTTTGCATAATGCAATGAAATAATATGAAATGCAATGGGGGAGGGGAGAATTTATTCTGCCTCTAAAATATACATATTAGTTCAACATGATTTTACACTATTTGACAAGAGGATTTTCATTATTAATAAGATGAAATGTAAGGTTTCTAATTAAGTGGAAAACAAACCACTGTAAACTACACTCAGAACACACAAACCTATTAGGTTTTGAATTTAATAATAAATCATTTATCTAAACCCCAAGTGATTTGTTGCATGATCGTACTTGATGATAATTTATTTCATTTGTACATTTTTAGGCTTTCTTGCTTCCTTTTATCCTCACTATTCCCAACAGCAAATCTGCCTTTTTACAACCCCTACACTGAAATGCAGCTACTCAAAATGATAAGCAGGTAACTAAATGCCTTACTATTGCACTCATTGATTTTAGAAAAGTAGGGTAATTTACAAGTAAAACACACGTCTAATGTGAATTGAACACTAAATTAGAATCGCACTGCTGGACTCTAAAAACAACAACAGCAGAGAGAAAATGCAGGTTACAGATTTCAGCAGGAAAATGAGAGACGGCCCTTACCCACAGGAGCTTTGGGAAATGAGTAACTAGTGACTTCAAAGAGATTCTAAAATAATACCTGATGTGGAATTTGCTGTATGAAGACAACTATTCAGAGAGAGCCTTTGACAAGTGAAGGTACATCTGCATAGAAATGATGCAATTTGGCTCTGAAACATGTGCCCCTGCACAACAAGCTATTTAGGAACTATGAGCGTTAACCTAATGCTGTTCAGCTACCTGTATGGAACATAGGTGACCGAAAGGTGCTGCCCATGGTGCTCAAGTTGGATTTGATACATAATGTGTATTAACTCTTTTAGGTTGTGATTTTTGGATAGAACATTGCTGTTCAGAAATGGTGAACAACTATTACCATATTGACTACATATGTCTTTCATTTCTTCATGTTTTCACAGCTTCGTAAATCCTCAGTTTTTAAAGAAATATCTGATAGCTCACATGAATCATGTTTTAGTAGGTCTTGTACCATTTTTTTCCCATATTGACAAGAGTTATCAAATACCTATGACATTGACTAAAGAATACGGACACACATTAAGTGCTCTTCTTGAAGTTTCTTAACTATCAAATACATACCAGTTGCCATATGGAATGGCAAGTTATTTTTAAGTATATTGCCTTTTGAAAATGCCAGCCTTAAAACTAGCAAGTGCCACATTATCCAGTTTGTAGAAGTCCTAGGATGTGCAGAGATGACAAGGGTGGGTCCAAATGATTCACTGGGCTATGCTCCTTTCATCTGCAGGAATGGAAGAAACAATAGAAATTCTTTATCCCAAGTCTTCCTAATTTTAAGATAGGGATGTCTGCTAATACATATTAATATATACATATATCCAGGCATCCAGGCACACTGTAAAGCAGAAGTGCCATAAGAGCCCAGAAAACTTTTTTTCTAACAGATAACACAAACATTAGAGTAGTATAGAAGTAGTAGAAGTAGAATAGAAGATCTCAGCTGGTTCACAATGACATTATAACTGTTGCTTATGGAAAGAGTTTCTTTATGTTTAACTTCCAGTATTTCAGCCTACTTCTTCCGCAGAATGTGGAAGTTAAGTATTTTAGCTGTGACAGTTCCTGAGAAATACATGTGGGACAAAGAAGTACAAAGAATCATATATAACCCCAGTAGAGAACTGTGTAAAGCCAATTTCCAAAGTCAGTCAGAATTGTCACCTGAGTGTGTCTTTATTTGCCAGTATACACATCATATTTGTCAGAACATTATCACACTGGTTAATCTAAAATTTTCCAAGTAGAAGATTCGTGACACCAATAAAGACTGAGAAATGGATAGGAATTGTGGAAACTTAGGAAATTGGGAAACAGAGCCAAAATTTAAGTTTTTCTTCTAATACAGACAGCAGTTCAAATACTTGACAAAGTGTTACTATCTCCTAAAAAATGAAGTCTATTATGTGTGTTTAAGACCTAATGAATTCCAAAGGAAAGTGACAATACTGAGTTTTAAAAGTATTTTTTCCTTTTCTCAAATACTTTCCAGGAATTAAGTCGACATGCAAAAAGCTGATTCCACGCATAGAAAAGATTTTGAATTAACCAAAGGATATCATTCCTGTCCCAAAACTGACAGAAAAACATTTCACAGAGTAATCAATGCAAATAGAGAGCAAACAAAATAGAAAATGGCAGCTGCAAAGCTTCAGGTATGCAAAATGACTATTTTAATGCGACAGATCCACAGTCTGAAAGTATACTATAGCATGTTTTCATCAAACCAACACAGAATTAAAGTTACCTGTGCTGTACAGGTAAATACAATGACAAATGGCTGGTGACATTTTGCCTCTTGCCAAAAATCAGAGTAGTAGTGGAATGCATACATTGAAAGACCAGCTTTGTTGTTATTATTATTACTTTTTTTTTTTTTACAGAAAGAATGCTGAAAACACTAACTAATCTTGCACACTGGAAACCCTCAAGTTTAATATATACTAGCACAAAATGATAAAAGTCGGTTTTTTGCTAGTTAATAATAAAGAAAACAAGAAGTATCTGACATCACACGACTGGAGATGCTGTAGATACAGTGTGACACATAATTATAAATCCTTCCAGGGATTTGGTATTTGACACCCAATATGCAGATCCACAACTCATTGCCAGAACTCCATTTTCACCTGCTGTGGACTGAGACGCCATGAAAGGAATGTCTTCATCTGGGTTATAATGACAGATTCAAAGTCTTAAGAATTTAATAAGCTACGTAAACAGTTGAAAACAGTCATTCACTCTATGTTACTATCAAAATAAATTAAAAAAAAAAAAAGAAAGAATTGTAATTACTGCTTATTCGACTTAAAAACACAGAATAGGAAAGGAAGCTTGAGAATCCTGAAAGCAGAGAGAAAACACAGACTCCAAGATTCTGTACAGAAATGAAAGCACAACAACAAAATCAGCAAATTCAAGAAGGAAAATGAGCACTGATGTTTCATGTCTAAAAAGTTCAGTCGAAATGCTTTTTATAAAAGCATATAATTAGGAGCATGGTTGGTAACACGACTGCATAATACCCATTTTCTATGATCTTTGATTGACATATAAAAATAATTCTTCCATTTCTGTGCTAAACAGGACTTGCAAACCTCTTCCCTTTAAAACTGTGCTTGGTGTCTTAAATGTTTAAGGCTATACATGCTCTGAATTTCAAGGAAATTCAAGTTGAAACATTAGTTGAAAACCATGTTATATTACATAAATTATCCAATGACGAGGATACCAGTAGGAAATGTACACATAACGTAGCATGAGTCTGTTTCCGTAAGACCAGTATAGCTAGACAGTCACTATACAACACCAGGACTTCAGACAAAAGCTGAATCTGTTCTCAAAATTGCACACTTCGGATCTATGTATAAAATGAGTAAAATAAGCTAAATTGACAGCGCTGACTTACATTTGTGTGATGTGGCTTTGATTAAAAAATACAAAGAAATCAAGCACATTGCTACTGATATGATAATGCACAACCAGTCAGAAAAGAGGTATCTCGAATTCTCAGCTGTGAGTCACATTTACAGAAGCTTGTTTTATATTTATTCAAAACGATCTGCTATGTCATTTCTGTCTTTAAATAACGGCGAGTCAAAACATTGTTTGTCCAAAGAATTAGAAACAGCCTTAGTTCTTTGGTTAACACCATGTGACTTACATCAGACACAGGAATCAGCTGGGGATGAACAGTCGTGTGAGGAGGTTTCTGGAAAGGCGGGATGAGGGAGGAAAGGGGAAAGCCTCAATCTCGAGGAAATGCATTGTGTCAAACTGTATCGCTATTGGAAACCTCCTGTTCTAGGGATAATCAGGTTAAGAGAGCTCTTGAGTTGCAGTAACATTGCTTACACGTGATGCATTAGTTTCTCTACATGTTGGTCTCATAAGAAACAAGGCACCGAGTGCGTCGGTGGCATACAGGCAGTACAAAAGTATGCAAGAAAATGCTACATACCGTTTATTTCATACACTTACTAAAAACGTGGTGAATGTGTGCTATCTCTAGGTAATATAATGCTTCACAAACCCAATTCCTTATATCCCAATGAATGAATTAAAATGTGAAGCACATCTTAATAACCTTGCTGATAACAGCACAATTCAATATTTGTATTCACTACAATCAGTTATTAGCTTATAGTCACCAGAAAACACGTTCAAAATTACTGAAGATCAAGGGAACTATAATCTATAACTACACTTTTGGGACAGAGCCAGCAGCCTTTACTCACGACAGATGTCCCGCTAAGAATGGAGAGGAGGCTCAGTTTTACCACTGTTACTCATGTTAATAGTACCTTTCTCTGAGTCACTCCAGAGAAATAGATGGAGCTGCTTATGGGGAAAGGTACTACACAACGTGAAAGTAGTGTGGTTAAACCAAAACCTGAGTGAAAGGCAGTAGGTTCAGGCCCTTATCATTATATTAGCACTTTAGATTGTGTAACAGTGATATAGCTTGCTCATAGAGCATTTAATTTCAGATTGTTAAATCATCTTATAGAAAAATAGGTAAGAAAGCTCTGTAAGAAAGTATATATACTATATAAGGAGAAATTTCTCCTTAAAAAAAGCAAAGAAAGGGAAAAAATTGAATAAAAGGTTTCACTAATTACACTTTGTCAGGAAAATCACATTAAAAACAGTTATCATCATAAACAAAACAGTACGGAGCACTAATGAACCTTGTGGTTTACTGGAAAGGACAGCAAATTAGCTGTGTAGTAAAAAAAGATCATCGCTCTATTTCCTTTTTTTTTTTCTTTTTTCTTTTTTTCTTTTTTTTTGTAAATATTCCCTAATACATTCAACTGCTTAGAAATTTTCTTAAAATGTCACAATAAGCCATTTGCAAAATTTCCTATCAAAACTTGTTCAAAGCCCTGCCCTTTGCTTGCATTATGGCCAAGAAATTACCTTACATCTTAAAGCTATGATAATGCTCTGGTTAATCCTGAAAATTCAAAATCATGCTTTGAAAATGAATTAAAAGTTATAAAGCAATCCATTTTAAACCCCAGGCATGCAGTGACTGCCCACAGAATTTGCAAAATGCAGCAAAAGAATTGACTTGATACAATGGACAAGGCTCCTCAGATATAAGAGAAAGAGGATGACATCAATTACATCCCTGAATGTCCACGAGGTATTCCATGTAGCATGGCATTACTGCTTCTGCTCTCCTGAGCGTTACCCTCAGAGATGGGCAGCTTTTGGCAGGACTGTACCAGCTCTATCAGCAGATGCTTCCAAGAAGTGAATGATTGCCCACTTCCTGGGCATAGCTGTTTCTTGGTCTTCATCGCTAAAGCAGCAATACTATCCACTTCCCTAAATCCTGGCCTATTCCTCCCCACACAGATTTTATTCTATATTATACAAGCAAAACCCTGCACAGCAAAACCTGGTCCAGCAAGTATCAGATCAACTATTAGTTCAGACACACCGTGTCAAATATGCACTAAGCTTGCTAACGTTAGAACAGTTGTGCCATATTCAGGTAGGCATAACGCAAACAAATACATTAAGTGCTGAAGATTTCTGCATAGTCTGCAGAAAGGAAGAAACCCTGCTTGAACTTAAGGAGGGGCAGTGGTAAGTTCTTAAGGCTAAACTAATCCACATCACTGTAGGCCAGTTTGTACTCACCCTGCACGTAAACACCTACTCTTCTGTTCTCTGTAAAATATGCTAGGTTAAAAGCCCTGGAGATCCCACAAAGAGCAGCATGTGCAGATTTGCATGTATACACTCCTGCAATGCACACGACACTTCCTATGAGAAGGGCCCTCCAAGGACCACAAGGCTCCACAAGTGGAATTGGAGTCTACCATGGTGTGAAGCCATTTCTTACTTTAATGCTTTCACTCTCAGATGACGTCTCTTCATCAGGCATCATTTCACTGAAACAAATGCTCCAGTGACTTTCCCCTCAAAAATTACTACTAGAACAAAGTAATCTTAAACACAGCTGTGATAAACTACAAAATCTGGCTACTCATTAAGTAGACCTACAAAATAGAAAGTTATTGACAGCTTGTTCTAACAATAAATTTGCTGAACACTCCAGCGCAAGCAATCAAGATGATTGGTGATTGCTTTAACATTTTTACTACTAAGTTCTTAAGATATTCCATATCCATAGGAAAAGAAGAAAAAAAATAAGAGATATGTAAAGGACTAAATAATGAATTTGTGGTGGTACCTTGATACTTGCTTTTTCTTATGTCTATTCATCACTGGAATCTCATCTGCCTGTGCTGCAGGTGCCATGCTGTATCATTTCTCTAATCTACTGATCATATCACACATAACACTTTCAGGGTCAGATCTTCTCTCCTGATGATCCCATAGGTTCCTCTCCCTGATGTTAATGGCAGGTATACATGCACATCTGTGAGAGAATTAAATGAATGTTGAATTGCTACTGAGTATTCAGCTTAAGGATGAAGTCAATCTGCCTTGCAACTGACAAGCTGTAATATTAAAGCCTGCTTTAGACAAGATAGCATTCTTTTTTTTCATACAGAAAAGTGTGATGAATAAGGGCTCAGCACAACTCCTGGATAAGTGAAAAAGCATTATGCCATTAGTTTCAAGCTGGAACAGCTCAGGCCAAGAGGTTTGCCATCAAACATCATTCTCTCATTTTAGCACAGACTTTTTGTTAGAATTCATACATGTTAAGAACAATCTGTATTCAATTCATGCAATAAAAAGTCTCCATGAAAAAAAAAGTTTTTGTCTTGTCTTCTGCTTAATCATATTAGAACTGATGATTTACATTTCAGAAAACTTAGAGAGTTGGACAGATCACAGGATTTTGCACCATTACGTTATGGTAAGAGTGCAGGGTGCCCTCGACTTCTAAGCTCCACTGATTGCCACGAACAGCTTCTCAAGGTGCTCGAAGCAGGAGCAAATCATTAGGGAGTAAAGAGAATAAATCAGTAACACAAACAACTTTTATACAAAAAAAATATTGCTTCAAAACTCTGAAAAAGCACTGCATTTGCCATCAGAACAGTTGCAAGAATTTACAGGTGAAAATATTTCCTAGAGCAAATGACAAAAAAAAAAAAAAAACACAACAAAACCAGTTTTCAGCTTCAGTGTTCTCTACATTGATAAATAACCTTTACCTCCAATAAAAGCAAATGCATTAACCCCAAAGGCTCACCTTATTCTGTAATCTAATTATTAAATAGATTAGAGAATTGCAAATGTAACTGGATTGTAAAATTACATCATTACATTACATTCTCCAATAGCAGAACTTACACCTTGCCTGGCTCCTGCCTTTGCTGTCAGACTCAATGTGTAGTTACAGTGTGGCTGCCCCTGAAGCAGCACCACAGGTACCAACCTTTGAATCTGATCAGCGCTACCCCCTGAGTAGGGACTGAAAGCACGGCTCTGCTTATTCCATGTCTCCGAATATGTGGGAGACAGCAATGTCCTACAAGGACTGCAAGTCCTCTCTCATCCTCTTGAACACTGATTTCACACTTCTGTACGGATTGCAATCTTGCCCATACCACAGATTGTGAAAGGAACTAACCCATCTTCTCCCATATTTATTATCTTCAAGAAGAGTTTACCTTTGAGAAGATCTATGTGAAATGTTCTAAATGTTAAAATAATTAGATTATATGCAAAAAGGATGGAATATTTTTAAGAATAGAGCCTGTAAGAACTTCACTATTCTACACTTAAACCTTTGCTGGCAGGAAACAGATTCCATTCAAGAGTTTTCATCTCTATGTAGTATACTGACAAACAGAAAAGCAATTAAACAATTTGGTAAACTCTTCCAAGTACCAGTTGTACCTCTGAATAAAGATAAGCAATAAAAAGCTATGAAGAACACAGACAAATCTGAGAAAAACACAAATGCCTGTTTCTAATTTGTTTCAAACAGTTTGTTCTTTAGAAATTCTCTTCCATGCTTGAGACTTAGCTGAATGCACAAAAACACAGTATATGAATAAACCCCTATGCAGGGTCTTACATATCCAAGGCAGATTTCAAATGGGAAAGTGTTTGTTCACTTAAAACAACTGGATGAACAAAATGACGAACAAAGCATAAGAATTGCATCTATGAAGAAAGAACAACGTGACAGCTACTGATACTGTAACTAATTCATAAAAATGCCAGGGTGAATCCAATTATTGCTGTGACTGGTTTTACACGGAAAATCAATATTCTACCACCTGAAAATTATATATTCATTTCCATTCTTTACAGTTTCCAGCCTTTACTGAATAAACCCAAATTAGCCAAACTTTCCTCTGCGAAGCACAAACTGGAACTAGATATCGTGGGAAGAGTCACATAATCTGGAAGGAGATTCCTTTTCCCAAATGTGTCCAACAGAGATTATTATAAATCTCTGCTGTGTCTAAATTAAGGTTTCAGTGTCTCAGAAATCTGACTGATTACATGTAAAACTGAAACTGCTACCTACAAACAAAAACCGAAGTCATGGCATGGCTGGTTTAGTTTGGATTCTGTAAGAGGTCGTATGCTGCACCTTCCAAACTGGCTTCTTCATTTGTTCAGTGGCAACATTAAATATATCCTCCATTAGAATTAACTTCTTCCATTTCTGCTGTTAAATACTGTACATTATTTTACAAAGCAAAACCTGTTCAAAGAGACAATCATTAAGAGACACATTTCAACTTCAGGAAAAAAAGCATCAGAATATCCACAAACAGAATGAGTGAAAATGGTTCCATGTCCATTGAAAAATTGCTTTTGATCAACTTTTAAGTCAGAACTTCTACTGTAGGAAAGATAAAAGGACTGGGAAAAATCTGAGCAATTTCCTTATGCATATAAAATTAATGTTTGTTTTTGTTTTAATTAAAGGCTATACTCAACACTGCACTTCACAAATTGAGGAACAATAAGGACTAGAAGAAACAAACTGTATTGTAGCACTGCAAGATCTTTCCAAGTTAAAGAGTTTTTGGATTATTTCTATGTAGTAAATAAATCCTCCATAAATGAAGCAGCAGTGCAACATAAGATTAAACAAAAAAAAAAGGCCTGCTAATATTTAAATCTTAAATCTTTAAAACCAGAAAACCTGGCACTGCAAATAAACCCATCAGAAGGCACCAAATAAAATAAGTGGAATTACAATACCCTTAGAAAGGCCCTAGTGAAATTGTTAACTAGTGTGAGAATTTGAGAACTACATGAAATATCTTACACTATAGTTGCTGTCTCCAATCTCACTATACTCGACTGTATATCCTAAAGCCAGGATTGTTCAAAGGTATTATAAACAAATTCAACTTAAAAATAAAAAAATAAAAAATTGTCCTAATCAGAACACTCTAGGCTACCACTAATTCTCTTAACAAAATCCTAAACTTCACTCTTCTACCTACCACGTGTTAAAACAGTCCGTGAGGTTTCATACTAGTAAGACATCAACATCATTTATAAGAAAAACAAACATGCTTGCTTTCTGTGTGGTAACAAAAGCAAATGAAACATCACTACAGGCAACTAGAATATTTGAATTGGGAAGCTTTTAAAAACAATAATTACTCAATAATTGACAATTTCACTAATCTGAATTGGTTTCAGCAGTCAATTAATGTGATTCCCTCTAAAATATTTGGAACAAACTGGAGTCTCAGACGCACAGTCATTTTCCTAATTTCGGTGGAAGCCAGAACTGTTATCTGATAGAGAACCTCCTTGTGATACTGTGGCTTCTCAACTGCATTGCTAGAAAGCTGTGCCTCCCAACCTGAACATAAACAATGAAAATTTCTATTTTGGGCATGAAAATTCATTCTGTAGCTGGTAAATCACTAAAAAGAGAAACAAAAAGCCAAAAACTCACTAATGCTGTCTTCTCTAAGAAGAAAGGTAAAAACTCCTGGTCTGCTCTGTACTTCCAACAAACAGCATTGAGTAGTCCCTAAAACAGTTCAGAAGAGTTTCAAATGGATTCTGTTTTAACCAAAGTCATAATATTTTTCATTCGTTCTCGTTATTCAGCTGCTAACTTCAGTCTTTCAAACCTAGCTTCTAACTGCTGACATTTTAAATAAACCTATATCGATTTGTTTAACACAAAAATATTTCAGTAAAATCATGCTCTATGAGCTTCCTACATTGGAATACATGAACACAGGAGGTGCTTTCAACAGAAAGTTACATAGTTTTACAGTACAACCTGTCTAAGGAGATTTGGAAGGGACCAAACTACTGATCTGGTCTCTTTGGATTAGGCAGAAGTACAGGCAAAGGGGAAAAACCCAATTTATGCCATATATAGAGCTCGTTCCTGTCACATATTGAAGAAACATTTATGTCAAAGTTCACCTGATGCCCAAATGCTAGCATTTTTCAAACCAACTGCATATCAAAAATGAAAACTTAATTGTACTCAGCTCCTGGAAAGAAACTCAGTGTAAAACAACACTGTATTCATATATGCTGTATTACTAAATATTCTTCTCCTCTGGTGTGGGTTTTTTTTTTTCCTGTTTGGTATCGGTGTTTGTCATTTTTTGCTTTACAGATCATCAACTTCTTCTCATAGTGCAAATTATTGACCTTTAGAGTCTGATTGCAGGCAGGTCAGAAGCTACAGTATTCGAGCATTACAAAAAGTACACAATAAGGAGCTTACATCAATTTGGAAAAGTTCACACAAAATATTACTGAATTGAAAAACACAAAACAAATCCAAACAAATACAGCATCAGGTGGATGGGGGAGGGACTGCTAACATATTTGCATACAGCAAGGCTCCTCTGACACCAAGGAAGTGTTTGATACTAAGTGAAGACTATACATTAAATCCCACCGTTCTGCAGTTTGTGCATTCTTTAAGATGGAATGTTGATCTCAATTTTCATTTTTCACTTCCGCAACAAATCTGCAGACTGTGACTTGAAATGATCATCATCTCAAAAGACAAAATTCCCTTAAAACCACGACTGCGCTTTGAACAGTTCATTAAGATTCTAGTAAAGTATGCCATCTACATACTTGCTGTCCTTTAGATTCTTTCATTTCAGTCCAGTGGTTGAGTTCATCTTCTCCTGAGCTGTTGAGACCTAAGGATATCCACCCTATCATCTCTTTTCGTTTCATGCTGCGCTTATTATATACAGACAATATGAGCGTTACATCCGAAAGCTGAAACAGCGCCACTTGGAAAACGAAGGTTTCTTTGTATACTGGGTTTGGCTGTCCTCGTCGGATTGAAGTTTTGCATTTGGACATCTCTTGCCCCATGGAGTTCAGGAGTGTTAATTTAACATATGTATCTACAAAACAAATCATAATTTGGAATATCAGATAGAACAAAAGTTTTTGATGATGAGATATTTGCAAGATTCAAGGATATGGTGTATACCAGGCTGACTGAACACAGCTCAGACTAGACACGTGAAAAAGATGGCACGTAAGCAAAATATTACAAACACATTAACAAATTAACTGGCTTCATTACTATGTAAATGGCTTAAATTAAAGGTATACCTCATAATCCTTCTTCCCATCCAGTCCCCATTTGTTCCGAGCAAACTTAAGTTGCATTAACACTTAGCAAGCTCAAACTAGCCACAACACTGTAAAGCATACCACTGAATTGTCAGAGAATAAGAATGAACAAAAATTGAATTAAGATAAGTAGCGAAGAGAAATAAAAATAAAAATAAAAAAAAACCCACATGTTGATATGCAGTGATGATATCACAACAGCCAAAATTAAGTGCTTAAGAATAGTCTCTGCATGGATGTGGTTCTCACTTTGGGCTTTTTGAGTTTATTCATTTTTAAGACCAAAACCTTGCAAAGTGCATCCAAAAGTGGAATTTTGCACAATACAAGCTTTTAATTCTTAAATTCATTAAATAATACACTTTTGTTTTTTTTATCATAATTCAGTATGCTAGCACAAAACATAGCTTGTTTAGTGATCTTAGGAAGTAGATATAGGAATCTGATGCAAGTAAATGTGGCTAGCACACACTGAATGCCAGTATAAGGGTATAAATGCTTCTTTTTAAAGATCTGTTTTCACATGACTGGAAGCAGTAAGTCATGCTCCTGCAAAAGGATATGTATTCATGAAGTTATAAATGATTTTAAGAAACATACAACTGTATTAAGTAATCTGATTTTTTTTTTCTTTTTTATTCTTTGTAACTGTACTGTTACAGAATCACAGAATAGCCAGGGTTGGAAGGGACCACAAGGATCATGAATCTCCAACCCCCCTGCCACATGCAG
>JAOWBP010001760.1:18752303-18782895 GCA_028571105.1 Tragopan temminckii
GATCATGAATCTCCAACCCCCCTGCCACATGCAGGAACACCAGCCTTTACTGAATAATGTTAAAAGATTCAAGTTTTTCTAAAAAGAAATGCATTACACACCTTCACTTTGCAGGCACATTGAAATTCCACCATCCATAATCAGAGATAGACACAACTCGTGAACGAGAGAGTGCAAGAAATAATAAGCATACACATTTATAAACCAGTATGGTAGGCAGCTGTGGATAGCTTTACTGCTGGCAAGTTTTCTTTGCATGAAAAAGACAACATCCAATTAGTTTCTACAGGAACTCACCTCGAATTATATAAACCTGTCCACCTATCAAGTGTTTTAGACAACAGAACAGTCCATCTGACAACAGGGGGTGGAAAGCAGTAAAAGAAATAATGACCAGATGTCAATAGCTGGGTGAGAGAGGATCTAAGGTTAAAGTTTAAGAGGAAACACTATTCACAGGACTGGAAGAACACAAAATCTTAGCAGCATAGATCAGAAAAAGGATTGAACAAAAGGATTGTTGGGTAAAATTTCATGAGATGATACTTTTGTGCAGTTTTTGTGTAATCTTGAACAGAAATTACACTGTTTGTATAATGGATTGTCTTAGCAGTTATAGCTACTGGGTTCTAAAGCACACAGAACACAGAAAGAATCATGAAAATGATTAGGTTATAGAAGACTGGGTAAAGAACACTATCCATTTTATCAACCCTTATGCTTTTTCATGCAAACTCCAGCATATTAGAAAAACTGCACACAGTGGTTATAATTCTTACATGAAAAGCAATAAAGCAAAATATCACTGTACTAAAAAATAAGATTCTACTGCTCTTAGATGTTACAGTTATGGCTACATGATTGTAATACTGTACTTCTAGAGTAGTGGTGGAGTTAAGCATAAGAATGACTGTAATCCAAGCTTTAGGAAAAGCTGAGTGAGGCTTAAATCTGAATTCCATATATGGATCTCTCTATACAAAATGTACAGATCTCACTTATTAAAACTCATGTCTATGGATTTTGTGTGCATATACACACATGCATTTAATGTGCAAAAACTCATACCTTGTTTTAAAAAAAAATAATTAAGATATACTAGGAAGCATTCTTTTCTCAGACAAAATATACACTGTCACAAGAGAAACCAAGATACATTCTAACATGCTTGGACTGCTTACAGGATTTGGCCTATTTGTTTGTACTTAGTTGCTAAATGAAACACTAAACAAAATAAGGAATATGCCACAGAGGAGTATAGACTACCAAGAACCAGAAATGTAGGACTCAATCCTACTTGCTGCAGAAGCATTTCACAAAAAAATAAATAAGTTAATGAATTCTAGAGTATCAAAGGGATTATTTGAGGGAAAGAATAATCACTACCCTTCCTATTGCAGGTTTCTCATGACCTAAACAAAAACTGACCTGTGCACATGATTTGCAGCACTCCTAAAGATTCCAGACCACCGACGATTCAAGAAAAAACGAGGTCAGAGCATTTCATCATCAACCCTATGTACCTTTTGTGGAAATTATGAGAGAGGCTGGTGTATAGCCACAATGCACTTGGCAGGGAGTTAGAGAATGACAAACATGCACCTGGTTCCAGGAATTTCCAAGGAGTTTTCACTTGGTGGGGATGCACAAAACAATCCACAGGAGAAATTTGAATTCCACAATATTCTGCACTGTCTTGCCAGACCCAAAGGGTGTACTACCTTTCAGCTGTCTAGAAATAAAACTCCAAACCCACACTTGCGTAAACAAGGAGACTTTTTATGAATATCAAAACTTCCTCCTACCTTTCAGAGGGGATGACAAAAGATAACATGCAAGAGTAGTTATTTGGAAACTTTTGTCATCAAGAAATCTTTCCTCCGAAAAGGATAAGACAGGACATGCTATTACAGGGCTGTGTGTCATGTTCTATGCAATCTGAAACCAAAAATTTTGATCCCAGTTGTGTACATAACTGTTAACACAAGCACGCACTTTGCAAATTAACTTATCAGAGAATTAGTCTATCTGTCTTTAAAACAAGTACAGACTCTCCACCCCCAACTAATTTGCATATTCCAAATGAAAAGACTTGACTCTCCCTAGAGATTCCATTGTCCGTGGCTCTTCTTGGCTTTTCCCATCTATTTCTATGCTTTGTCTCCAAATAGGTGATTCTAGGGGAGCTACCTAGTTATAAAAAAGTATTTGAGATTCATCTTTGGCCTTCCTTCTCTGGCAATGTTAATGAAGGCTGGCTAAGTCAGTGTGGAAAATATACAGAGAGCAAAACAGAATACAGCTGAGCCAAACGTAGTTAATGATTGAAATAAAACATGGGTCAAGAAAGAAAGACGACAGCATCAGTCTCAACTTGTTTGGCTTACTTCCTAAACTCCGAAGGCAAAGTGAGATGTGAAAACCACTTACAAAATGTTGGCAGCCTGCTGGATAATCTAATAGTGCCACACAAATCTGAAGATTAGAAAACAGAAAGACAGGCTAAAACCTGAGCCTCAAGACCAAACCAAGAGGAACAGGTAGTAAGTCTGGCTACAATTAATGTAAATCAGACTCAACATCTAAAGAACAATTTTAAAAGTTCATTACTGAGCTTTCTCAAGCTTTATCAAAGAATTAGAGACAGTAAAAATATTCTGCATGTGACATTCCATCTGGCTCAATTTAAACTATAGAAAGTTCACAGATATTTCAGACAAACATATTTTTGAACAAATGCTGATTATAAATCTTCCTTCTGCACAGTATATATGCCAAAGGTTTCAATTTGCTTCTACATTGTTTTTGCTGACATTCCTAAATCAAATACATTTTTACCGTATACGCAGGCACATGGGCAATCAAAGGCTGCAGTATCAACCCTCTAGGAAGAGCAAAAACTGTTCATAGTGTTTGTATTAATATCAGCTGGCATGTACTTTCTTTTTAAACACTAACTTTTTATTCTTGGCCTGTGATGTGAGGCATTAGTAATTTAGCAATTAATCAGTATGATAAAGGTAATTTATTAGTCAGTCATCATGAAAAATTAAAGCAGGCTTGTCAACTTACAATTAATATTTTGAATTTTAGATTTTTGCTATTTCCCCACTGACTTGAAGTATAAAACATGAAACAGATTAGTTGATGATTGCTCTATTTCATTTTGATTGGGCAAGACTAAATGATAGCATTGAAGTCCTTACTACTAAGAGCCCCACCAGTACAGAAGCATTAGGATGAAAAACGATTTTCACTCACTGGGTGGTCTGTTTGCTGCCAAGTTTTTGAAGTGGCTGCCTTTTATCACTTCCGCTGATAATCTTCCAGTTGTAGCATTGTAAAGGAGGCCAATGAGGATTTCTGGAGCTGAGCCATGCACCAGAGACTGACAAGAGGAGGTACTTTCACTGCAGGATACTTCTGACATGCTCATTTGAGAGTCACAACCCTACAAAACACACAAGAAGTTCTATGAATTCTATTAAACAATGTTATTGGGAAGATAGTTTTCAGAATAACACATTAGAAAATAGAAGAGCAGCTCACTGACAGTAACAGAAGTTCCATTCAATCACCCAAAAAGAAACATACTTAACATACTATCAGTTCACACATGCTAGAGGTAACAAAAACTTGAAGTAGTCTGGAATTAAAATAATTCTTAATTTTGTGTTTTCATTGCTTCAGCATTCAGGAGAAATAATTGTAGAAGACGAAAAGCAGTTTTCATGGTCCTTATTTATTTCATTTGATAAGATAAAACATGTAATATAATTAGTTAGCTTCTTGGAGAATGTAAACATTGCAGCCTTCCTTCACAAGAATGGAAAACAGTAGTGGAATTTTGAAGTTAACAAAATGCAGGAAATTCTTATTCACTCCTTGTAAATGTTATTCTCTAGACTGAGAATTTCTGACTAGTACAATAACAGAATACATGCAAATAGAAAAATGCACTCTCTCTAGAATAAATTAGCTTACAAGGAATTTAATTGATCCAGAGTTACAGAACTGTAACAGAACCTTTGTCCTGAGTGGTAAAGGAAGAATGTTACCCCAAGAGTCAGCAATGATGCATTAATTTCTACCATGCAAGCTCCAAGAAAATTCAGATCTCTCACACATACATTCTCTTTATGTCAAATCTTTGACTGGAGTTTCTAATATTCACTTTATCATTTTAATCCCCCCGTTCAAAAAAAAAACAAAAAACAAAAAACAAAACAGAAATCAGCCAAACAAAACTTTCTATAAATTGCCATGGTAATCACAACAGTTATCTCTACTTTCATTTCCTGATTTCTTGCACTGGCACGTTGTATCTCTGTTGTACCTCTGTTGACAGCCAAGAACAGAACTTTGAATTATCAGAACATCCATTTATGATTATCAGAGGGGAAAAAAAGATACAAATTAGATCCACAGATTTTTCAAACATGGCTTGACTCATTTGGGAATCTGGCAGAACCCTTTCAAGGAGTCATGATGATTTTGTGAAGCTGATTATTCCTAATTCCAAATGTCTCTACCATTTCCAGCAACAGCTGACATGAGCATAAGATCAGTCCTATAACCTAAATAGCACCCATCCTCATCAAGATAAAAGTTAACTTTAAAAGCAAGTAACTTAATTCAACATAAAAATCCAAGTTCATTCAGAAGCTCTAATTATAAAAGGGTTGATAACAACAAAAATAAGTGATCTACCTACAATATCCTTCACACTGACATTTTAACTAGATCTTCTCTACAGACATATCCAGGAAATTTGATAGAAGCCGCTAGTAGCAATCTAGCCCCTCATCACTAAACATCCAGTGGTGTTAGCAAATACGTTCATACAATTAAAGAAGGACCTGAAGAAAATTCTCTGACTTCCATCCTCCAAACTGCAAACTCCGATTTAAAATCTTTGGTTATTTTTCTGGGAGTTCCTTATTCAATTCTGAGAATAAATTTAAAATGGGTTATACATTCAAATTGTTGAAAATTAATTATGCATTTATTAATTATGCTTTATTCTCTTGTTCACCGCATTCTCAAAACAGGAAAGTTTTGATTCTGAACTTCAACAGGATCAAGGAAGTGGAAAGTTGAAAAGAACAATGTCTTGATTCAGCAGTCAGTATTTACCGCACACACAATTGAAAATCTCAGCTTGTCACTGCAGTTATTATTTACATCTAGTCTTCAAAAAATTTAACGCGTTGTACCTATGGTGGTTAGTCATATTATTTTTGGGGCCATGAATTTAAACACAGTCAGCCTGATACTGTTCAAAGCTTTGTTGTCTAATTTGATTGCAATCACACTGTAAGCCCACAAAGACCACATAACACCAGGCAAACAGCTGTGCAAACAACTCCCACCCAAACCCTCAAATGGCTGCGATATCTGTACCACGGAGATGATAGCACATTTCCCTGGATGTGACTTATCTGTACAGGTAGCGATATGCTACTGCTCCTCAGCCAAAAGGGCTCGGTTTAACCAAGCTTATGCAGAGTTAAACTGATTACAATAGAACAGGTTACAATCAGAATAAAATTTTACTAACAGTAAATACTAAATGAGAGATGATTGAATGGGAACAAGTCCAGAAGTACTTTGAATGGGAAGACAAGTAGCTTCGGTGCAAATAGAAGAGAAAAGAGGAAACAACTGAAAAATTAAGTGTGATATTCCAAAATTACATAAGGATGAGGCATATTATACTTTAAATATCATACTTTACAGAAGAATCCTGACTGGCTGAGAGTATGACAAGACTGCACTTGCCAAGGCCAGAGAAAAGGATCTCAATGGCTGAATAGGGAGATTATAGAAATTTAGCTGATGTTTTGGATCTGTAACTGGGGGGAAATGTATCTAAAAGGCTGTACCTTAGAACTGCAGAGCAGAAACAATGTGTAGATGTAGCCTTGATGAAAAACTAGAGAGAGGGTTTAACTTAAATGCTCTTCTACAGTATTTCCTAAAACAAAATGTTTTGCCTTTTATTTTGAACCAGGAGGAAGGTGGAAGGTTTCAAACATAAAGAATACTGTTCTATTCCCAGGATGTAATTAATTTATTAATATCTTTCCTTCCACATGCTCAAAGACTTTAATATTAAACACAACTGAAAAAAAATCACTGCAGAAACAACCTAAGCAAATTGGTTTTTACCATTTCACACATATGCACAAAAAACTCCAAACCTTTTATTTCACAATGAATTAAACATATTTTTTCAGTTTTGAACTAGAAAATTCTAACATAAAAGAAAATGAGAGAAGTAGAAAAATGAAATAGTGAGACGTGAAGCAGAATGGAAAACGTTACTGCATCAAAACAAGGTTAAACAACATATACCAAATGTCTAGTTTCTGTGTCTGTAATAAGGGAGAAAGCAGAATTGGGGGGCAAATGGCTAAAAGATATGAGGTAATGAGAAGAAGGTGAGATTATATTTTGTTAGGGTTTCTTCAAAAGAAAATGGAATGACTATGTGGAAGTGAAAGAGAAAGTGTGGAAAACTGTGGAAAGCCCTTCATCATTTTAAGCAAGGTATTCTGTGATATTCAGAGCCAATATCAGGTAACTAACCTGATTTTGTGGAAGTCCACAAGCTACACTGGGACTTAAAAAATATAACAGTCTTCCCCAAATTCAGTTTGGTTTTATGTTTGTTTTTCCTGTTTACATAGACAAAATACAAGAAGAGTGCTAACACATCAAGAAAGGAAGTTGTATTTTCACCTGTTCAAAATATAAGCTTCTTGATTAAGTGCCAAATTATAAAACGTTAATGCTGCAATTTTCAACAGGTAAACATGAATAGAAACTTTGCTTTCATATCGTGACATTACAGTACTACCAGACTGCTTTGATGTGTATAAATCTGCACTTGATCCAACTTCAACTTATGTTTATTTCATTTTGATAGTGTAGTTTCACTGTGAGAAATGTAATATTGAGATCCAAAGTGTCCACTTGTATGAAATAATCTATATAAATTGATTTTCATAATTCTTCCCTCTCTTTCACTATAAACACTGCATGTAGTCTAATATGCAGGAAAAATAGACTAATGTTTCATAATAGAAAAATGTTTTTTAAGGTCAGTGGAATACCGAAATAGGCTAGTAAGAAATGTAAAAAAATCTTATCTGCAGACTCTGAAGAACTTAGATGAAATGATAAGGTATGGATGATCTTGTCACAGTACAAAGAACTGAATTGCATCTTGATGTTCTTTCCAGGACATCAGTGCTAAAATTCTAACCTATTTTTCTCAACGTAGCCATAGAAAATTGATTTTATTAGCAGTAAATATAAACAAACAAAAAACTTTTGGTAAAGTTTCTTCCAAATATTTGGTTCAAAGTTCAGTCTTACTATCATGAAGAAAAATTTTTCCCCTTCAGTTTTGTAACAAGTACACTGCAGGACAGTACTTACTGACAAAGCTAAGCTGATTTTATTTGACCAACAATTACAAGAATCATTGATTCTCACTGCACTGTAGGAGTAATATATACTATATTCTAGAAAACCATAATTACTCCAAAATATTCTCCCTGATGACTTTGCATGTTTTATCTAAAAAAAATCACTTCTTAATAAATACATAATAAAACATTCCCATAAAATTGTATTTCTATTTCATACGTTCCTAGTGTACAAAAGTCAGTAATTAAAAATAACACACTTTTTTCACTAGAGTCAATAGAACAAAACACATACCATGCAAAATCTGAACCTCTAAGATGTATTTTCTAGTAATCTTTTCACTCTCTCACAACAAAGAGAAACCTATGCAACAATGATAAGATATGTAAAAAGAATTCATTTGTCTTCCTTCAACATAAATTTTATCGAAACAGGGTACTTGTTACTTACATATTCATATCCTACTGTTACTTTCATATACTCTGAATTTCTACTTATAAATTCTTTTAAGCCAAATGAAGCTGATCACAAAGAACAACGGGATCATGCTCTGAGGACAGTTAGAAATTCATTCCCCTCATTGGATAGGTTACAATCATGCCTCTCTAGGCTTGCAAAACAAGAACATCTGAGTCTCTTGGCTTTCCAAAGTATACGCAGGAAAGATGAAACCTTGCTGACAATCCTTCAAGCAACAAAAATCTGATTCGCAGCATGTTACTTGTCAAATTTTAAATGTGAATGTTATACCACTAATCTTTTAAATAACTTCTTTGCACATTACTTTCTTCTATTTCTATGGCAGCACAACTCAGTGGTTAGAGAAATTTCAATCCTAATTAGGCAAAGCAGGAACTGAATTCATGCCTCCGACATTTCAGACAAAAGCATTCACGCCTCGTAATCACCGGCCGAATGCTGACACTTGGACAGCTTCGGTGCATAAGCTCACTGAGAAGGCAATGGGTGCCTGAACACCGCACAGGCTCCAGATCAGCAATCAGTCTGGAGCCCATCATCTACATCTGCTATGAGAGTCAGAGAGAAGAACAGAAAACTGAACCTGGAAGCTCCACATGCTTCCTACTGACTTAAGCACTAGACACTTTATTAAAGCATGTTTCAAACCTAAAATACTTTTCAAAATGTTTTGGGATCTTTCCCGGGAAAAATGACTAAATAAAAAAGGAGCATTTTAATTTTGGATTCTGGTATTCAAAACTCACTTGCATACTATAGTGGATGCTTTGATACCTCTTGGCAAAGTGGGCCTCAGTTCCCCAATCCTTGTATGACAGTGATCCTATTTCCACTAGCTCATGGAAGAATTATGAGGATGGATATACAAAGAAACTGGAAGTCCTTAAAAATACGATAGCTGTAACAAAACAGTTCATTAAAATAAATGACCGATATTCTTTCTGTACATTAATATCTACGTATCAAGTTTTTGCTTTTAAAGGTAAAACTCAAGAATCACACAATCGATATAACAATATTAAATATTCTTGAAATAAGATTATTAACAGTAATGCCAATGATAAGGTTTAGCAAAGACATTGCAAAATTATTATGAAAGGAAGAATTAAATAATTAAAGGAAAAAGCAAGGGTTGGTGTGGGGTTTTTTTTTGGTTTCTTCCTGTACTCTATTCCATCGTCATTTGAAGTGTCAACAATTTCTAAGAACACTTGACTTTGAGTGCCTGTCAATCCCTGCATAATCTAGTAAAAACGCTTTCTTTATTTATTTTAAAGAAATCCAGTGCTTTTTGAAACCATACAAAGTTACCTATCCTCACAACACATTAGGGAAAAAAACTTCAGTTTGTATTATAGTGGCCAGTCCCATACAGTCCCAATAAGAAAACACATAATTTACTAGTATTTTGCTTCAAACTAATAACAGGAATTTGGAAACAAAGAAACAGTTTTATCCTTCTCAAAGACTCAAGCTTAGGAAAGCATCATCATTTATGACAGATAATTATTTGTTGGGTTGTTTTGGTGTGTTGGTTTTTTTTGCTCAGCTGTTACCTTGAAACAGGTTCCAATTAGGTACGATGTGTATTTTTATTCATGTACTTAAACACTTTACAGTATTAATATCTAAGTCAACTTAAATCACAAACATGACACTAAATACTAGGATAATATTCCCAATACATTAGCTTTGTTTTAGTAAACAGTTCACACTTATTTCGGATAAAACGGTATGCTTAAAAATTACCAGGATATCCTATTCACAAATTCGAATTGGAAAGACTTTAGCAAGAAATATATTCAATATTAATGGTACTCTTCGCATCAAATATGGATTTTAGAAAATCAAATATGGATTTTAAAAAATTATTAAACTATTGTTCATGTAATTAAAAATTGTATCTAAACTGATAAAATTCGCACTTCTCAACAAAAGCTTTACACGGATGTATAATTTTATAAAACAAGTTGTTTATCCATAAATGAAGCACTGGAAGATCAAATGGAAGATAACCCTTCAAACACCACAGACAAGTGTGGTTTAACCCAGCAAGCAGCTGGATGCTGCACAGCCCTTCACTCACTTTCACCCCTCTGAGTGAGATAGAACTGGAAAAAAACAACGAAGTAGAACTCATAGAGTGAGATAAAATCTATTTACTAAAACATTGGTGTTTTGACAACACTGCCTTTCTCCTAAAGCCAAAACACAGCATCATACCAGACATGCATCATTCCTATGAAGGAAATCACTTCTGTCCCATCTGAAATCAGGACAGCAAGAAATGGAATCCTTACCTTTCTATATACAGCTTTAATTTACCTCAGAAACTATAATATTACAGAGCATAGATACACGATGATGAAAACGACAAAGTAAAATTCTTAGTAATGGCAAAACAGAATTCCACTTTCCTGGAAGACTTTAAACAATTTCACAGTGGCATTTCTGTTGCTTTTTGTATTTCATGAGAATTTGCTAGCAGTGCTTTCTGTCTGAAAGTTTTTTAAACTCCGCAGAACAAAACACTAACTGTCTGCAGGTATGGAAGCATTTTAAGTTTACTGTTATTTGATTGTTTGCATTTTAAGTTACAGCTTTGGTTTCCTTGCCATATTGTGAAAACATACCTAGTTGCTCCACAGACTTAACGGGCCTGAAATTTGCACAGCAAGCCTGAGCAGCGGAAAGAATTAACAATAAATGTACAGTGGGATTTACAGCATTTACAAAAACATTGTTTTTGCACTGCAAAAGTCTGCTCACTGTTTATACAGCCATAAGCAAGGGAATGAAATTGAATTCTGTTTTCTTAACTAAGACTCGCAACATAAAGAAACACTGAAGTACTAAAAGCTGTTAGCTTGTGTTAGCAGCTTAGTTCAGAATACCTGACACAAAATGCAGACATTATACATGCACTCCTGATGAAGGTATGCTAACAACTCCCGCGCAGACCCACTCGCATCTCCTCTCTTTTCTCCTTGTCAAATATGTGACAACAGAGATGTTATTGTCAGACAGCTTCTGAGACCACAGAGCTCTTAGATGGCAATACTCTGTCCAGACAGAGTCACATTTACAGCTTCAAAACCATTTTCAGAGCACCCAGGCTCATTACCCAGCTCTGCCACCTTGCTAACTGCTACTTAGAAAGCCTCCTAAGCATGTTCATCTTTTAAGGTATTCCATAGAATATGTTCACTGGGGAGAGAGAGTAGTGGCTAACAGTTTGATTTCTCCCTTCTTTTTTCTCTTGATTACACGCTTCCAAATTGAGAAGAAGATTCAGTGATCAAACAGTAAGTGTAATTTATGAATAGTCGATCTATGGACAAGTATTTGATTGCACATGAAATCAGTCATGCAACTGTTTTTCACAGTGACCAAATCTATAACATAAAATGCATATTTATGATGTATTTGTCAATTAAATTATTTGCTTTTAGTACTTCACCCACTCTAATTACGACTACTAGAGGCACCCTTTTGATTTATTCAGGTCATGTTTAATCTCAGGATATGAGGATCACTGGGAGCCTGCAGTTGGAAGGGATCTGCTTCAGTTCTTAGAACTATCATAGCAACTACAAAGAAGGGTGAGAACTGGAGACAAGCTAGGTTCTCCAGGGGCCAGCTGACAGCCAACTGAGCACAAAAGAAAGACAAACTGCATCATGAAAGATGCAGCTCAAGGTCAGGCACTGAGGGCTACGCCTGACAAGAAGCTAACACATGAGGACAAAAAAAGATCCCTTGCAAAAGACACCCTATGAACAGAAATCTTTATCCAACACCAAATACAGCCCCAATATATTCCTCAAAGAATCTGGAGATCAAGTCCAAAATGAAGAATGCTAACTCAGAACACTTACGTTACACTGCAACACTCTGGAAAAGAATCATTTAGTAAATAAACCAAAAACTAACTTTAAAAGTTTCACAAGTATTTCACTTATGAATTTGCAGGGTAGGTAATGATCTGTTTGTGCAGAGTCTCTGATCAGTATTTCCCCTAATGGAAATACACTGGAAGAAAACAGCACATGTGTTTTTGCTGAAAGCTGCTCAAAGCTGCAAACAGTAATGGCTTCTGTGTTTTCCCTTTCTCCCTTGAAAGACAGTAATAAAAGAGAATACATTTTTGTATATATGAATACAGACAAGCAAGAAAATACAAAGGATGAGAAAATAAAATACTTGGGAAGCTCTGTATCTTAAAAGGAAACAAAGTTCTCTTGGACTTCAAAGTTAAAGAATTTACCTCCACTAAAATAACTGACTGAGGAAGATTTAAGCAACAGCTTGTAGTCTCCAACAGAGGAAATTTCATGTTAGTGATAACCTTGATAGTATTTTCTTATAACTCCTACAAAACTACATCTAGGAAATTTATAATATGCTTTCCAGTTTTATTTTGCTTACTCTTTTAAACTACGATCAGGGTTCAAAAATCATGCTTATGGCACAGAGAACAAGAGTCTCAGAATTTCACAGACACTTGATCAAATTCACACTTTTCGTAGCTTGATGTATCAATTTATTCTAGAAGTATAGTACCAAGACTAAACCTATAGTTTCAAGTAATATGTTTGTCACCAACAGATTGGCTATGTGAGGTAACTGAGCATCGTTCAAATGGTTTACTTTAATATAGAATGGTCATTCACAGCCTGGGACATTTTAGAAACTGAGAAGTATTACCACATCATTAAAAATAGAAATACTCTGTCTGAAACATAGTTTTGATTATTTGCTGAAGCAAACATCAAAGACCGTGTGAATCCACCTAAGCAAATAGACCGTATGAATCCATCTAAGCAAATAAGTTTTCTCTAGCAACTCACTGATTAAAGGCAAAAGATAAAATTTTTAAATTGTTATTTTTTACAGTGCACACATGTTAAGACATAGACACAAGAAACAATCTTTATTCTGGCAATGTGACCAATTCAGGACGTGGACATATAGATGAAATTCAAAGAATTCCCCAAGTATCCTACATTCAGAGTCATGGAAACGTACCAAGGTTATTCTGTAAGGTACTCAAATGGTTTCATAGTCTCAATGTCTAGCCAAGTGCTTCTTGGGTGAGTAGACTAATAACATCCACAAACTGCCATGAATGGTTAGATGTACTAACAAAACAATCAGGAAAAGCAAACAGCATGGATTTGTAATTCATTTTTAAATGTGACCACTGAACTCCTTTAGTGGTAGGCCTGTATAAACTGACCAGATTCTATTTAATTTTTGGGTTTCTCACCAGATCCAGAAGACTCAAGCAGAAGGAGACTCAGCTGACAGGAGCAGTGCAGTGAGTACACCACACAACGAGCACAGTTGAGGCAATAACAGCACTGACAAGGTAACCGCTGCTGGTTGTCCTTACTTAGGACACTGCCTTGAAATGCTGCATAACCAACCCCACACTGGGGAGACTGCTTCATTTGCCAAATATTGTCAAGTTCTCCTGCAGCTGCATTGACATGAGCACTACTTGCCAATCACCTTATAATATCTGTCAAAAAAGTGCAGACTTATCTTACCGTGTAAAAGAAGTAGTTTTGATTTTCCACGTTTTACATCACTTATTCAAATGAACTCTGACAACTATTCCCCTCATAACAATGTTTAATGCTTAATTATTTATATTAACTATTAACTTATTAACATATTAACTTATATTAACTATTTATATCATTCAAAAATGTAATTAAAATATTTCTCAGACAACCTGGTTATGTATAGAAAAGATACACAAAAATAATCCTTAATGCACAAATGATTGCTCATACCATTCATTCCTCGACGTAAGGGTCACATTTAGGAGTTCAGCATATTAAAACTTTCTTTGGAAAGAAAGTTAAATTTAATTCTCCACAGCAAACATTGTTATTTATAATGCAAGATAAAAGATTACTAGATTTGCTTAGCAGAAAGATACATGTTTTTATCTTCTAAACTGTACTTCCAAAATAAATCAAAAATATAAAACATACCATTGTTGGTTTTCATTCTACATCAGAAAAGAAACCTGTGAGATGATGAAGAGGACTACATTTGTTTTTTTGATCATTTCCAAATGGATTTTCCTCAATAAAATGCAAATAAGATTTTATTATCACATCATACTAGAGGCTGTTCTTCACTCTCAAGAAAATTTCTTTGAGTAAGAAGAACAAAGTGCAACCTATGGGGACTTCTTGAAGAAAAACAAACAGCATTGCAGTGGATTCAGAACTCCAAAACAAATGAACAAAAATTTGACTACCATTGTGTTAAATGTAGAATTTCTCTGGAAGCATCAGGTCTTCCAAAGCAAACTATACTCAGGCAAAGTAACGGTGACACTGATATGTTACCTTTTGATGTAATGGCCAATTTCTATTAAATCCAAAAGGGTCATGGAGTTTCAGATAACAGCAACATATACACTCTGTCTATCTCATTTTGGTTCTGTTGCTTCTTGCCTGCATACTGAATGTGGAAGAAAGCCTGAGATATTTCAGTCAGCGTGTGATGAGAGCTGAAAATAGTGTGTGAAGAGGAATTCCCTGGTTATGTGGGAGAACTGTAGCAAACACACACCGAAGTGGTCTTGGGGAACATGATGGAAGAGTTAGAACTACAGAAGCAGAAGAGGAGTAGAATAAATGCAATGGAAACCACACAGAGAAAGAAAGGAGTTTTTCAAGAGGAACTATTAAATGGAAACATACCATTTTATGGTACAGGAACAACTCAGTGAATGACTATGCAAAAGCTGCTACTACAAGATGTTATATGAAATGTTAGAAGGTGATCAACAGGCTGAAATCTTGGGTAAGAAAGTTTGTAAATATATTTGTAAATTTGAAGTCTTGTGGAGCTTTGAAATCTATCTAAGGAGCGTACAAATACTATGCATTCACCATGTCATGTACTTGTCCACATTTTAACAATAAGCAGAGAAAGCAGCACACCCAGCTCACGTGAACATACCACTATTTTCCAAATGCACTAAACTCGCTGGTTCATCTTACTCAGATTCTCCTGTGAATAGTTTTAGGGTAAAACTGAAAAAAGGATTAAACTTCACAGGACATGGAACTGTTCGTATACAATCATAAGGCAGATGATTAGCTAATAAAATACATTAATATATTATGAGGCACAGACAGAGAAATAAAATACATTCCTGCAGAAATAATTAGCATAGATGTTTCAGTGGATTAGGAAATCTCAGTGACAAGAGGTATATTTAATATAAAATCCGTATAATGAGAAGCAGTGGAAAAAAAAACAGGGTAACTGTCATGTGTCCATTACTAATTTCATAAAAAGCTATCAAATACAAACATTTCTCAGTACAAAACTACACTCTTCAACTGAGCAAAATAAATTTAATTCAGAACTTACGATGTTCCTCATCATGGATTTAATAATTACAAACATCCCTGAATCTCTCCAAGGTGAAACAACACTTACCTTCTCCTATTAAGCAACTTCTGCCTGGCTTATGATTAGAAGGGCACAAAGATCATTGCTCTATTCTAGTGAAAGCACAGTTGAGAAAGAATACAAACAGTATATAACTGCACCCAGAGGCAAATACCTGAGAACTAACTAAGTTGAAGGACCGTGCTGGATAAGAAAAAATAATTATAAGTTGGCCGTGAAGAAATTCAGGTTGGAAATGAAACACCCAGATGTTTACTGATGAAAATTCACAAATCTGTGATCAAGCTGACCTGACTGTTGGTAATAACAACAGCTTGAACACAATGACAGAGGATGGTCCCCTGCTTCCAGTAAAACATTTGTGTTCATTTCCCCAAAATGGAAAGATTAGAGAAGAATGCAAATATAGAAACCCTTACCATCACAGAAATAAAAACCAGTCTCATTGTCTGTGATGCCTCCTGAAATTAGTTTATACTCCCATTGCCACAAAAGCTCAAGAAAGCGATAAAGAATAACCAATGCACAAATGGATATACCCACCAAAAGCCTAGTCTATGCACTTGAAGGATATACCAATTAAAAGCATTAACCTCTTTCTTTCTGAGTTTGGTAAGAAAAAAAAACATTATTTGGCCCTATTTAGAACACATACAAAATAAATGTAGCAAATAAATTTAGAATATTCAGTGCATGTATTTCATGGGGCATTAATTTTCCTAGCTACAAAACTGGTAAACTCAACCATTAGCAAAGTTCACACTAGGTAAGTGAAACACTTCATCCTTGAAACAGAATGATTCATACCTCTTAGCAAATCAGAAAAATGCTGTTTTATTGGTAGTTGATACTCTATTAGATGCGAGTTTTAGTCTCGGTTTTTTATTTTAATTAGTTTACTTTTAACCACTAAATAAAACAGCATTCTATTTTGAATGTCTTTTGCAAAACTCGTATTTGACAGAAATGTCATTTCAATGTCTTCAACTTTTTTGGAAAATGCAGAATGAACTCCATTTTTTCCTAACTGGAAAAATATCTTTTGCTTTCCTTCCTTTCTGCTTCTCTTTTAATTAAAAAATAACAAACAGGCAACCATGTAAATAAAGATGCCCTTGCTAAATCATCTATTTTTCCCAAAAGTCTATTATTTAAAACACAGAAATCTCTTAGGCAACCAACATTCATGTACTCTCTGTCTACGAAGCCCTGACCAGAACATTACAAACACCCCATTCTAGACAAAAACTTATTTAAAAATTTGCAAGAAAGAAAAATGTTAAAATGAATCTTAAAATCATATCTCCTGACAAATAGGAGATGCAATCTGAAATTCCTTTGGGAAGAAGGGAGATTTACCTGGAATCTACTGTACCATTGGCAGCCACCCTCACCACTAAACGCTTGGACATAGCACATACAGCCCAAACTCCTGTTTTTTGACAGAGTTTAAGTTTGCCCTTAATTACAGTTACTTTGCTTTATTAAGAGTAGTATAGTTACATTTTTTTGAGGGGGAAAATTGTTCATCAGATAGGTAGGCTTTTTTCCTCCCCAGTAAAAGTCCTTTCCAGTTTGGTCTACCTTTCACACTATTTTTCACCCCAGATTGAGCCAGAAATCAATTATTTACAAGGTTTAAATCAAAGTTATTAAGAATGATTTTACACTCTCAGAATTGCTCTTTTCTGTATTTCTTCCATGAAAATACATATTGAAACCAAGAATTAACTGCAACAGATGGAGGGCATTGGCTACTTTTTAGCTTTTTTTTTTTTTTTTTTTTTTTGAAGGTCTGTGGGTCACAGGATAAAGATTATACTTATGCATGTATATATATGTAATATGCATTTATACATACATACACATGCCTATTTATAGACTGGAAAATTCTAAGTAATTAAAAAGAAAAATGCAGGCAGCTTTTGCAGGTGGAAAGTAAATGTACTTACAGAAGCTTTAAGGAAATTATCTTTCTGCCAATATGATGACTGTTGAAAAAAATCCAGTGAATGTGACGGCTATAAATATACATATCATTCTTACAAAATTCAGGACAATGTATATCACCACATTCTTATTCTGCTTCATTTAATACTCACAGACAGACTGTAAGAAGGTTCCAATATCACTGGCACTGACATCTTCCCTTGAAGATTCAATTTTGTTAAGTGAAAAATCTTTTCTCCCACAATCCTCTCCTTTTTCATGCGACGTACACTGTAGAGTCTAAAGCGAACTGCATAATTCCCAATCATCTCAGACTCAACGTGATTAAATTTGAATGTCTCCGTGAAGACAGGGCACGGTCCCCGCTGGATGCTGGTTTTCGCTCTCTGTTTCTTTATGGGGAGAAGAACTAGGTGTACTTGCCACGAGCTTCCACCTGTCCTGCTGTATGTGGGAATGTCTGTGACAGCTGTCACTGTCACCAAAAGCTTCTGTTCCTGTGAGTCATAGTCAAAAGTCACATCCAGTGTGCCATATTTAGCTACTGGCTCAGGATCAAAAGGTTTAGGAAGCTGTGAAGATGATCCTCGAGCTGACATATCCTGAAGAAGAAAAAAAAGCTTTTATTTATTTATTTGTTGTATTGTATTATTAAATCTAGCATGGAAATATGTGGCTTTCTCTAAGCAATATGAAGTGACTGTGATCTTTTTGTTTATTTCATAAACAAGGTAATTAAACACTAAAAGCCCGAAGAGATGCTGACTAGCATCCAAGAAAAAAATAAAATCAAAAGACTTTACCTGGCCAATACTGCCAAAAGCCAGGAACCAATCAGACAGAGCTTGGATTAAATTAGGCAGTACTTATGATCTCTTCTTCTCTGCCCCACATGCTAAAATGCATACACATATGTTACAAGATATAATTACCTTACTTTCGTGCAAGTATGCACACATTTTATGTTAACATTTTGTGGTACTTTAAGACCTATCTGGTGACTGAGTGCATGGTGTAACGCCAGCAAAGAATATAGGAATTATAATACTTATTTGCACATGCAGCTACAAAAATGTTCCAGAGATGTGCCAAAAATTATCATGACTTTATTAATGAAATTTTACTAACACTGCATATGACGTGTCTGTTCTGAACACAGTTTCTGAACTTTCCATAAATGGCATCAGTCCTAAAACCACACTGTAAAATTAATTTTTAAAACTGTTTCTTGACACTTTAAATTTGGAATAAGACTGATCCGCTATGTTTTTAAGACAGCCAGTCTGATGACAATACTGAAACAATAGGTACAAGAGATCAACATCCTACGTATATAAGAAGTTATCCCAAATATGTAAAATAAACATATAAATAAACATACCTACTGTGTATTTTCATATTATCAAAGTTATGCTTGGTTATATAAATAGTTACTACATATAATCACAGAATGGCTTGGGTTGGAAGGGACCCCAAGGATCATCAAGTTTCAATCCCCCTGCCACAGGCAGGGCCACCAACCTCCAGATCTTTTACGGCCTTTCTGATCTAAAAATGTTACATTCTTATTTTAAGCTGGATGCTACTTAGCTATTCTCATAACTCACTCCTCTGAAAACTTCACTATAGGAGTTGCTGAGTGCCCATAAAAAGTGTTGATGGTATTCTCCTATTACATACACTTACGCTATTGATTGGCATGACACATAATGGGAAGAAAAAGAGATTTGCTGTAATTTATTATGGTTTGAGGATCATATGTACACACTATGTCTTTTTCATCAATGAAATTCACAGATTGTCGCTCTGGCTGACCACCAGACATGTAGGCAGCTATCTGCTGGAGGACCTTGCATCCATATCGAAGGTGGGCCTTCCATATATTACATCAGCACCTCAGAATGCAAGATCAGCTTACCAAAAGGCTTCCTAAGACAGAAACAGCTGTTGACACATAAGTATTGCTCCCTGACACACACTTCAAAACTTGACAAAAAAATCAAAAGGGAGATCTGTACCAAAAAAAAAAAGCCTCTTCTGCACAATACAGCAGTAATGCACTTACCCATTACATACCAGCGCAGTAACTGGTTGTTCAAAACTCATCAAGGACATGTCAATCATAGATTATTTCTTTGTAGTAATAATTAATAAATGTCACTATAACTTAGAAAGGAAAAGGGGGAAATTAAGTGGTCTAAATCTCCATTGTATGATCAACAGTTTTTAAAAAGACCTTTGTAATTCTTTTCCCCTCGCCATTTAAGATATTTTACATAATCAGTTGCTTCAGCATGGAAAATGTTAATCCTTTTTTGTTTTTGTTTCTCTGGTTTTGCTTTAATTTAGTTAGAAAAAATAAGTGGAAGAAAAAGAATTTTTATTTCAATCCTTAAAATGACAAAGTTTCTGTCTGGTTCTAAAAATAATCTGCACTCTTCGGAACTTGTTTGAAAGTTGAGACATCATAACAATAACTACAATTAATAATCTGAAGTTCTATTATTATATTTTCTGACAATTTTTTTTTTTTTTTAAAGGATAAGCTGTAACACAAGTGTTCAAATTTCTGTACACTATCTTTTAGGAAAAAAAGTTCCAGAAAGGTTGTACTATATGACATTTCAGACCATTTTCACTTACCTCTGGACTAAGGACAGCTGTACTATCGCTTGGTACATCCTCTTCATATCCTTTGTTATGGAAGCTTTCTATTTCATGTCCGGTGCTTCCCTCACTTGGACACTTATATGAACATCTTGGACTGTTGCTACACTGGGAAAATTCACATTTACTGTCTCCAACTTCAGAAGGTGTACATGATAGATGAGGAGAACCACTATCATCCTGATATGGAGGTGGCTGCAGTTCATCTAGTGGAGGAGTTCTTCTCATTCTCTGAATGCAGTTAGCTGAGAATAAGTGAAAATTCTTTACTTACTTTCTGATTATTTTCTGTTGAAATAGTTCTGTGGAAAATGCTAATTCCAAATATCTGGAAAGAGTATTTAAAATAGTCCTTTTTTTTACATTACAAACTGGATAAAAATACTACTGAAAAACATTTACTGAAAATGAAAGAAACGATCTCTCAGATGAAGGATGTAGGAAAAAGCAAAGTATTAAATATATAGTCAAAATGAACTGTGAAAATCATATATAAATAAATACAGCACAAATATGATATGGCAAAAATTGTGAGTATGAATTCCTTAATGCTTACCTTGCAAAAACCTTTCGGTATCTTGAGTCATATTCTGCACAGGTGGGATGTAAACCAATTAAGGAAACAAAACACTTCCTAAAACCATGATATCTAACTTCTGATTACCTCCCATGCAGTTGCTCAGTCAGGAAGATAGTAAATTAAACTCTGAGGACAAATAAGTTACTAGTAAAGGCTGACACAAACCTTTTCATACCACTGAATTTTGCTCACTTTGAATTTAACAAAAGAAGCAGAGTCTCTGAGACAGATTCTTTACTACTTGTTAAGAATGGCTACACTGTAGAATACCCAGTGTTAAGAAAGTAGACACTGAGTCCAGCCACTGAAAATAGCACCGTGAGCAATCTAGTGCTTGGGGTGAATGCTTGATGCTCAGCATCTTTGTTTTACACTTACACTAGCTAGCCAGATGGAACTGTGGGGAACGTGTCCTCAGAAAATCAACTCAGGATGCATGGCTATGGATACAGAAAGTTAATTCCAAATAATTTTCCATTTTCGGTCTTAGATTTTACTACACAGCATTACACAGAGATGGGAAAAGACAGTGAGACATGCAGTATATGAAATGAAATTAATACCAAGGATAGGTAAAACATGTACCACATTTTGCTTATGTCAGCTATGGAACTTTTAATCAAGATTTCAATACCACACACATATAGAAATAACTTATGCAAAAAAACTTCAAAGCAATAATATTTTCTGTTGGCAGACAAACCACTTTCATAAGTAGGAAAATCTACCAGAAAGGAAGCTAACAGAAGTTTGAACTTTAAGATGACATAAGTCTTGATTTCAGATCCTAACTAAGACAGAAAATGCTTTTCTTTCCTGCATGACAAAGGTGGCACATTTTAGTTTCACCATCAATTTTTTTTGCATACAGAATTGTCACGTTGGTGTTCTAAATTCTTATAAAGTATACAACCCTTTAATCATTTCAACTTAACTACCAGCAGTTCAATGTATCACCTGGACAAACTATGCAAAACAGTTAAGAGAGTTAGCCTTATATGAAATCATGTTGAAAGTATAATAAAGTTGTGCTCTCAGGCAATAAATAGTGAAAAGCTCCCTTTTTTATCTTTCGCATTGGAAGACTGGACTATATCTATCTGAGCATGCAGAAACACTTCTGGGGCTTGATGGATGCCCAAACCAGCAAGCACATTGGTTCACACTGTTCAAGGGAAGCAAACCCAGACACACTGGCTAGAAGGAAGCCACAACACACTGCAGATCTCCAAAGCTGTGATAGCACAGCTCATTATGGAGCGTATCTACTGCACAGATTTTTCTCCAGCCTCAAAGACCAGCTCTTTTGGGGAATGCAGAGTTCTTCCCCATTCCACTGGGCTCCTAGTGAGCTTTTCTGAACTTTGGATAAGACAAACTAGTAATAAAAACAATGCAAAGTTGTCCTACCAGATAATCGCACTCCCCTACCAGATAATCCTCTCTCCCCTGATGAACCCATCAGAGGCAGCCCTATCAGAGCAATCCCAAGTTACTGTTACACTGTTACAGCATTCATGCAAAAGATTCTCTGCTGTTAGTTAGCTCTGTGCTCCTGAAACCCAAGCCCCACAGAGCAGGAAATGAAAAATGAGCAGGCAGAGAATCCTACATTCAAAGTGCAGTCATCATTCCAGTAGATACACATACAGCCTTACACATGAAAATATGTTCTCAAGTAGGACAGTCAGAATCTTGAAATCACACGGGGAAGTAATGGGAAAAATCTAATTGCAAAACAGGAAGGGATGTAGGGCAGCACTTTTTGGGGGAGATTAAATTGCTTGTGCCTGTAAAACTAGATAAACACCATTTTAGAATATAAATTGACATTTCAATCATAACAAAACAAATATCCTTTGACTTTCTATACCATTAAAACAGGACTTTTCATTACTTACTTAAATATTTAAACAAATTCAGAGCAAAAGAATTCCTGCTCATAGTTCATACAAGGCAACAAACAGCCTTAAAAAGACAGCATGACGCAATTTAATTCTTTTTTACTTGGAGTCACATCTGAAAAGACATTTCAACTCCCAGCTTTTCGGCAGCTGAAAGAAATGAAAGTATTTCTGGATAACTATCAACACCACTATTGTCTTACATGAGTAAACAAATGGCTGCATAACTCACTTCTTTTTTTCCCACTTTGATGAACTCCATTATATGCCCCTATGGGAAAACTGCACAGGCTGCATGACAGAAAAGGTACTTTAATGTAGGCAGGGAAGAAGTGAAGAAAAGCAGAAATATAACCAGCTGTGATTTTAAAATCTCTGAAAAGCAGAAACACTGGGGCAGGTTTTATCTATGTATTTTTAAAAGCTTATTTACTGAACAGAAATAACACGTAAGTTCTAGAAAATAAATAAATAAAAACCAGTACCAGCTTTAAAAATCTAAGGACACCTCTGTCTCAACAAGCATGAACTGTTTTTGCAGAAAAGGCTTCTCTAAAGTTAGTTTTAGTTAGTTTTTAAATGACCTTTTCAGTCTTATTTAATTAATTTCCTCCTCCCAGCAGTAAATGTTTCACTAAAATTATGATATCGTGTTATGGCTCTCTGAAATTGCTCAATTACGTGATTACATAATTACTGACGATATCAAAGATAAATGATATTATAGACAGAAGAGAATACAGCAAAACAATGTCTAATACTGGGCATTTTCCTTTAAAAACTGCATAGAATTAGCAACTACAATAATCAATCATTCAACAACGTTTCGCATACATACCAAAGTTTAAAATAGGAAAGCAGAGTAAACGCTTGCTGATCTATCCCTGATTGCGTTGGAGAAATTGGAGCTGACAAGAAAGTATGTTCTGAAATGTTTGTATATTTACTCATTGCATCATTGTTTTTAAATATATATGGTATTTTTATTTTAAGGTGCATATTTATACACGGTTATATTTGCCCTAAATTGTACACACAAAGAATGTTTTCCAAAGACCACTGAACATGGCTAATAGCATTTGCTGAAGAGTTATTCTTCAGCAAATGGTTACAGTGAAAACCTAAAATCAAATGGAGCATCTTTTCTACACAAGACTGACAAGACACTTTCCGCCGTCACACCAGGTAAATTGTGCCAATTCAGAGAGCATAAGCATATTAAATTAGAGTATCAGTTTGAACAATTCAGTAAAAAAACAAACAACAACAACAACAACAACAACCAGCCAGCAAACATATATCCTAAAGCTGCAATAAAGGAATAATCACAGTGAAATCCTGTCAAGTTTAGCCAGAGGTTCCTCCCAGCCATGAAATGCTGGAACAGAGAAAAGATGAAAAGAAACTTACAGGATAAAGATCTCAGAACTATTTTTTCACCCTAAATACATAGGTTGCTCCAAAAGTAATGCCTCCCATTTTTTTTTCCATGGAAACTACAATAGCTACAAAAAGTGCAATAACACTATTTGATAGAGCAAATTCGCAGCTACAAAACAGTATTTTTCAACCACCAGTAGCTATGCATTTTTGCCAGTGACGAACAAGAGCCTCTCTGCTGCACTCATACAAATCTGCAAACAGGGAAGTGATCCAGTGTTTTACAGCTGTTATGATAGTGTCACTGCTACGAAAATATTGCCCATGCAGCTCATCTTTCATTGGCCCAAACAGATGGAAGTAAGAAGGTGACAAATCTGGACTACATTGTTCAGCCAAAACTCGTAAAGTGCTCCAAAGCCTTCAAACTGGCATTACCATGTTGTGAGAGAAAGGCTGTTATGTTCCCCAGCCTGACTCTGGAAGTTTGAGCCTTCAGCTCAGTCAGCACCTCCGGTGGTCAGAGCTGCTGGTTTGTCTGGGTTCCAGAACATCCAGAACGATCACCCCTTTCCTACCTGAAAGATAGCGAACACCACTTTACTCACTGAGGGCTGCATCCTACACCTAATGTTGCCACAATCATTTCCTTGTGGACCACACTAGGCTGTACAACGTTTTACCACGAAGCTGGTGATGTCCCTTTCCATGTATACAATGTTTAGACTTTGCTATCTTCATTAATTTTCCTAAAAGCTGTCATTAGCAGCAGCAGAAAGTAAGCTTTCTTCAGCCCATGTTTCCTGAGTAATTCCAAGAATTTCTATCTCAACATAGAGAAGAGAAATTATCCCTATGGTTATAATTTCCTTGTCTCACAAGCAATAATTAACTTCCCTTTTGCAACTTTGAGTTTTTCATATATATTACTCTTAAAAATATTCATGCTATTTTGGAAGGCAGCATTATCAGAAAAATTATTGGGGAATCTGGTTTCTAGTTCCTTTTAAACAAATAATTGTGATATAAATTAATCATTTTGCAAGCCACATTTTGAAATTACCTTGAGTATCTTCATTTTCAAACACTATATTTTCTCCCTATATCTCCACATACGCCTCAAATTTTTTTTTTTTTTTATCTAAGAAATTTCAACTTTTCAAGCCTTCAAGGGGTTCTATGTAAATGTTAAGACAATTTAAATAAAACATAAAATGAAATACTTAGTTAAAAATTAAAGAAACCTTTCTTATTCTGAATGATTAAATACCCTTAGAGATTTCTGACATGCAGCACAGACAGTCCAAATGGAATTTTCATGTTTGAACTTTTTTACCATCCAAAATATTTACGTTGACTGAATTACTCCATGTTACGAGCAGTATAAAACCCAAACATTAAATATTGAATGAAACGTCGAGGCTCTCTTTCCCTTAAAATGAAGCTTCCATGCAACTTTATGAGGAAAAAAACATGTACTTTACAATAAAATAAAATAAATCTATATTTCTATTCTGAAAGAGTTACAGCATAAGTCTTGCTTAATGAAATAAAGGGAAGACAGAATAGGTATGGAGTGATTATGGGCAATGGACAAAGTCTTATCAGCTCTCTTCTTCTATTTGACACATTTTAGACTTCTATTCATAGAATAATTATTGCCTTAATCAAGCAATTCATTCAAAAATAAGAAAGGTAATCACATTGTTCTGTCCTGTTTTGAAGTCTTCTTTTGTTTCCTAATGTTTATAAAATTTACATACCCTGTGAGGTTGATCCCAGATTTAAACTTAACACTTAAAACAGTGTTTATAGATAGTTCTTCAAGCTGCTTTCAAGTTTCTACTTCAGGAAAGGTCTAAGATGAGCTGAAGCTACTAATACTTGCATAGGATGTTTTTTTAATTTGTCTGTTTACATTATGAGACTGCAGAACTACAGCTTGGTTTTGTTTACTGACAAATTTGCTCTTATCTGCAATTACTAGACTACTGATTTGTGAGACAGTCCACTAGACAAGAAGAAATATTTCTTCTATAATAAAGATCACAGAAAACTGTGACACTGCTGAAGAACTCCAAGTTCTTTCTAAAATTAGCCTAAATTAGAACATTTAACTACAAATGCATTATTAAAACATTATAGTGAACTAACTGTCAAAGAAATCCTTTTGTTTCCTTCCCAAATATTTTGGTTGTCTTTGAATGAAAATTATATATCAGCATTCCTTGAATTCATTTTCTTACAATTTAACTATCATCCTCTGATTTCTTTTAAAGTACTTTTAGTAATTTGAATAGAAAATAGTTTAATTCAGTTTTTTTCTGAACAGCTATCCAAAATACACCGCAAAGACTGTGAACTATTGGTTCAACATATTACCTGCGTACTGATGTAAATATAAATAAATCTGATCAAACTTTCCCAAAGATTATTTTTTTCATCATTTTAAAAGAGGTTGCTAAAAACCTGCTTTTCTGAGGCTATATGTAACTCTGTACAGCTTTTTTGAAGCACTAATCTTAAAGAAATGAAATAGTAAAATCGCCTGCCATCCCTACCACGATTGTATTTCCTTAGGCAAAGTATTTGTAATAACCATGTTAATTCAACATCCTAGACTAAAAACTTCATTTAATTTAGATTCTGGTTTCACTCTGTTTTTTTTATAAGCAGCCAACTTTTTACTCTTCTCTTCCAAGTACTACGTTGGCTAACTTCCTAAAAAAACAGATATTCTTCTACACCTCTGCTTACTGGTAATTTTTTCCAAATTAACAAAATTACCACTCTCAAAAAAATGAAATTAAATTCATAATACTTTATCTTTTATTTCTTTTAAAATACTATGCCAAAGATGACTGACAATCAGCTTGGAAATCTTTAGAAGAGACATTCTAGACATGGTGACAAGGAAATGCCTTTCATCATCTCTCTGAAACCTTATGCTAAAGAGAGAATTTTGAGTTTAACAGCTAAAAAGCTCTGAAGAATCTACATACTGTAAGTGATTCTCAATGAGAACTTCCAATTCTGACAAATCTGTGTACTGTAGTAGCTGGACAGGGACTGTAGAAAATCTTTTCCTGTCATTGCTATACATTTTTCACTTCAAATTTCAGTTCAAATTCCAGTCTAGTTTAATAGTACTAATACTACACATGCAATACACGAGCTGCGCTGCAGAATGAATGGTGGGGAAGGTGAAAAAGATGCTACTGAGATCTGGAAATCAAATACTAGTAAAATACCATAATGCACAGCTAATGTTCTGGTAATGTTCTGATTCTTCTTGTGTTTGGTCTCAAATAAAGAAAAAAGTATGTTTAGAAGGCAGGATTAATGTGTCATGTATAGTGTTCTTGAACATATTAATACTTACGTTTTTTTTTCAGGTACCTGTATTTTTGATTTAACAGGAAGTACAAAAGTTTCCAAATGTTAACAGAAAAGACCTCTAAGTTCATGGTAATTTTTAATTTGATACTAATAGATCCATGTAGGAGTATACAGTGCACTTAAACGTGTCACAAAATCATCAGAATTCCTCCATTTTTTCCTACTTTTAGTTTAAATAAGACATAACTACTACCTTTAGCACAAACTCTTTCTGCAGCTTAAAATAACTTCCCCTACAAAAAACAAACAAACAAAAAAAAAAAACACCTCAGTAACCCCATTCTGTAATCCTTTTCCAAGAATTCTGTAGAGTTCCCATGTGTTCTAGCTCTCCCTTTAGTGGTAGGTATTGCTGCTATTTTAACCTGATTGGTTAAAATGAACCAGGAAAGGAAGAACTGCTTCCAGTATAAGAACACAAAAATGGCTTTAATTCCTTCGTGCTACTTTCATAGCAATTTTGAGACCAAATAATACTCAACAAATAATAGAAGTAATGCTGGCATGGGACACTAACAAAGAGCAGCGCTACAATGATTTTGCATTGACTACTTCAGTAGAGTATGTGCTAAATTTTCTGCCCAAAAATTTTGGGTGCTTACATGATGCTGATTTAGTTATCTCATAACAGCGGATATACACAAATATTATGGTGAAATAGTAGAAGTTAATGTGTTTGACATTTTACAGATAGAGAACTGAAGTACAGATTTAAATGAGAGACAATAAAGATTTTTGTGAATATAGTTCTGAAGTGCTCATAGCCACACAGAAACCTTTCAAGGAAGTGTAGAATTAAAACCAAGTATTTGAAGTCTAGCACCCACGATATTTCTTCTAGTTTTAATTCATTTTTACTTCAAGCCTTCTAAATTATTATTAATCTAAGAACACAAACAAATTGTTTAATGCCAGAATCACATAAACCTCCAAACCACTAGCTAGCAATCTAATCCCACAGAATTTTCTACTATCATCAGTTTTGCACTTTAAGCGAAGGAAAAAAAATAAAGAAAAATAAAATTAGCGTGGGAAAAAAGGGAAGAGGGGTAAAAAGGCAAAAAGAAAAAGTAAGCACAATGACTCAAAGTGACAGCTTGTTAGTAAATCAGCAAAGGATGAGGAGAAATAAAGGGAGAGAAGTTCACCAAATCTGCACAAAAAATGAGAAAAAGAGCAAACAGAGTGGAAAAAAAAAGATGCAAGCAGGAAGAAAAATTACTAACATGTAAAATAACAGAACAAAAAATGACAGAGAAAGAAAGGTGAAGGAAAAGGAAAATAAAACAACACATGACATGAAAAAAATTGGTTCAGATCTGAAAAAAAATGAATGTCAACAGAGTCAAGAGATAAAAGAGAAATCTGAAAAGACGATGGGTGGGAATATCCATATTTCTAGGTGAAAATCTACGCAACCTAGAGAACATGGCTAGTTATATTTTAGGATAAGAAAGGTGCTTGTAAGAATAGACTTTTATTTTATATTTATATTATATAATTATTATCAGTTATTTCTCCTAATGAGGGTGAGACGTCGGTAGTTCTTTATTCACACTTTGAGATTCCAAAGGAGCTCAGTTTTTCTTGTCAGTTCAGTTACTTTTTTTCTCGTCTTTCCTTGACACACCAGCTCAGTGACTTCTTTTAGTAAAATGAACTGTATTTCCTACAGTAATTAGAGTATTCCCATGAAAACAACTCTGAAAAATTCAGAAATTTATTTTGAAACAGATCCCATAACTTTACCAAATAAAAAGCAGTCAGAAGCCATGTGCCATAAAAAGAAAGGAGAAATAGACATAGTAAAATCACAGAAAATGGATAAGCTTTCAAACCAAGATATCTTTCTTTCATGCATCCAGTAGGAAAATGCACAGAAAAGGCATGGGTTAAGCAACAGGGAGCCTGTGAATCTGTTCCACTTGGTCCAGCAAAGCCTCAAACAAGTTTCTCAGGGCACACACAAGCATGATCACACAAAACTAAGTTTCTTGCACTTCTCTGCAGTGCTTCCAGAACTCTTACACTTACAGATGAGTCGCTTTAGTAGGCTAATAAGTCAAGTATGATGAAGTTGTTGCTATGCTTCCATAGTCACAATATAATTCACAAAATAGGTAATTTTCTGAATTTTGAGAACACTTAATAAACGTGTGACTTGCGGGTGAAGATATCTTCATTCAGTCATAGCTACAAGTCACAAGATGTATGCTTATGAGGGTCAGAGAACAGCAGTTAAGCTGCGTACTGCAGCATACATAAGGTCTATGTAATGATGCTTCAGCCCTCATCAAACAGTAGGAGATAAATTACTCTGCCCTGTCATCCACCCAAAGAAACAATCATGCTAACCAACAGATTTTAGTGCAGCATATCGTTCTGCACAAAAGACTAACTGGAAAACTGATGTCATGAAAATGGTTCTGTACTTAAAAATGTTAAATGTATTAGGCAGTGTTACAGAATAAAAACATGCACATCCAACAAAAAAACGTGAACCTTTCTTGTATTAGTAAAAAAAATATACACGATTTGAAATTACTGTTTAATTTTGCTTGTTAAGAGATTTAAAGGTAGTAAGCAGGAGTTAATTAGCAATCAAAGTCTGACATCTACAGCTGCAAAATGTTTGTATGATAATTTCAAAATTGAAAATGATTTATTTCTCTCTATGTGAAATTAGTGTACACTCATTATAAAGTCTGTGATTATTTTGAAAAGTACTGCTGGAACATTTCAGAATCTCTTCTACGGAATTAGAAAGTATACAACATATGTCTTGAGAACTATTATCATCCTACCTGTTTTTGTTGTCAGCATGGTCTTTAGATCACTACAACTGAAAATATACACAGCAGAGTGATATTTAACACAGTTCACACCAAGAATGCTATTTCTGTGGGAAGTTTTGTCAATTGTTTTTGTTGTTTTTTTTTGTTTGTTTTTTGTTTTTTTATCTCAGCACTAAGACTTAGTAAGATTATATTTTTAAGCAATACATAAAACTAGTATGTAATTGATGCATGTACACCTTGCAGCACAGGAAATTCTCATTAAATACAAGAGAAAAAAACCTTAGGAATTAGAGTGGTTATAGATTGGAAGAGGTTACTCAGAGTCTGCATTATCTTCTTCCTTGAATGTTTTAAAAGCTCTGCTAGCTAGGGCCTGAAATTAGCTGCTTTCCTTCAATCAGGAGATCAGACCAGATGACCCCTATGAGTCTTTTTCAACCTATTATTCACTGATTGTATGATGCATGTTCTACAACATGTGGGGATCAAGAATGGTTCCCATCCTCGGTTATACAGCACAGAATTACCTCAAATGTATAAAGTCTCTTCTG
>JAOWBP010001760.1:18795405-18806334 GCA_028571105.1 Tragopan temminckii
CTTCTTTTTTTGATTGCATGTTTTCTTTTCATCAAAGTCCTTGGCTGGGCAGCTTTTCCTCCATTATGTGCTTGACATAACAGGGCCTACTCTGGGTTTTCCTTTAATCTAGCTGTGTTTAAATTTTATAATTGTGCAAAGATTCTTGGTGCGTGACACGAAGAACAAAAAATATACTAATTACTCTAGTGTGCCACCTTCAGGTCATGGGAAAGTGAAAAATATTTGGTTAACTTGTCAAGCCCAGTACCACACAACATTATTATTTTTTAAATACTATCAAACATCTTTTGTTGAAGTCAAATGATTCCAAAAATGAGCCTAAATCATCAGTCTCATTTGAGAGCATTTTGAAAGCAATTTTGCACAGATTTTTGCAAGTGCAGAATGATTGCAGGCTATCAGATAATACTGCTGATGTTGGAAGAGAACGAATGCTATCAAGAAGTAGCAGAAGTAAAATACAGACAGCACTAAAGCTGTTTGCAAGTATGTGGTTAAAAATGTACAGTTTTCTAAGTTAGGGTGTAAGTTATGATAGCTTTTGCTTCCCTCTTTTTGTCTCCCCAAACCCTCACCATTCTTTCATTATAATAAATTCAATTTACATGCTAATTTTAGAGCGTGTGTGTGTGTGTGTGTGTGTGTGTAAATGAGTTTTGCATATAGCAAGCTTCCTGAATGGAAACAGTGTTGAGAAGGCAACTGGTGAAAGATATATTTAGCAAGAGAAGGGAGGGGAGGAAAAAAAAAAAAAAAAAATGAGGAGTGAAACAATTGTTAGTTTCCTGCTGCATTTGCCAGCAGGGTTCTTCTGTCTTACAGTCTAACTACAATAAAGATTTCCAGCCTCAAATTTTTAATTCCCAGGAGATGATAAAACCACTGAGTGTGAATTTTGACCATGTGAGAGGATGACAAAAAGACAACTATTAAACATCACAACAAAAGTAGATATATGCTAAGACAATGCTACTGGAGCTTAACTTTAACAGAGCCAAACTGAGAAGCTCAGATGAGTGAGAACATTGCACTGAGATGATGAACTATGATCAGTATTCTGTATAGCTGTGAAATACAAAGAGGAATGCCACACGTTCCTTTAAACATGAATATTTCAACAAGTGACCTCAACCGTCTGAAAACTGATAAATTCCTCACTCTGGATATCCAAGCGTTCTTACGGAATCTAATAAATAGAACTGAGTTTTCCATCTCCTGCTGATATATACCACCATTCCATACCAACAATGACATCAGCCGTATAAGAAAATTAGTATCTTATATTTCATATTTGCCTCAACAGTACTGCCAATAGATATCAGTAGGCATTAAAAAACACAAATATGAAAACAACTCCCCTCGTGCTTGTTGCCCCCACAACCTAATCTCTCTTCTGCATCTCCTTCCCTGATTGCTGGAATGCTGTCTCCTGCCTTCCTACAAGTTAACTGCAAAAAAAAAAAAAAAAAAGAACTGAAAATCCTCATAATCAGAAAATAATTTAATACTCTGCAACTTAGGAATGTCATGTCCTTTGTGTCTTAACCACAGGAATCATGAGTGAGCATGCACTAATTTCAGATTTTAGTGACAAGCAAACTTTTATATAATTGAATTACAACACATAATATAAAGACTACCTTTCTTCAAGTTCTCCTGGATTTGATGCAATGTTTAAATGTAGACTTTTTTATTACAGGTGTCCACTTTTTATTAGAGAATACCACTCGCTAAAAAACGCCGCACTTCAACATATTAAAAGGAGTCCAGCACTTATCTTACCATAATGCAGTACCTATATTATAGCCTGACTTATGAACACCTTTAACTAAGCTCACTTTTCACATTAGAAAATGACTACAGATACAGTTCCCCCATGCATCTATTTTCAAGCACAAAAAGCATATTGATTAAATATTGATAGCAGATTTTTCAACCTCTGTATCAGGCAGTTGCTGTCACTCTTAGTTAAAATCTTGAGATATATAACACAAAAGAAAACATTCCTTTGTTTACTTTCAGCTATTACCCCCATAGAAAATTCAGATTAATCTGATCATTTCTTTCTGTGATTTCAATAGAAAAGATGAAGAACATTCCATTACTCGATAGTGAAATATGCATGTGCACCAGAACCAATAACCAACTCAGTTTACTTGCTGTTATGACAGCTTATCAAGAAAGGCATATCAGGTATTGATAACATCACTGAATCCATCAAGAGTACCCATGTTTCCTTCCTAAACAAAGACAATTTAAAGTAAATCCCTCAGAGAATATAATGACTAATAATAAAATTCTATAAAACTTTATTTAAGATATCATATCATTTGCAGTATTTCTGGAAAAATATGCAAACAATTCTGTGCTAATTTTTTTTGGAGCATGCATAAATACAAAAGATACCTGGATGTTTCTTGCTGACATTGATTATTTGCAAATCAACTTTTTTCTGTCTACAACTTAACAACATAATTCTGAAATCTGGAATAAAATGAATGCTTTTAAATCAATCTTACCTTCATCTATTGAGGCTTCACTACTGTATCCATCATATTCTGCAGACAGGGGGCTATATTTTTGCCTGGTTTCCCATACATAGTTTTTTTGCTGTCTGCCATCCACCACTGGCAGCCTGGAACTCTGGGTTCTAGACAAGGCCTCATGATATTTACCCAGTGCTTCATCTTCACTCTCAGATGATGAACCATGCTGATCTTTACTCATATAAGAGTTGTCTGTTTGAATAAAATACAGCAAATCTACTACAGCTCAAAACAGAATACAAGAAAATAACCATAAGTGGTTATCACTGAAGATATTTAAGAAACTTCAATTAAAAATTTTGTAATATTTAAAAAAATATCATCTCACTGTAATTTGAGGTATTACGTGATGTTGTAATTTAAGGGGGTTGTGGGTTTTTTTGTACAAAAACTGAAAGATCTTTAAGCCTCCAAAAGATCTGAAAATTTATTCAATAGAAAACAGATCCATCTTTGTAAGGCAGTACACACTGAAGTTCTTGAAACTCTTCATTAAGGAAGAAAATACTCAGTGTTTTACATGAAGAAGATTCAACGTTTGTTCACTATCACATTTGGATACCTAACATATCAAAAAAGGCAAATTTTGATGCACCATCCCCAATTGAGTTTTTCTGTGAGAATGCAGTATGAAGTAGAAATGAAAATGATTTACAAAGAAAAGCCTACAACAAAGCCATTTTAGGATATTTATGTTAGTAATGCTTCAACTCATGACAACAAATGGCAAAATGTCAGTAACAGATGTTCGCATGCACAATTTTATTTAACTTGGAATAAACAGCTCCTTGCTCAATAACTGAAATTAAAGCACACTCTAAGACACTGGGCAACAGCTAAAGGTGCTCAGAGGAAATTGCCTCATTAATTTTCTTATTCCAGTTTCACTACAGTGCCCATGCCAGTGGCCAACTTTATCCAGCTACATCTCCCAAGCATAGATGCCATCACAATTAGAAAATTTGGTTGTATTTTACTTCTGTCAAGGAAAGCCTCCTCCTCCCTTTTCCAAATTTCAAATGGGTTCTGTACAAATTTGACATGCTATCCTTAGTTCTGCAGATTTCAAATTCTAACAGGCATTAAAAGTGCACATGTAAACTCAGTAATGTTCAGCATTACCACTACTCTATGTGAGAAAGTCTACAGTATAAGATTTGTCAAAGGATTTTCATTACGTACTCAAAACAGAACTCCAGGATGCCCGTAATGCTGCTGTTCAAGGAGACGTTGTTTAATATCTGATCCTACTAAGATGAGCCTCTACTCCCCTTCCTCCTATTATGCCCCCCTCCTAGCCCCTGTCCAGCCCCCAGCCCCATTTCAGCTCCCATTAGTTCCTGTCTTCACCACCAGCCAGTCTCACTCCTCTTTCTGTGCATTTGAACCAAAGGGATTCAGCTTACTCAGAACTCAGTCACTTGAAATCTGACTAATTCAACCTGTACTAGCCATCTACGCCTCTTTTACAGCCAAGTTTTTTACTCTTTTTTCCTACCACAATGATCCTTTCTTTTCACTTTTATCAAAGTCTGCAAGAGTAGATGAACAAGATCACTTCCCAGAGATATGCCTTTGATATGGGAAAAGTAAATTCCCACATTTCAAGTCATACAGTATACAGGAGTGCCAAAGCTATTTTTCCATACTGGAAACAGCTAAGTTTTTTCAATTATGGCTTTAAAAAAAAAAAAAAAAAAAAAAAAAAAAAAAAAAAAGAAGCAAAATTAAAAAATAACAACAACAAAAAACAACACATAAACATATACACACACACACAAAAAAAAAGCCCAACAGCTTCATCTCAGAGAGAAAGCATGCCAAATTTCACCCCAAATCTTCCAGATCTGGAACATAACTATAAGCAACTAGAAGTAATGTCATGAAATGGAAAATGTCAGGAAACCTTAACTGCAGATGGTGCCACCAACTTCACATACAATGTATATATAATCTTAATTCAATATTTGTAGGAAAACTGGTGCCTTAAAAGACTTTAGGCTATCAATTTCAAGTCTGACAGGCACAGTGATTCCCACTGTACGGATAGCTCTATAGGCAAGTTGCATTCCACTGTTCACTTGTTGAGAATAACATGTCAAACAGGATATAGTCTAGCTGGAAGATCCACTACCAGTTTGCTCAGAAGAAAGCACCTCCTTCAGTGTTACACAGAGTAAAATCTTGTATCTCAAATGACTGTCATCAGAATTTCCATTGCTGTAAGTAAAACAGGGCATGCCAAGACTCAGACATAATGCCAGACATCAGTACCAGGTACATCATTTATCGTATTTGCAAATATGAAAATAGGTTCATTAGTCAAAATAAAGTACCAAAAATTGAACAATTTAGAAGATGTTAGCAGCATATTCAAAACAAGAGCGGAAAGATACACCACTGAAACTACATCAAAGCTTGTAAGCATCCAGAAGTTATCAGTGATATCAGAAACTTTTTCCTCCAGTTAGTAGCATAAAAGAACAAAAAAAAGAGAGGATGTATACTACTAATACAAGACACGAAAAAAGACTTCTTCAGAGGACTTAAGAACCTACTTAGAGTTAAAACACAAGCTATTTATGGAAACATTTTTTAAATAAACAATGCAAATCTGTTTCAGTTCATGAAAATAAAAAATCCTCCAGGTTTTACGCCTCTCCTTGCCACTTGTCTTACAATTTTTATATCTTAGTTGGAAACCTGCCTAAATAGACTGCATATTCTTATTAAAGATTTTCATTCATTTGGCTAATAGTACATATACCATTATTAAACTATTGACACCTATTTATTTATAGCAAAGGCAACCTTCAATAGAGAACATACTACTTCACAAACATTGTTTCATGAGATATCAACAGATAACATCCCAGTTTATCATACAAATACACTAATCACCTACTAAATCAAGCAAACAAAAAATTAATAACTGAAGTTTTTAGACAAAGGAACAAACATACACTGAAAAAAAGTACTTCCTTGATCAGATTATTCACTTCTCCACTAAAAGATCTCCAGACATTCTACATTACATTCTAAAATTTCACTGCACAGCCTGTAAAAGAATATTGTAAAAATGTAAGATTTCACTTCTTGCTCATGAGCTTTCATCACAACTCTTTCATCATATTGTTTAAAATTAGATGTTGAAGACAGCGCACACAGCATCCGTATGAACAATATATAGGTTTTCTCTGTGAGACTACAACTTTCTTTAAGACAAGCCTTGCTCAGTTCCTTCTACACTTAAAATCACTTAACTGCCACATGTCACTCATTCTGTCTCAAAATTATGTTACATTTGCTGGAAATACACTCTGAAGATCCAGTATAATGCCAATGTAACAGAAGTTCAATTTTTCCCCTTTGTCATCTTTTCACATTTTATGCAATGTTTTTAAAATATGCAAAACAAATTGTGCAACAGAACAGGTCTTAATTTCCAGTATTAATTAATCCCTAGTTTTCACGAGAAATCACACAAGAAAACTGAGAAAAGGCAAGACGAACTGTACATAGAAAAAGTTAGAATATAGGAAAGACATTTCTTAATCAGTTCCTTTGACTAATACTTGAAGAGTAATTAACTTCCAAGATATATCAATATAATTAGAGAATAAAGCCCTGACAAAACAGACCTACTTTCATCCATGGAAAACATCATTATTAAAGTGAAATGTGTAAGTTAGGTGAAAAAAGTAGGAAGTACCATAAGTTTCAGGATAGGCTGAAGAATGCAGTTTCCTGACAGACTTCTCACCTTTTCCTGCTGTCTTCTTATTATACAGCCCTCTTGATTTCTTTTCTGATTTCTTTGAGTTTTTCTTGTTACCTACTTTTGCAACAGTAGGTGATGCATCACCTTCAGATTTTTCTTTTCTGTCAAAAAAGGCTTCAGACTTCTCTTTGATTTCATTGATGCAACTGGGGTAATTATTGTGTATCTTCAAACTGGAGTCTGATAATTTTTGCTTCTGTACTTCAACAAATTCTGTTTCTAAATCTTGAGGAACATTCATACCATGCACTTCTTCAGAGTCATTACAATCAATTCCATGAAAACATGGCTTGATTTTGCTATGCCAGTGATTCTTAGAATTATCAGATATTGTATGTAGGCAACAATCTTGATTCTCAATAGACTCCTGCATTGTAAATTTATTACTTTTCAGGCTACTATCCTTCAGTAACTTATTTTCAAAATAGTCATTTCCTCCTACTACTTCCCTTTTAAGAGGTCTTCCTACACTCTTAAAATCCCAAGGTACTTCTGTATCTTCTAAGCAATCATTACTATCTTTGCCTTTTAATTGGTGCTGGTTTTCACCCACAACATGGTTGAATACTCCATCTTGATTTGTGTCTTCTAAGGAATTGGAATATTGAGCCTCCTTCTGTTCTGCAATATCCCTCTTGGCTTTAATATTAATTTCCTTAGGCTCAGTTAACCATGGTGCATTTTCTTCTCTATCTTGTGCTGGTTTATCATTCCGCATTTTGGAGCTCTCATCTTCTGCACGAAGGCCATTTATCATGTTTGTTACCTGTTCTGTTACTGAATCAGCTACACTATAGCCAACTTCTCCAACAACACTGGTCAGATCATCTACAGCACTGCTAAGAGTGTCCACCAAAGAAGACACAGAAGGAAGGCTCAGATTTTGGTGAAAGTTTCTGAAAAATGCCATTTTTTCCAATCTACTCAGCAGTCAAAAAAAAAAAAAAAAAAAAAAAGAAATTGTAAAGAAAGATCTTCTTTTTCATAAACAGATCAACTCCATTTCTTCAAGTTCTATTTCATAGCTATTTGCTTTTGCTACCTCAAACTCACTATGTTTACCAGGATAGGCTGCTGCTTTGCACTTTCCATTCAATATGTATTGAAAATAATAAGAAAGCAGCATAAATAAACATCTTGAAACGAATCCATAATCAACCAGCAAAATGACAGTCTTTCATCATCTGCAGCATCAACTAGCCATAATAAAATCCATTATTCTCAAAAGTAAGACAATTGTGTGAGGAAGGAACATGTATTTTTATTCTAACCTGCAAAGAAGAAGTTGTGAGACATTTAAATGATGCCCTTTCAAGAACAATACACTTTTCACAGTACAATAACCCTTTAACACACTATTTGCATAAAAGCTCACATCACGGAGACTTCCTGACCCCAAAAATTGTTGTTGTGTTTTACATAACATATATCAAATCATGAAGACTTGTTCTGCAGCAAAAAGAAATTTAAGAAGGAATATTTGACTTCCAGGGGCAATAACTACTTCTGTCTAAAAACAAACAAACAACAACAACAAAAAAAAAAAAAACAACAAAAAAAAACCCCAAACCTTGAAAATTCAGCTGTGCCTTTCAAAAAGACAGAAGACAAAAAAGCCTCAAATCTCCCATTCTCTTCTCTAGTGCCTGTATCTTCCACTCAAGACAGCTAACAAAAAGCCAATTCAATATCTGTAGCCAAAAGTACAGATGGGGCTATTTTACTAACCCTCAATATATGTTAGGAGGTCTGCTCTTCTCTCATTTATCAATACTATTTCCAAGGACAATATTTAAAAAATATAGAAAAAACTTACTAGCTTGATAGATTTGTTTTCTGATGTTTTACATCTTTAAAATTATTTTCCAGGTGAGTAAACACCTCACACAAAAAGTCAGTGAAGGATTTAAAAAAGCTTAGTGGAAAAAAAAAAATTCCAGTCACAAATTTACTTCAGATTTAATTGCACACAATTACAGGATGTTAAAAATGCATTCAAGAGTATTCACACAGCGCAAAAGAAATATCTTCCCATAAGTAAACGTAAACTCTCTAGTTATAAAGCTGCCGATTTTCTGCAGTTTGTGAATACAAAGGTTTCCTCCCTTCTATGTAGTGCAAAATCACAGGGAAAAGTCAACGCTGCATTATTTCATCACTTCAATCAAGTGATTACTTGTGTATTTCCACAAAAAATTTCTCAGGCTCTTACAGCTTGATGTTCAATACATTCTATTTCAGATACTTACAAAGCTTATCTTGTGAATTCTTTCTCGTAGGGTATCCTGAATCAAGATCAGGGAAACCACCAACATTTTCAAAACACATCTTCTTATTAATATATAGGAAAAGTAGCAACATGAGGATAATGAATACCCCAACTGCAGACAGGAATCCAATTGCTTCAGGAGATACTAAAAGAAACAGAGAGGGACACATTAAAAAAAAACAGTCTATTATAAGTCTAACTTGCAAAAGTTTTTATATTAGTCAGAATTGGTCATTAATAAATACTACTAACATTCAAAATATATATGATATAGCCGAAATACCAGCTTTTCCATTGGAGTACATATTTAACACTATTGAATTTCAACAGGTTTTCTTCTTCTTCCAGTCATCTTTTCAAAGAACAGAAAATACATGGTCTTAGTAAGGGACAATTGACATTGTAAGAGCTTGCAAGAGGTTCTGCAGCAGTACTGGACCCCAGTAACAAGACTGGGCCTCTGCAGAAAATGAGGATATTGTTAACATGTACCAAGGCTGAAATTTTTGATGGAACACTTGAGGAAGAGCAGCATATGGGATCCAAGAGCATTCCCTTTTCCTGGAAGGGGCTGGAGATTTGGAGATAGCACAGTAGGATAAAAAGGAAAATGAAAAAGGGAAGGGACTGTGCCCTTGCTGCCTCTGCCAGCTTTGTTATACTCAGCTTCTGACACCTCCTTCCTTAAGGACCAGCTGGACCTCATTGCTCCCTGACAAACAGGATTCTATGGGAGCAAGAAAGCAGAAAGTAAAAAAAAAACAAAAAAAAACAAAACAAAACCAAAAACAAACAAACAAAAACCAAAACCAAAAACAAACAAACAAAAACCAAAACCAAAAACAAAAACAAATCAACCACGTAACAATACGTTCTTTAACATGATACTCGTGCCACTTTAGTATAAAAAGAGAAAGAGCTAAGGCAGATGGAGATAAAGCATACTTCATTGAAACTAGGTAGTGGAACCAAGACTGAAGTAGACTGACATGTCTCACTGTATAAAACAAAGAATATGTAATTACTATGAAGCAGATAATTGAAAGGGACTTTAGGGCACCTTTTGCAGGGACAGAATCTTGCAAGTCCATCAGGATATAAGTACAGCAATAATGACATAATGGCCAAGATTACTTAGGAAAATATTTTAGAAATACAAAATTTGGGAAAGGATGTACCTAATGGGACAAATGGGGACAAAAGTACTTAGGAGCAATCTGATTATTTGTAGGAGCCTTTTGCTAGTTAGAGAAGACTTATAAAGATTTATTAGATTCATTAATTCCATTGGTAAAGCCCCTAGCATTTCAGGTTAGGAGTGTAATACTGTGTGCCAACATCTTTCATTATATAGAAGGAGACAATATTAAAGAAAACTTACCAGCAGAGTGTGTTCACAGAGATGGTAATGAAAAAGGACAAGAAGTAGAAACAAGGAAAGCTCTAGTTGGATATGGGATGGGGGAAAACCCAGAATAAGAGGTGTTCAGCACTGGACCAGATGCCCTAGAAAGGTTACAGAACCTAACTTTAAAGTTAGTCCTGCTTTGAGTAGGGGGCTGAACTGCATTTGACTTTCCCAGGAGTCTTCCAAATTAAATTACTCTCTGCATCTGCCTATGACCTTAGTAAATCTGAGCTTACTCATCTCTGCAAAAGTGCTGACCAAGAAACACAAACAGTTCCACCAGTCCCTCAATTTCGGCAGTGTTTGGCAATGTTATTTGCAGAATGATAGGCACCATTTTTTATTGTCAAGTTGTTTCTTTAAAAAACAGAAACAACAAAAACACAAAAAACAAAAGATCAAAAAAACACACCTTCCACAATCTAAAATGAACTGGTCTGATTTGAACTTTTACTAATTTTGAGCCGGACATCCAGGCCTATCTGAAACTACAAATTCTTTTTTCTTTCTTTCTTTCTTTTTTCTTTTTTTTTTTTCTTCAATCTCTGACCAAAGGGATTGTGTAATATTGTGTAATATTGTGCTTAAATTCACTGCCTTTCTACCTAACAACTTCAGAAGAGAATGAACTTCCCAATAGTTTCAAAGAACCCATCTGGGCAAAATTTCTGAAAAAAATACCAAAACGTCAAGAAAAGGAGTCCTAAAGGAATGAAGTAGAAACCCCAATTAAACGAAAACTGGTGCCTCTATTTAGTCAAACTTCAGTAAGTGCTTTTCATGTTTTATTCGATCATATAAGAAGAGTTAGGAAAAACACGAGCAACTCTTAATTAAGTCAATTAAGTCTTATGAAAAACTGAAGGCAAAGCTAGAAATGATTGGAAAGATTTGAAATTTGACCTTCATCTTCCAAACCATT
>JAOWBP010001760.1:18818061-18828595 GCA_028571105.1 Tragopan temminckii
ACCACCTCCCTGGGCAGGCCATTCCAGTGCCTGACCACTCTCTGAGAGAAAAAGTTCTTCCTTATGTCTAACCTAAAGCTCCTCTGGTACAATTTGAGGCCATTTCCTCGGGTCCTGTTTGTTGCCTGGGAGAAGAGGCCAAACCCCTCCTCATCACAACCTCCCTTCAGGAAATGGTAGAGTGCAATAAGGTCTCCTTCGAGCCTCCTCTTCTCCAGATTAACCAATCCCAGCTCCCTCAGCCACTCCCCGTACGACTTGTGCTCCAGACCCCTCACCAGTTTCGTTGCCCTTCTCTAGACATGTTCCAGGACACATGGAATACAGAAGTGAAGGGTTCTGATCACGTACATAATTAGGCACAGTGCTCTGAAACCTTACAAAAACACAGAACTGTTCCGAAAATCCACAAACAACCTATTTCATATATACTAATCACTACAGGGCTCCAAAAGCTTCAAGACACTCTAAAACAAGCTGTAGGTAACAAAACACTTTCCACCTAACGAAATCATGGAAAAAGGATGTTATGATACAGTATCAGCTAATATGTAAAAACATTCAAATACAAACTGTAGGTAACAAAATTGTTTCCATCTCATAAAAATGTGTGTTATACAGCACTTCCTTCATTCCATAAAGAAATGATGCCATATAATAAAGGATTTTATAATATCGGTTGATACTTAAATCTCATAACTGAAAAGTGCCAACTGCTTATAAGAGTTTTGAGAGGACGCATATCTTGTAGTGAAATTTACATTCTAAACAAATAACTGTAAGAAATCCATCTATTAGAGGAAGAAGGATAAAAAGGACCAAATAAGTGGAATAAAACAACTCTTCTACAACAGAATGCCTATGAAGTATGAAGTTAGAAAGCATCCTCATTTTATTTGAGCTTTTTTTTTTTTTTAAATGCTCAGCAATCTAACCCACAAGTCTTGAAGATACTTCTGAAAGGGAAACCAAATACCAGTGAGCCAGCCTGATGTTTTGTACAGCCATCGTCATTACGAAATAAAGCAATTTAGAAGACGCTGAAAAGAGAGTATTATTAAGACTGACCAGTACCATTCTTATGTTTTCCTTTCAAAAACCTTTTCAGAATAAGACAAAATAGGTTTAAAAGAATCTTAGCTTATGCCATTAAAGAAATCAAATTTGGGAAGATTAGAATCTTCTTTGAAGTCATAGCAGCCATCTTCAGGCTATGAAAGAGACTTAAAGAGTGATCAAAACACTTCTCCGCAGATTTTCTCTTCCCAGTAGATTTAAATTCAGAACTGAACAAAAAAACTAATTAAAGAAATATTTTTTTCATAAAATAATCACCTAGAAATGTTTGTGAGAAGACCAATAGGCAGCATTAGACTTTCACTGTATGCTGCAGTCACTGAATTCACAAGCACAAAATCGCATCATAAAATACTAACGTTAGTTATGGATTTTGCATTGGTATCCTCTGTTTTATTAAGAAAGGTATCTTTTTCAATCACTTACATACTAAGACATGATGAGGTTTCACTAAATAAAGCCTTTGCATTATGCCTTTTTAATCAACTATGATATTATGTAGAAGATTTACACAATTTAATTCATTACTTTAATGTTGACGATTTATTTTTCTGGAAACTCCCAAATGCTGTATCACATCTAATAGGTAATTAATCTTTTACTCTTTTTCTAAATTGCTTTCAAATGGGAACTGATTGTTAAATAAAAATACATAAAGTGACCTACATGTTTTGTAAATAAAGTCAAAGCAAGCATCTTTTTTATTTAAGCAATTAATTAAACATGCAAAATATTATCCTCAAGCGAGTCGGGAAAATTTTTCTTTTCCCTTGCGTACTTCAAAATTGTGGAACTAATACATTTTTGACATCTTGCTTTTATCCACAGTTTAACAAATGAATACAATTTTCCTGTCCTTAAAGCTCCCAAGAAGGCTCTCAGCTTTGAATAATAATGAACAGCGATTGAAAGAAACTAAACTGTAAATATGAAAATATTTTGCATGACTGTATGAAGTCAACTGTTAATTCAGCATTCCAGCAGTCTGAAAAGATTGGTTTAGACTGCTTTTGTGTTGGTTAGCTCACAAACCTCTTATCAGTGCTATGATCCTCTGAAATTTTCAGTCTTTGAATGTTAAAGTAACTGATGTTAACACCGTGGTAGGTCACCACAGTTTTACAGTTAATAGTCTGATTTAGATATAAACCGTTATTAATTCTACACCATATTGACTGTGAACATCCTATTTTATTTAACAATTTAAAGTTTAAGCAATTTTGCATATAAAACTACATAACACAACAAAAGCTGAAACATTTGATGAAGTTTAATTTTCTCAATTTAAAATACAGGTTTGTACACCAAGTCTCTATTCGCAAAGACAACTACCACAATTTATTACATCAAAAAGGTGAAAAGGCATACATTAAAGCCAAACCACAGATAAAACCACACCAGAATTATGCATCAGTTAAACTGTAAAATTCGTATCCTTCTAAAGCTAATACAATTCAAAATTCAGAAATCTATTATGCTTGGACTTGAGCTGTAACTCCACTACTAAGTGCTGAGAAGGACTAGTTAGAAATTTTTGCATTGGCATTGTCACAGAGGTAATCAGATTGGGAGCGACTTCAGATTCTGTGAGGGATTTCAGAGCAGGATCATCTTGCCAGTACGTTTCTCAGGGCCTCAGTCAACCACGTTCTGCAAGAGATTCTCTGAGAGTCTTCCTTACTCTCAGTTCGGATTTCATGTTCAGTAGCTCACAACAGTTACCTCATGCTTTCACTGCACACCTCTCCTCACGTGCCAAGTACTACAGCCTCCACCAGCTTGGCAGCACTCTGCTGGAATTTCTTCTTTGCTGGTATCTCTCATACTGGGTTTACGGCCCTTTACAGAGACAGCTGACACTGAGGCACACAGTTGATCCATCTTCAACTTGCTGATCGCCAGAACTTCAGATTCTTTTGTGCAGAAATGCTCCTGCCAACCCTCCCCCAGCTTGCAGAGATGCCTATGTTTGCCAATCCTGGTGAAGGATTTTACATTTGTCTGTTGAACTTCACATGGCCCATTCTTTCAGCTTGCTGAGCATATGCCTTACCACATCCTTGCCCTGCTGCATACTAACTGCTCCCCTCTCTGCTGTCACCCACACAAACTCAGCTAAGATACATTCCATCCCTTCGACAAATATGTCAAAGTCTCAATTCCAGAATCAGTTCCGTGGTGCAGGTCAGGACGCTGTGTATAAAGCAAATTATTCTTCAGTTTAGTAGCAAATCCACACATTAGTACTTGCAGTGGAATTACATTACATCACTGAAGTCTGTCATCAGGTGTGACTTCAGAGGCAGACTTTTTATGTGACAACTTTTCAATTGAGGTTTGCATTTTCATCAGCATTTTCTAAGTTTGGACAACATTCAAAAATCACTCACTTAATATTTTACTCAACATTAGACAACTGTTTCTTCTTTTGGTAGCCCATGATATCCCAGTGCAGAATTACAAAGCCATGCTTGCTAAGCAGCATAATTGGTGAAAAATCCGGTTTTAAATGAATGGATAGCTAACCATAGAAAAACAATAAAGAGAGCCAAAAACACTTCACAGAAGGGTAACTCTATAGCCTGCATCAGCATGGTGTTTTTCCTTAAAAAACTGCATGGACTCATCAGCTCATCTCACCCACAGTGTAAAACCACCTCTGCATTCCTGCGGCACTCTTTACAATTTTAGTCTACAAGTCTACAATACTGCACATGTAAAAAAATGAAAAGTTCCATTGGATGCTTGGTATAATTTAAAAAGCAAACAACATTAGAATTTATTAGTAAAAAGACATCAAATACAAAACAAAAAAAATTTCTACTTTCTGCAACTATTACATGCTCATACCCTGCATATTTTATGCAATTTTGGTCTCCTCTCCATCCCTCTACCTTATAGGATAAAACAGAACCACTGAAGGCACAGTGAATAGAAAAAGAAAATCCATAAAAACACACAATATTTTTCATATGCAGAGTAACATTATAAAGATGATTCTTGGACTTGCAAAAAAAACAATGGATGAAGAACATTCACAAGTAAATAAAGAATGATTATTCACTGCCTAATCCACTAATAAGAGAAATAATATCTGATTAAATTACAGCAGAGGTGTTCAAGATGAAGTTTTCAAGAGTAAATGTATTATAAAAACAGAAGACTGATTTCCCACTTCTACTGTAAAGATCTCTCTTTCGCTAGCAACATTTAAAATCTGTATCTATTAATTCCTTTGCCTATAGATAAGGTCATCTATTTGCACTGACTTTAGAATATCTGACCATGAAGGCAGAGACAAACTTTTTTTTTTTTACATAGAAAATATTTAATTTTTAATTATACTTGTATTCAACAGCACCAATGCCAATAACCAATGAATTAGCAATCAATGACAATTAATTAAGAATAGCATAGTCATTTCTGTTTCTCAAACAAATTGCATATTCAATCCTACCCACACTGAAACAAATGGAATCTGTGTGTCCAATTCTACCCACACTGAAAATAAATGGAAGCTGTGTATCCAATCCTACCCACAGTGAAATAAATTGAAACATCTCCACTGGTTATAAGAATATGAAAATATTATCTCAGCTTCCTTTCTACCCACAATCACAAGACACTTTTCTTTCCTCACTCTTCTGACAACTGCAATATTATTTTACCTTGTTGTCAGTCAAGTACTTCTTCCAATAAGACTTAGTAGTGAAAATGAAGAGGTACGGGATATATAACTAACATTCCATATAAATGGTTTCAATCAGACCTGATATAAAACCACTGCATTTAATTTTTTTTTTAATAAGAGTAGAAAGTGAACCAGCAGCTATAGTAAGAATGGTTACCTCACTGCAAATGACAATAAGACAGAATAAACACTGCCAATCCACACGCACTACTATCAAATGTACTGGAAATAAAAAATGACAACAACAAAAACTGATAGTAACAAAATAAAAAAATTTAGTATGACTTTCAGCTAATTCCTACCATTTTTAGTTAGTTAATACCACTGAATCAAGGCTCTAGAGCAAAGTTTCATAGCAGAAATCAAGCCAAGGAACATATCTTTATGATTAATAATCCATTGACTTATGCATAATTTATTTTCAAAATATACATTGTAATAAATTAGTTAATCAAAGAAATTGCAAGAAAAACATGCCCATGGAAATAGCATGCGTAACCAGCTTTTTCATAATTTAGATTAAACAGTAAGCTTGTGATACATAGAGAGATTGCTGGCAAAAATTTGTATTCCAAAAGATTCCAGTTAGAAAGAAAAATGTTTATTTTAGACTACAAAACAAAAATACTTGTAAGATATGTGTCCATCATTCTGAACCTATCATTTTTCACATCATAGGATGTTCCTCTGCAGAATGTAACATATTTGCCCACAAACTCAAAATTCATTTGCTGTCTTACAAATAATCATTCCAAAGTTTCTTCATATCGCTTGAGAGATGGATTTACACAGACAGCAGAAAACGTCTCTCACCTCCAAGAGTTAAATACTCAAAGATTAGAAATGGCAACGATTAAAAGCTGATTTGAAATCCCCACTCCAATCCCCAGGTGCACATTTAGTTTGACACACAATATAAGACCTTTGCCCTCTCCAGCACAAGAATTGACAATGTTCAGGAGAAAGCCTTAGAGAGTCAACTCTGGGTCACTCACACCCTTCATTAAAGAAGCTGGAAGAAGTCTAGTGAGTTGGCTGGGAAATAACATGAAGAGAAAGTCTGATCCAAGAGTTATAGCAATTGAAAGATCTCCAGAAGACAGCAAGACTCTCTCTTCTTATAAATCTGTATTCTGATGGACAATATAAGCCAGCACTTTTAATCAGGTAGACACTGGGTGTTTGCTTTCCTGCATATCCATCCTGAATGCCAAGAGCTTCAATTTGCAATAGTGCCAAGCATTCAAAATGAACTGGATTCCAGAATTTCACTCTGAACAGATCACCTCTTTTTATACGAAGTACAACAGTTTCATCTCAGCCCATGGGGAGTATGTCAAAAAGATGTCTGCAGAGCATTGCAGGTTGGATTTTTTTTTTAAAGGCACCCCATTGTATTACCTTAAAGTAGATAGAGAACTAACGGTTTTTTAACTTCACTTGGCCCAACAGTACAGTGGTGATGATGTAACACAAATCCATCCAGGAAATTGTTAATTTTGCACACGGCAAGGTTTTACTGTCATCAGCAAATAATGCAGGGAACCATACTTAAAATGACAACAGAAAAAAATTAACTCCTGATAACTCTCGCTGAATAGTTTTCACTACGGACAGTGAATGAGCATAAAAAAACATTAAACAGATTCTGTGTGACTGATAAAACCAGATATCTCAACAATTGATCCACTGCACATTTAACAAACACATTTAAAGTGGGTCTAACATGAGCAAAATTGCGGCTTCTTACATTTAGGCTTTATCTAACACAGCTGTTTCTCCTTGACACCTCCCTTGGCTGCACCAGCTCATATTCAGAAGCACAACTCAATCCCATTCAGCGGTTAGCCTATTCAGGTCAGCACTAACTTGAGGATCTCCTTGCCACCTTACACTCTCACAATATGCCTATTGCAAGAATACACCCAGGTAAAGCAGAAGTTAAGATGAAGCTATTCCCTAGGGCAGATTCAACCCATGGGCCACACACGATAGCCCTACGTAGGCACTGCACTGCAGCTCATTCTTCTTTCCTTGGTTTCTTGTCTGGATTATGAAGCTTGTGACTATGTATAGTTTTAATGTAATCCTTATGAAGCAGGGTTCTAACACCTCTCTCTTCTTATATCCATAAATGAAAAGTAGCTTCACTTGGTACTTTTGGCTTTGTTTCTTGAGAAAGTGAGAGTTACATAACCAAAAATTCTGTTTCCCACCCGATTCTTCCATTGTTGATGAATTCACAGGCTAATTAATGCTAAAATTGATACAAAGTTGTCAGAACACAATAGTTTTAGATTTGAAGTGTCATGAAAATCAGCAACCATCTACAGCGCAGCCACAGATCTCACCAAGTCCAGGGGCAGCCAGCCTGCTGCCAATCAAACAGCTGGCAGATGAGGAATGAAACGGAAAACAAGCTTGCCAGAAACACTGGAGAGCTGAGGGCACTCCAGAAACACTCAGGAGACGCAGGAACAAAATGAAAGGTATTCAAAAGCTTAGACATGTGAGGAGGACCCCCACATACTACAGGAGGAATCATGAACAGATGGGAAAGTATTATTCTGGTGGGATCACAAGGAAAAAACATGAAAAGCCATCTTCATTAGTCTCATTACTCAACCAATAATTTATAAATTAGAGCACTATGCTATAAATCTTTCTTCCCTACTACATTCATTTGTCTGAATGGCTCACTATTCTCTTCAATGCTACATCTGAATTCTTAGCACTAATATCATGAGGAAAAATAACTACCTGAAATGGTTCACCTCTAAATTGCATTCCATTCCTTGAAAAATGCACTGTTTTGTACAGCCCAAACCACACTACACATTCAAGTGCAAATGCAGCAGAAATAAATCTACGAGGGTACACAGTTCTGTCTCAGGTTATAGAGCCTCCACAGTGATCTTTATGTTTCTTTTCCATCCTTCTTGCAATATGATTTCTGTGGCTAGCTCCTCATCCAGAATCAAATCAAAACTCTTAAATCAGGTACCAAAGTCTTGCTATTACTCAGAACAGGATAAAGAAACCACGTGACTTCTGCTACAAGGAACATTACCAAGATGATGTCGAAGGACTCTCAGAAACAGCCCCCTAAGTTTTGCTCTTTCCAACCCCAGCAAACAGCCACAGGATACCAGGCCCAGATAGCTGTAGGTAAGATGACCTCTATCAGACTGTTGGCCATTCTGTCTTACTGCTCTTCTCGGTTTTGTCAGACTCCCCACTGTACTTGCCATCCTCCCCATCCTGATATTCTCTGTATTGAACAAATTTGCTTCTTCCACAATCTGTGGAAATATTAAGCAATAAATCACCTTGTATCTCAAAATACACCTGCTACCAAATACTAACACTAATTTCGTTCATGAAGAGAAATATATCAGAAATAAGAACCATAAATAAAATTGTTTAATACAATTTACACTCAAAATCTTCCTATTAGGTTCCCCTCTGCTATTTCCTAGCAAATCTGGGATTGCCTAAACTATGCAAACTATTTACCTGATGCCTGTAAAACACAAGCAAGACAAAAACAAACAGACAAAGAAAACAAATATTATTTTACATGACATTAACTGTCTAAAGAGAAAGATTTAACTGCTCTTGCAATGGCTAAATCAGGGTTTTGAGTTTGGTCACCTGAAGAATCCTTTCTTTTCAAAGGCCCACCACTAACCATAATGTAAAAAAGTAACTATTGTCACTGACCAAAACGATAAGGGTCCCTAGCCATCCATGGCCAATGGCTCCTTGGTTCTCTCAAACACTTCATATAAAAAGCCTTTTTTGTTTTTAGTGTTAGAACTAATGTAAACTGGTATTCTCACATAGCAACAATGAAAAAAGTGCTTACAGATTTTTAAAAGCAGCCAAAAGCTCTACACTTCTTGCAGATTGTAGAATCATATTTTAATCTGAGCTCTTTTAATTTTGTGCATTCTTCACAGAATGTATATATTGGGCTCCAAAGGAATTTTGAACTATTTTGAACTATTCATTCTTCAGTTTGAAGTTTCTAGTCATGCTTATCTCACATGGCTTTACCAAAAATTAAACATCCTCCTCTCTGCCTCCAAAAAAATCTATTCAACTGCACAGTCTTTAAACTCATGCAAAGTATTTCATTTACTTGATTAAAAACATTTTCATATTTACTTGGTCATTAAATAAATTCTATATTTCGACTTCTTCGAGTGTGATCCTGACTCTGAGAGTCAGTATTCATCCAAACCAAGCTCATGTTTTTAAACACTGCTGAGCAGTAAACAGTGTTCATCAAAGGTGGATACTGTAACACAAACAGGAGGAGGAGTACAGTGAATAAAAATTGGAACACCTACTAACAAACCTATAGCAGTCAGCTATTCCACTGAGAACATGGAGGATTCCTGCTGCAGAACACATCAGGAGAATACCTTTTGTTTTCTGTTTTCAGGAAAGGGAATTAAGCAAAAAAACCCAGCAGATCAGTTTCACGATTGGATACTTTTACCCCTGCCTCACCTTTAATTGCATAAACTGTAAGCCAAATTCTGGATTCACGGGATGGTTTAGATTGGAAGAGATTTTAAAACCCATCCAGTTCTAAGCCCCCTTCGTTGGGCATGGACCCCTCCCACCAGACCAGGCTGCCCAAAGCCCCATCTAACCTGGCCTTGAGCACCCCCAGAGCTTACGTCCTGTTACAGTTGTTTCAGTTCTACAAGACATTTGTTCTATTTCCGTAGTCTGGTCCCAATGAAAAGCATTTCATTCTTTTCACAAGTTAGATTGCTTAAATCATTCATGAGCATTTGTTTTAATTTTTAAGAAGCAATATCCCAAATCCTCTGAAAATACAAAATACAAATTTTTATTTGTCGTGAATATTTTCCATTCTAAAGAACGTTCTTGAAGACTTTTGGAATAACGTAGCCTAAGAGGAAAACAGATTTTGAGAGTCTGACAATTGCCTTTCTGAGCTTGAGTTACTTAAGAACTCCACCTCCAGCAGGCGATGCTGCTATCTTCACGCCAACACGAAGACGGCTTTTCAGCACTGGACAGCTCCGGTCCTGGCGCGCACAGCTTCCGAGGCAGGCTGAGCAGGCAGACAGCCCTGCCGGCGCAGCGCAACTTCTCCTTCCCGAGGCCTGATTCACTAATTCAAGGCAACTGACAGCACAGAAACATCCCTCATGCAAAACAAAGGGGAGCAGCTTGTTTATTTTCCCGATAGTTTCCCTAGAACCTTTAGGCTAAGACAACAGAGGCTTTCAAAACCAAGTGCTGGGGCGATTGAAGCGGCATACCTTAAAGCCTTGTTTTCCTGAAACTAAAGTTCTAAGATTTTTTTTTTTTTTTTAAGGACACGTAACAAAGCGTACAATCACTCTCAGGATGGAGAAGGAAGGCTTCAAAACAAAGCCCTTCCTTTCCCGACGACCATCTCCAAGCAAACCCAACAAGTGCCGAGCGCATCTCACTCCTTCGTCGCTCTCCCGAGCGACGGGCAGAGGCCAGAGGGGCAGGCTAGTTGTAAAGCAGCCCATCAAGTCCCCCGGGAGAGGAAGGTTTACACCTCGTCGCGACCGACACCCACCCCCGGGGCTTCTCGCAGGCACTCTCCGCCCGCAGAACCCTCCGGCACAGCCCCCTGCCAGCCCCGACCCCGGCGGGGCCGCCGAGCTCCGGAGCAGCCGCCCCCGCCGCCCCAAGGGCGGCTCACGGCAGCGGGAGGAGGCTCCGGCCACAACGCCGCCGCCTCCGCAG
>JAOWBP010001760.1:18828951-18864395 GCA_028571105.1 Tragopan temminckii
GTGCGGCGGTATCATCCCATACACCTCATCGAACCCGACCAGTGCCCTGAGCCGGCTCGAGCCAGGCAGCGACCGGGTGTACGCCAGGATCTCCTCGAGCAACACGCCGAGCACCAGCGTGCGCTCCTCGTCGTCGAGGTGGGCGACGGCCAGGCCGTGCGGGGGCGCCCCGCCCGCTATGGTCTGCGCGGGGCTTCCCACAGTGACTGAGGCGGGGTAGGAGGTACACGTGACCTCCCTCCACCCTTACAGCTGTGCAGTTAGAAGATTGATTCCTTCTCCCTACAAATAAAGCGATTCCCTCCTTTGGGGGAAAATTATTATTTTCCCAATAGCTGGTCGGGCCAAACAACGCTGAAGCGTTAGTTTTCATCTGACCGTGGTTCCGTCGACTCCACGTGCAGCACCTGAGCCAGGTGTGCTGCATTCCTGCCTGTGCAGGTGTGAATGCCTGCACGTTCCAGTGACAGTGCTGAAAATACCCTCCTTTTGCTAAGCAAAGCTGTTGGAAGACAGCATACGTCAGAACTAGTTACCCCTCTGCACTGCTCTGCGATGCACGATCACTGCGTGATCACTGAGGCTGCTCCCTCCTGTCCCACCTCTGACTGACTGGGTGCACTGGGCAGATGGCGTCTGAGAGTCAATCCGGTTTTGTAGAGAATAAAGACACTGGAATTCTCACTTTTTAGTGCCTTTTGTTTCCCACTTTAACATTTTGTAACCATAGTGTCTGATTTCCTATAGTTTTAGGGGCATAAAACAGTAATCATGTTCACAAGCATGCTAGGTATCTTCAGACAAACGTGACACCTTCACATTCATAACTATCTTCCACAAATGCTTGAAGTAAACGTAACGCTAAAAGGGATGAGATGAATTTAGAAGGGGTTAATGCTGTGGTACTGTACATAGCTCTTTTTGAGGGAAGCAGGTTGCTGACTGGTGGGAATTGGACCGCGGAGGTTCTTCGCTGTGGCTCACATCCTCCCCTCACGCCTTCCTGCCTCCAGCTCCCACCCCACTGGTTGCTCCTTCCCCTGACAGAATCACAAGGATCATGGAGCCCAACCCACAGGACCACACAAAATTCAAACCTTATTCCTGAGAGCGTTGTCCCACCTGTCTCAGGTCCTTCATCTCCCTCATCGCTGCTTCTGACCTTCATCACCTCCTGCACTCAGAGCAGCCTCCAAGGATCTGCAGATGCTGTCCCACCCCGGATGCCTTCTGCGCTCTTCTTCTAACCCTGCAGAACTCCCCTACAAAAGAAGCAACAAAACTTGCAGACTTTCTGCTCTCTGGTCAGGCAGCATTCAACACAAGGTGCTTGGAATAAGGAGGAAGATCTTTGAGTAGCTCCTGTAGTTAACAGAGCAAACAGAAGGGCTGGACTGTGTTGTGGATAAGAACGAGAGGAGGCAGCACATATGTAAAACTCCTCTGCTGCACAGGAAAGCTGCTTGTACAGTGCTGTTATTGTTTGGAGCTGTTAGGGAACAGAATATGTTCATATATGAAAGCAGCTTTCATGTATAAACTGTCCGAACAGGGAAATTTTGACAAGATCATCAGAAGGAGCATCTTTGGTACCGATTTATTTGTTCTCCTAAATGTTAATTTGCTGTTCAAACCATGCAAACATTAATCTCCTCCACCCTAACCACCTTCAGAGATGTTTTGTCATATGGAAAATTCAATGCATTTTCTCAATTTTATTCCTCACCGAAGTTAGCAAAAGCAACTTAGGAGCCAAAAAGCAAAGTCAGACTGAGCAAAATGGCCATCTCAGCAAACATGTGTCCCAAAGGACAGGCGTTTGTCCAGATTAAAGCAACTGTAAAAAGGATTTTAAAAGAGAAAATGCCAGCAAAGCTTACAAGCAAATATAGTCCTCTGTACCAGCACTGACATTTACCTCAAATTACCCCTATAATTTCCTATTCTTTCCTAGAAAGTGTTCCAGCCCTAAAGTTTTCTGCACGATTTGTCTTGTTCACTGTATTTCTGACAGCATTACTGTGTTCAGCACAAGAACCAAGACTCCTGTGGGACTGAGTATGCAAGAGTTGAGTTGTTATTCTTCTTCTTGCCTTTATTTATTTCTTCTTTCCTTTTTCCTCCCCTTTTGGCAGTATCCCAGAAAAAAGGAACTACCAGTTACAGATGTCAGAACATCAGCAAAACATCCCAGGGTGCAGCCACACACCTGTAGAGAATCTGGGATCAGTTTGCAAGACGTATAAATAGTACCGTAAAAATGTTTGAGATCCTCATAAGTTGTCACATACATGTGGCTTGTGTTTACAATTAACATCCTGGAATTTTATTTTCATAAGGATATGTTGAAAATCTAGACATTAGATACTACTGCCCACTACCATACCAGTCTAATTTTTTTCACTTGTTACCAAGAGGGACAAATCCTGAACAAAGTACCAAATCTATTTTGGTTTTTGTACAATTGCAGCAGTGCAAGCTGTAGCTTCATCCATTCCCCTCGTAAAAGGAATGCAGCCAATCAGTTCTAAATGTGTCAGAGGCTCTCTACAAAATCCAGGGGCAACTCTTAGCTGAAGGTACTTTCATGTGCTGCTATTCATCTGCCACCTGTGCAGAAGTGCAAAAAATGTGAATACAGCTCAAAGGGAGACCTTAAATAAATCAATACGATATACAAATGGTTTGCAGTTTGTCAGTATTTTCCTGTCAAAGGGAAGAACATCACCTGTTATGACAACGTATTTGCCAACAGCAGGTTTACCCGCTAACTGATGTACATATACAAGTTTTATCCTAAAAACCCTAAAGCTTTCAACAAACTGCCTACACAGAAGCTTCTCCCACTGCACTGACACGAAGCCACTTTGGTGATTAATATTAAAAGCTGCTGGAAACTCTAGCATGAGCATAAATCCATTAAAAGTCATGAAGGTCTCAGATACCATGAAAACAAGGACAGTAATACATTATTATGTAAGTGTATATATGAGATATGATATAGTTTTATAGATGTGGTATAGTGACACAACTGTGTTTTAAGACTAACATATCTTAATACTGTCATTTACTTAAATCTTTGTGTGCTACATAAAAATATTTGATCTTTCCAAATAGAACTCTGTAATTATTTTTCTCACAACCAGCATGTTTTTATTTTACAGGGAGAATTATCCTGGAAATCTGACCCTTGTTATAAATTGATTCTTTGCACATTTAAGGCATGATCCACACCAAATCTATCCAGATTTTCTCTTCTGCCTTAGCCATACCCATCACAGTATTAGAAAATGTATGTTTAAAGAGCCTATGCTTAATGAAAATATAGAGTGTATGAATAGAAAGTCTAACTAAAGGGTTAGAAAACACAGACTATCAGTAATCACAGAGGTAGCAAACCTGGATTAATAATCTGCTCATCAAAATGCCAGGCAGACATCCTACCTATAACTGTCATGATGTGTACAAAATGGGCTCATAGTTAAATAAACAGCAGAAGAAATCTTCGAACAGCTGGACGTACATTTTTCATGGGGGCATTGCCATTTCAATCAGATCTGTAGGTACTTTGCAAATATATGATTTCACTGAAATACTTGTGGGAGGGACAACGTTGAGAGCATATGCAAGGTATTTCATTTCAGAAAAAAGCTTGTTTTTCCATGTCTTTTCACTTATTGTACTGTAAGGTAACACTGAAATTTAAATGTACCATCTTAATGTTATCAAAATAAACTCTTTCTGTTAGAAAACTCATCCTTTTGCTGAAGGGGTGTTCTAAGATTATTTTTGTATGCACATGCACGCATACACTTGTGTGTGTGTTCCTTTTGTCTGGTTGTCTTCCAGTATGGAATAAAAACAGATTTTGAAAGAATTGATGAAAACTCCCACAGAACTGAACTGTTTTTGGGGGTTTTTGAATTGTTTATTTCATTGGTTGTTATTAAAACCACGGGCCTTACAAAAGATCCAGTGAGAAGTAGAATGATGTGCAGTTTTAGGGCATTTTACCCTTGAAGATTATTTAAAGGTATGTAAAAATGTCTGGTGCAGCAACATCAAAACAGACAATCCCAAAAGTTCTAAACCAGAACACTGAAGTTAAAAGCTGACCTCTGAGGTATCTTCAACCGTTAGCTTTTAAAGTTATGTTTGCTCCAGCAGCTGAAAAGATGGCTATGGTTTATAATACAGTGCTGTTCCCTTAATTGATTTGGGATATCAGTTTGCATCTCTCCGTAAGAATTTTGGCAGCGATTTTGTGAGCAGTGCCAATCAAATTAACAACTTACGTCTGTTCAGATAAGTTTTTCACACAAAGTGCTTGTTACTAGAACATTAAATACCTGACCTTTTAATGTTAAGGTTTGCACGATCAGGTTGTTGGCACTAAGCAAACAATCTGTGACTCTCAGTCTTAGCTTCTCACTGTTTTTTGGAGGAAGATTAGGAAAGACAGCATGGGTCCTCTGTCAGGAACTGCCTAGCTATATCTGTTAAGAGTAATATACCAAATACCCTCAAGTCTGCTGTTGTTGGATGAGGATCATAAACCTGACTCTTGAAGCAAATGATCTGGCCAAATACCACTCAGCATATGACTTCATATTCATGAATAAACGATTGAGAAGCTCAAAAAGAATGTTTCCAGCACTACCTTCCTTCTGTCAAATTCCATGAGGTCAGATTTCCAACTTTAATACAGTTGGAAAGAGACTTGTAAGCTATAGCAAAGTGCAAAGATTTTGTTCAGTTTCACGTTGCTAATCCATGGGTATTGCATCTGCTACAGAAATAAAAACTGAAAATCTAAATAAAAAAATGGATTTTGGTGCCTGTTATTTTTGCTGTCATTCAGTTAGGCATGTGTCGTGCAAACTTCAGGGCCAGATAAGTTTGACAATGACTCTTAATGGCACGCTCACTAAGAGCTCAACCAACACAAGTTACTTGAGGCAAACAGAATTCTGCTGTGTTGCCCTGAACTGTTCTGAAACAAAAGCGTAGTGAAGACACAGTTTGTACCATTAAGAAAAGAAACGCAAGGAAGTTTCAAAGAAAATGTGCCTATTAGCAAACTTACTGTGTCTTGCAAACAACAGAAAACATAAACTAAAACCGTGTCCAAAAGTCCAGTGCTAGAAATAATCCAAAATCTATGTGGACATACCTGTTTTTCCACAAGAAGCAGAACAAAAGAAGGAGGATTCCTGCAGAGAAAGACCTTCACAAGTTATCTCTCTCCCTCCTTAGAGGAATAGCCTTAGCCCAGCCCCATCACACCCTCAAAGACAGCACCACATGCTGCAGTTATTCCAGGGCTCTGCATGTGCTGTTTGGACAGTCATGAAGCTGCCAAACAAAAAGTATAAAGGATGAACTGTCACAATTGATTGATTCTCTTGGCCTTTTCTTCAATGGGGGCAGTAACTTCATTTTCTCTTTCCTCTGCATGGAAATTCATTTCCATGAAACTAGAAGGAACCTAATTATCACTGGGATCTTGATGAACCAGATCAACTGTTTCAAAGCTGAGGCTCCTCTCAGCTTTGACAGGCAGAAGCATTTGGCAAAGCAAACATTCACATAAGCTTCATTTTCTTGGGCAATCAGGCTAATAATTTCAAATACTAGCAAACAGCCAATACAACTTTAGCAAAATAGGAAAAATGAGCCACTCAGCTACAACAGCAAAATAACATGTACAATTTAACATATATTTTACATAAGCAGCAACAAAAAACTCTTGCTTTTTCAAAGACAGATAACACAGGAATCTCTCAGCATGTAAGTGGAAGGAAATTGCAGTACTTTCTTATAGAATAGTTCTGTGGACTTCTAATAAGAAAAATTGTAGCATACAATAGCAACGTGAAAAGAGGCAGAAGCACTGTATGGATAAACAACTGTCTAGAAAATTATATCTTTTTTATGGAATAAATCTTCTTCATCAGTAAGCCATCAAAAGTTATTCAATAAAAGAAAACAAAATCATTTACCTTTATTCACACTTAAAATATAAAAAGAGAACTGGAAGATATGATCCAGCTCTCACGGATGGCTATTTCTATTTAGAAAGATGATCCTAGATGCTAACAGCTGGCAGCATGATAACTGTGGTCTTGGGACCTGATCCCATAGTACGAGGAGAAGCTACGAATGGATTTTGTGGAGACCATGCTGTACCAAGCCTTGACAACATAACACATACAGAGGCAGAGTTAAAGATGTTGCAGTGCTGATAACTAAAAAATCACTTTGAATGGTACGCAGGATGAGGGTGTTGTCCAAGCTAGCTGTTCACCAGATGATGCTGGATATATGCTGATGGGAGAGATTCATCTGTGGTCACCAATGCAGCTTGTACAAGCGGTGCATTCACAGGCTAACTGTCCTCCCAAGCAAAGGAATTGATAACAGCATGACAACATGCTTTATGGTGTCAGCTACTCCCAAAAGCATGCAAACTCTGTTTCATTGACTAGCCCTGGCCAAAACTGCCCATGGCTGCTGCTGTTAGTTAACCTTGGCCAAGTCCCCTTTTGGATTGCAGGGGCTGCTTTTGCATAGCTGATCTGCATGTGGCAGAGGAGAATCCGGTCTCAGTAGAGAAGGATGACGGTATCTATCCACAAAAGAAAGCGCCTGACAAACACTGTCCCCTTAGCAACCGGTAATGCTGTAGCCGCAGCCAGACCTCTTAGGGTCTGTTCTCTGCAAGGAACTTGCATCTTCAACCAGTTTAATTTTTGCCTAACTGCAGTGACTTGTTGTGTGCATACTCCCATGCAGCTGAGAGCTTGAGCCCAGCAAATTTAGCACACGGCTAAATGTTTCTTCTACTGATAAAAGCTTAACTGTGCCTTTTAATTATTCTCAATATACCTAAGATACATAGCAGCATGTGATCTACTCTGATTTCTGGACTTAGCAGAGCTGTTCTTAATTCTGTTTCTGAACATATGTTCTGTTCTAACTTTTAAAATAACTAGCAGAATATGTCATTCATTTTGATGGCACCACAAGTATTCTATTGATATATTAATGACTCTACTGAATTTAAAGATTTTTTTTCTAAAAATATATGCAACCTGCAGAATTGTTAAAAGTCACTGTTAAATGTAAAACCTATTTAAATATATTTCATGATTAATCTCTCTATTGCCTTATTATTAAAGGAGAGTTTTTTCCATAGGGGAAAAAAAAAGTTCAACACCATGTTATATATAAACTGGAGGCACAGCCCCAGTTATTTAAAAAAACACTTCTTTATAAAACCACAGTAAGATTAAGAACTCTGCAGAAGGGCTGCAGAACTGAAGTTGCAGCATTATTAATATGAAGTACCCAGGTTTTATTTACATCTCTTATGGTAATTTAAAAAACGTTGCAAAAGCAGTTCATTAAAATAATTTTGAATTTCCTAGCTTTAGCACATGATTTTGAGTGTTGCCCAGCTTCCAGTCTATTTAGCAGGAACTGCAACAAGGATTTCTGAAATGCACACTCTCATCAACAGGGAGCTTCACAATGAAAAAAAAATAGTTCTGTTTTATAAAAAAATCAGTAACAAATAATGCAAATTTAGTTTGCAACTGAAGTACATAAAAGAAGTTGTTCAAAAGCCTATCAACTAACTTGCTCTCTCTCCCTTCCTCAAAACCATCTTCTTCCACAAGAAGAAACTGGTCCAGCCCTGGAACAGCAGAAAAGTAAACGCGACTCCCCAAGGATATTGGCACACCTCCCAGACTGTGGTGGGACTAAAGTAGTATTAGTTTGGTATGGGCAAAGATAAGGTGAGTTTGAAGGTACAGAAACATATGGCGGGGCAGAAACGCATTAGCCAAATAGCTTTAAAACCATTGTTTCTGCCTGACATGAGCTTGACTCTGGCTCAAGTTTGCATTAGCCATCTAAATGTTTTTCACAAAAAGATGTATCTTAACTTCTCTGTTGTCCAAAAAGCTTTAGGTAACTGTATCAAAGTAGAACATGCTTACTCTTGGATTTATTAAATGCCCATCTAGAGGCTCACATTGTTTCTCAGACAGACAAATAAGCAAGAGCCTTTATGAAAAATTCAAAGGAAATGGGGAAAATATTCATAAATTCACTACAAAATGTTTTAAAATTATATAAACACAAGTTGCCATGCCATGTTATTATTACAATGCTGATAAAACTGTGAGGCAACAGTTGTCTGTAATGACTCTTCCTAACTTTATGCCTTCCTTGTCCTCCAGTATTAAATTCCTTTTTCATTCTCTCCAGCTACATGCTACTCCCTGTACCTGGGACCTCTTCTCTGCCAACCTCAATCTACTCAATTGCTCTGTCTTGGCAGTTCTTGTTGGCTCCCAAAATTGCTTCAGGTCCAAGTAAAAAATGTATTGCTCACCACTATTTCCTTTGCCAGTTCTCACAAAGCCATTGGTTCCTGTTGCTGGTCATCATCTGTGTGTTTCATTCTCTCTCTTCTACCTACACTGTCCTTGGGAGGTCATTCTTTGGCTGTGCGTTTCATTTGAACCCACTCCCAAGCCTCAACTTTGATATTCTTCCAACTGTAGATTGTCTAACTTTCCCAAAGAGAAAGACCTGAAATTACATCACTGTAGTTTAAGATGGAATCTGGCCCTTCCTCTTTAAATTATTTAATGAGACACTTACCTAATTAATCATTTGTTGCATAACAATACTTTGGTCAAAGAGAAATCAAGACCCTATGCGTAAGACCCAATACATAAAATCTCGTTAAGAATGAAGTTTTTTCACCACTGCTAAATTTTATTAAATCTTTAGTATTGTGTGATTTTTTTACTTTCATCTCAAAGTCTGCACTTGCTGCCATTAAAATGGCAGATGACTCGCCAAACTATTCAGAGTTACATTGTGTACACCCTAAACGATAAGCAAGAAGAGTTGTTTTTGTCAACATTTCTGTGCATTTTACATTGGTGGCAAAAGAAAAGTATAAATGATGGTCATTCTAAAAAATGTATTTAACTACACAGGTTTTGTGCCTGGGAATATTTTGTTCTATGGATGTTCCCACACTGTGCAGGGCCCTGAGTTCTACTTTGACCTTGTGCAGATCCTCTACAGTCCAAAGATTATTATTGCATTCACATTTTTTCCTACTCAGAATGTCTGAAATAAGAACTACATGCAATCCAACCAAGTATATATTCACGGCTTTTTCATATGCAGCTGTGTGTTGCATGTTAGGCATGTTTTAACTGTAGAGAGGTAATTAAGGGTGAAAAGTCTACTGGGGATGTATTGAAAAACTACATAGGGCAAAGAGACATAATATGGGGTTTTCTGTGCCACCTAGTAGCAAACTTTCGGTGTGACAAATGGCTTACAATCTTTTTATGAGGTTAAGGAGCTGTCTTCCCTGAAGCAGGGATCTGTATCTTTTAAATGAACTAAATGAGTAATCTAGACATACTATGATCACTTTCTCCAGCCATGAAAATCCAATGAAGTCAATTTTTCTCACAATGACTAAGTGCAGAGCACATCTCTAGGATGTAAACCTACAGATTACAACTCGTCCTTCAGAATACAGGTAATGCAATGATACTGATACCAGGCAATTCATAATGTGGAAAAAGACATAAAACAATTTGACTTTCCTCTGTGGAAAAGTTCTTTCCATAAGATATGGGGGAAGTTATTATCAAACAGGTCGCATCTTCAGCAGTATTTCCATAGTGGCTGAGTTCTGTTGTTTTTATTTTGTTGTTTTTTTTTTTTTACTGCTGATACATTGACACCAATCTTATGCTCTACATTTGGTAAAATGGTTTGAAATGGAAACAGGTACTTACTTATTTAACTATTTAAATAAGTTAATAAGATTCACAATTAATGAAGTGTGAATTACCATACAAACTGAATTAATGAATTTATATGAATTCAAAAACTTATGTTAAATGAATTAACATAAAAATTCTAAAAGGAGATAACATGTGGAGCTTGATGTTGCATGGAAACCCTCTGCCACTCAAATACCACTGCTATCAGAAACAGACAAACAGAAATCCATTTGTGTATTCAGGCTAGCAGACCAGTGCCTTCATTTAATCCGTCTGAATGAACAGTGCTTCTGGATATCTGCCTAGGCACAACCAGAGTACAATTCTCTTAGTTAAGTCAAATCCATGTAAGTCTAGATATCTAACATGATAGCATGGATAACAGAGGTTAGAGCTTATATTCTGGCAATGTGTTGGAGTTTAGACTACAGAATGGTCTCACTTCATGAAAATAAATAGTTTGTAACTAGCAGGCATGATAAAAACATGCTTCAGATGATTCACAAACCAATCACTCGCACATGCTGTCAATCAGCACACTATCAACAACTGCTAATGTTGAGTTTCTCTTCACTAATCTACTGGATCTCTCTATTTAATATTCAGACTAATTAGATTCAGTTGCAGTTATTTGGTAAGGTACTTAGGAAAAGAGTAATATATTTCTTAGTTTTATACATTATTTTCTGCAGCATCCAGATAGAGGGAAGACAGTCCACACAGAGGTTTTTGGGTAGAAAAACTAAACCTAGTGAATGTACTGTTTTTCCAAATTCTTCCTCTAAAACATGCCCACTAAGATTATTGACGAGCAACTTTATGAAATTACTGTGTTTCATTTTATTAGAGCGCCAGTGCTACCATTCACTGAAATTAATGCTGTTAAACCAAACAATAATGATAGAACTAGTTGTTTTTGCAGTAGTCACATAATAAAGGACAACTGATCATACCAAAATCACGACATACTCTCCTGCCATTCATAAGAGAGGAACACACTGTACTGTTGCAAAAATAACAGTGTGCTTGGATGTGAGCCAGAGTCTGTGAGAATTACATTTATGATTATAGCTAGCAACTTAATTTACAAGAATCTGACTTAAAACAAACAAACAAAAAAAACCCCCTCAGATCACTTTGAGAAAAATGCATCCAGATAAACAAGACCATTTTGATCTACTGCACTGATCACGAGTCTGAAGTTGTAAGACTTGGTTTGCCAGATGCTGCCACTATATTATTTCCTGTATAATAAGCAAGCCATTGGGTGGTTATTTAGCACTGAGCAAGCCATATCTCAGTTGGATTGATTTGGTAATTATTTGGTAATTAGCAACTTTTGGACACAGCTTAGATCTCTAGGCTTCAAGTGTGATCAATGGCTAAAGTGTGTTGCTCATACAGAAAAAGCTTCCATTGTTTTAAGAAGGACAGATTTACAATTTCAAGAGTTGAGACTCTTGAAATGAACTTTAAACTTCACCTTGTTTGAAAGTATTTATACAAGGGAGTTTTAACAGAATTATATGCCCACACGATATGATTAAGGTCAAAGGAAGTAGAGATAATCCAGCTTTATGCAAAATGACACCCAGGCTGAACAGGTGCCACCCATATGTTTTGCCACAGAATATACCATTCCTCTAGAAGTCTGCTTTTGCTTGAAGCCAGCATATTCCAATGGTATGAAACCAGTCAAATCAGCAAAACGAATATCATTTTCTTTCAGAGTTAGTGATTAGGCATTTATATTTAAGGATAATATAGTGCTCTGTGACCTAAATGAGACAGCAATATGTGATTGAACAGAAAGAATGCAATTACAAGCTGATGTTGAGTAGGCAGAGAATAGTCCTGAGTAACTCCAGTGATAAACGATATCTAATGACAGACAAAAAAATGCACTGAGGCATAGCATCGAAGTTCAATGCCAATCCTTTAGAAGCTTCTACTTCTGAAAAGAAAATAAGCAAACTTTGCTGCCTGAGAATGACCACATATCCTTCTTAGTAATAACTCTAATTAGGTGATCCTCGTTATTTTTCCCATACCATCTTGTTTTCAGATGCTTATGGAGTTGCCAAATTCTAAACATTTGATGAATACTTTCCATCTTTAGTCCCAAATTACACAGTAATATCTGGAAAAGTTCAGACAAACTTTCTGCTGCTGGTCAGTACGCTTAGGACCAAAGATAGCATCAGTAACATAAGCCTATTCACATTCATCTTCCTCCATCTTTTGACTTCCCTAATTTAATATAGGACTTGTCACAAGTCAAAGTCTAAATCCGACATACCTTATGTAGTCCCTTGTGAAAGCCACAGAACCATTTCCACAGATGCAGCAGAGTCTGGAAATTTGCTCTGAAAACTTCAGCGCATGAAATGAAATGTGAACAAAATGTGCCCAAGTGATCCTAAAGTAACCAAAGATACCAGAACACATGGGAAACCGATCTTTGTTTTCCTGTTACATGCTTGTTTTCATTGGAGCCTTCTCTGATTCAGAGCACAAACAGAACAGAGCTCTTGAAACAAAAACAATCTTAAAGCAAGTCTTTCCTATAAATCTCATATACTTTATTTTAGAAACCAAGACATGCACAGCAATAAATGAGTTGCAAAGAGAGAAAGAATACTTTTCTCAATAAAGAACTGGGCAGGCACTGGAGAAATGAGATTTATTGCCAGCTCTAACACATGCTACGGATGCTATGCTAGACACAGCAACACTTTTAGAGATATTCCTCATACAGCTGATAGAGGGAAAAAAATACAGCTCACGGCTTGTTTTCAAATTGTTTGTCAAAACAGTTTTTCAGGGGTTATCTTTCCAAATTTCAAGATAATTTTTCAAACATCATTGGAAAAGATTTATATATTTTTTTTATGGTTTGGATAGCAAAGAGACAAGAAGAGAAAGAAAAACAAGCTTTACTTTCATATGTGCATAAATTAAGTTTGTAAAGCAAAAAATTCAAAGGATCTGACTTCCAGGCTTCCAAAAGCATTATCCCATATGGCTTACGTTTTGCTCAAGGAAATAGATTCTTCTAGCAGGGGACAGCGAGAGAAAAGCACTCAGACGGCATGTTCAGCAGAGTCTAAGCAGCCTCTGACCTGCAAAGCTGTGTTCCCACGCTGATGCATGGTGACAGTACAAAAGTGCGCGTAGGAAGCGAGGGTGGGTGTGTGGCTGCTGAATCCATGCCAGTGCCATTCCTCTGGCAAAGTCCCCTCTCGGGGAAGCAGAGCTGCTGCAGAGGCTCCCGCACGCTGAAAGCTGCAGCTGTGTGCACAAAGTACTTATGCTAATTCTGCACAACCTGGGAAAGATTCGGGGGCGGCTGTATCACCAGCACAATGCCTCTGTTGAACATTCCCCAAACAGAATCTATTAATATGAATGGAGAGAAATAATAAATGCATTTTTTATGATAATATTTCAACGTGCCCAGGTTTATTCACTGCCCTTTACAGCGCTGCTGCCATTGTAGCACAGAAAGTGCAAAGGGTGCCACTCCCTGAAGAGAGAGCTCTGGAGTGTCACCAAACACAATTCAAAACAGGCAACTACAGAAGCTGCAAGGAAATAATAGATTTTTTCTTTTATCGCGTTGCTTGCAGTTTCTGTTTTGACACCGGTAGCAAGAATAAGTACTGAGAAGGGAAATTTAATCCACATTCTGAGAAATGTGATTTTCAGAAGAAGGATCAAATCATATTCTTAATACGTTGCAACAGTGCTCATTACCAAGGACTGCTTCATGTAAAAACAGCCATAGATTAGACCCATCTCCTGAATTTTATCCTAGGATCAGTATTTCAAAGAATCACTGTCATTGACGTTTGGGGCTTTTTTCCAAAAAATAAAAAACTTTAAGTTATATTCATCTGATCTTCAGTTCTGTTGGAGGTAATTAATGCACATAAAGTTTGCCTGTCTTCAGATATTTCTTTTAAATAATCTGTTACGTGGCTTTACAGAGTATATTTCATGGCCTGGCAAGCAGAGAGAAACTGCTGTTGTAGGACCCTTATAGAGCTGGGGAAGGCAATGTTAAACAACTGCCAAACACATCCACTGTGGGTCTGTTTGCAAAAGAGTTATCTAATGCTAAATTGGACATCAGGTTTTTTAAATAATATATATGTGTGTTAAACACGGTGAATTTACAGAACCTGTGCCAAGATACATTATTTATCCAATGCTCATTAGAAATCTTAGTCTTTAACAGAAGCAGGATGGAACCATTACTTTAACGCTATATAAAATTACAGAGAGTTTTAATTCTGTGTATACTCCATTTTTCATCCTTGAACATAAATTAATTTGCAAATGCAGAATGAATACATCTTTATATTTCTGCCAACACCCACGTTAGTTCACTGCTGCTAATAGAAAGACTATCACAAGTGCTGAGGTTTGTAGTAGAAGAATTAAAACCTCCCATGTCTCTGGGTGGCCTGTCACGGAAATCCATAGGAGGAGTTTTTAAGAGATCTTGGGTGGAAAATTACAGCAACAATTATCAGCTTCCAATCTGTGTTCTCACGAATTGATGCAGTGACATGTATTTGCATTTCTCTGATAGGGAATGATAGAGCATGCTAATAGCTATTAAGTAGTCTAACAATTATTTAAATTTAGGCTAACCCTAATTACATTTCCTATTAAATTCAGCAAGTGATTTCCCCACCTCCAGTGACAAGAGCCTCATGGCAAGGCTTACACACAGAAGTCCCTCCGATTTGTCTCCTATCAGGCCCCACTGGGGAAGCTCTGAGCATGCAATAGCTTCTGAGCTCCTGTTCCTTTCCCCAGCCCTAGGAAGCTGAGAGATCAGAAATGATCAGGACAGGAACTGTTCCACAGCAGCTGAGCTCCGCTGATCCTCTTCGATATGACAGCTTAGCTGCAGCACTGGGCTCATTCACCAGACCCAACCCATGTGAATAGCCCAGGGCCCAAACTCCCATAGAAGTTGGGCACGGGGCAAACAGTGGAGCTGCAAGAGAACAGCAATGCTGGTTCACGCAGCTATCTTTGTGCAAACTCTGATTTGACCCTTCAGCAGAAGGCTACCGAGGCTGTGTCACATCCCTATGTACAGCAGACATCTGTAGAAGCGTTCTCTCTTCTCCCCTAAATGCCATGAGGAATCCCACAGCAAAAGGACCTCTTTTGCTGAGCAGAGATTATGAAGATTTGCTCTCCAGACTCTTTTGTGTATTTTTGTTCAGCAAAGAAACACAAGAACTTAAGAAAAATAACTACCTCTGCATTAAAAAAAATAAAAAATTAAATTAAATATTCTAGAATGTCAGCCCTGCATCTTCTTTACTCTGTAATTCATTTATTACTAATAGATAGTTATTGAAACACACACGTGATTCATCTCCATTAGTTAAGTGAGGGTTTTCTTCAGGAAGTCTTGACATGGTATAATCAGAAACGTGGCCATTGTTCACTCTCACTGTTAATTAATTTAATTTAGATTTAAATGTATGATTAATTTTAATACTGTGGGGCATTAATTATGTTTGTGTTCAAATGATCAGTATTAACCTAATTAGTGACCATAAAATTCCCAAGCATAGCAATTAAATCAGAATTAAATTGCAAATATTTTCCTAATGGAAAATTTTGAGTAGAAAACTAACATGCTCAAGGGCTACAGCCACAAAGAACACATAGCTTTTGTACAATGACTTGCATAATGAATTTGTGATTATTGCATAAGATAATAGCATTTGTAACACGATGATAGAAACAAATCCATACATAACAAGTAAGATACACAGTTACTTAAATCAAGGCATTTAAGCATCACGGAGCACACACAAATCCTTTTCAATAATCTACTCTTCAAAGGCAGAACAGAAGCCCTGTCCCATTCCCAAGGCCACTGAAAGCTGTTCTATGGACAGGACCAATCCCCCTGTCAGCCACTCATCCTCCATATCCAGTTCCCTGCCAGTAGCCACATTTCCTGGGGGTCCTTCCTTCGTGCCGGCATCTTCCTATCCGCAGTTTGACACAGAAAATCCTTACTGCAGAGGCTGCAACAAGCTGGTGCAGCAAGCTGCATTACTCTATAGCAAGTAACTCAGAAATTTGCTGCTAGGTCCTGGAAAACACAGGCCAGAGATGCAGACTAGATGAGTTGAATAGAGAATGCTGCAGCTAAGTCACCACAAGATAACAACTGATTTTACAAATAGAACAACAACCTGCAAGAAGGGATCTGCTCCAGGAGACACATGGCCTTCACAGCCTAAGCACTGTTCTGTTCTGAAGAGCTTGCACACATGGTGCCCAAAGAAAACCTAAATCCACTTTCTTTGTCAGAAAGTGCTGCTCTGCTGTTATTCTACACAGCTCTTCTTGCAATTAAATGACACTGAATCATTAGTGCTCCCACAGGAAAATGCAGCTATTCATACCTTAATCTGACCCTCCTTTCATTTACTCTGTTATAAAAAGCTTTCTCTTACATTACTCGTTACAAGCACTATCCCAGACCTAAGCCATTTTGTTATAGAGGGAATGTATTGCTCAGTATGATCCCCACAGGCTACTTAACTGTTCCCTGGTACTGGGATGACTGCAACTGAAGTATTTATTTAACACAAAAGCTTTATGTTTAGTTGGAAATTGATCTTCAGCTTGACTAGATAGTATTGTTTGGTGCATCCATACATAGGTCTCCTTTAAATGTTTTTGTATGCCAGGCATGCAGAAATAATACTTGGAAATGTAGTTTTCAGATTTTGAGGGACTTCAAGGTGAACAGGAACAAGTACTATTGTCTTGTCACCTTCCACGTCTTGGTTAAACACTTTATCTCAGTTACCAGCTGTATGCAAACAGCGTCAGGTCAATGCAACAGTTCTGTGTGGCATCTTATCAATTACACATTGTCACCAAACACACAGCAGTTCTTGAAGTTTGAAGCATAAAACACAAAAACAGAGGATGTGTTCCTCCAGAGCTACAACATATAGCATATGCATAATATAAGGATTTTCACTCTGAAACTGTAGCTTTTTCACTTTTAATTTTCTCCTATAGTTTTTAATTAAGTTATATGATTAAAACAGAGACTATGGAGACAACACTGAAGAATTAGTGCAGATGAGCTACGAAGGAGTTGCTGTCTACAGTAAACTTTAGGTTCACCCTCTGAAAGAATTTGTATGGATTTCCATTTTCCTAAGTCTGCACCTCTACAGTAGCTATAATACATGTGCACCTGTGCCTGAGTTTGGGACTCAGCGCACTTGCACATCATGGTGTTGTCCAAGGCGGCTATACAGGTGGGTGCACTAATGGGTGGCTGTGTTCCAGCACATGCCTGGGGCTGCTCACCGTTCAATCTTTCACTCTACTACTTTCAATGTCATATGATAGGATATCACTGATTGTAACATTAATGCATAATAGAATTGTCCTAGGCTGGAAAGATCACTAGGAAATGCTTTATAGAGAGTCTCATGACAGTCACGTGGTATTGTGTTTTGGGGACTGATCTCTTAAAAAATCTGTTTCAGTTTTCAATATCCCAGCATATCCTGCAAGACATACCAGTTTCAGAGACTTGTACTGCAGCAATCTCTACATAAATGAAGCTTTGTGTTTTTCTTTCCTTCCCTCTCCCCACAGTCATCTTTAGGATGAAAATCTGTTTTGGAAACCATATTATAGAATCATAAAATGGCCTGGGTTGAAAAGTACCTCAATGATCATCTAGTTTCAACCCCCTGCTATGTGCAGGGTTGCCAACCTCTAGACCAGGCTGTCCAGAGCCACGTTCGGCCTGACCTTGAACGTCTCCAGGGATGGGGCATCCACAACCTCCTTGGGCAATCTGTTCCACTGTATCACCACCCTCTGAGTGAAAACTTCCTCCTAATATCCAAACTAAACCTCCCCTGTCTCTGTTTAAAACCATTCCCCCTTGTCCTATCACTATCCACCCTTGTAAATAGGCGTTCCCCCTCCTGTTTATATGCTCCCTTCAAGTACTGGAAGGCCACAATGCGGTCTGCCCGGAGCCTTCTCTTCTCCAAGCTAAACAAGCCCAGTTCCCTCAGCCTTTCCTCACAGAAGAGGTGCTCCAGGCCTCTGATCATCAAAATCAATTTACTCTAACCAAATGTTGTTGTGTTTGCAGCCCTGGATTTTTGAAAATCAACAAGTTAGGTCATGAATAATTTTTAAAATTCATTATCACAATGAGAAGTCCAAAGCCAACTTTTTGATTGTTATTTATTAATGGAACAACTTTATAGCTATATATTTAATTTTGAGGCTAGTGACATAAAACGTTATAAGCACTACATATGCCTGAATTAAAATTTCATTTTAGGTAGTGTCAGTCCCTAAAACACTGTTCTGTCTCCTTCAGTCACTTCACAAGTTCAAAGATCAGTTTGGCTCCAGCACAACATTCGTATCAAGCTCAAAAGGATGGGTCTAAATAGGCCTTCTGAACTCCTATAGGAAAATGGTTTCATGCTTGCAAACGCTGAACTTAAGGGTGCATTTAAGATATATTAAACTCATAATTCTTGCATATCAATATTGCATATTGATTTTGATATTATTTATTAATGTGAAACACTTCTCACTGCTTTTCCCTCTACCATCAGAATTATAACATCTAGGCTTGAACGTTTTTAGTTTAACTTAGGTGTCAACAAATGGATCGGCACCATGTGAATAATTAAATGTGCAAAACAGGAAATGGAAGGGCTAAAAGCATTATACAGCAATGCAAACACAGACAAAGCACAACTGTGATGTGGGTGCCCAACCTACCGTCTTCTGTTATGCTTCGTACTGCTAGCAGAGCAAATGAATGGAGATGCATTCAGGGACACAGTGCCCAACCCAATCCACATGCTTGTTTTGGTTTTCAAGACCGTTTCCAGTGACAGTAATCTAAGACATCTCTAAATTATTAATGGTGACCAGCCCTGCACACGACTGACAGACCATTGGGAAGCAGCCTACCTTTGCAGACTTCTCACAGCTATACAGGAAGGTCTCTGGGATGGGTCAGCAGGACATCACATTCTTCTAATCAGTTCACCAGGACCATCACGTTCTTCCAGTCAGTTCCATGGTGAATTCTGAGGAAACAGGTTTGCTTCCTGCATAATAAGAGTTATAAAAATAGTTACGCATTGCACACATCAAAGTACTGGGAAGTTTCGTATTTCTCAGTGGGAAAAAAAAAAAAAAAATGAGTACTTGCTTTTGTTCTTCCATCAAGAAAGAGCAGCTTTATAAATCCATTTCACCATTATTTGGAACAAACCCAAACACATAATCGTATATATAAATTCACCTTTGAGTCAGCGTCTCGTGTTTCAGCAGTTCTAGTCACAGCAACTTTCAGAACAGTACATCATCCATATGCTTCATATACATCACTTATCTTCTCAGTAAATCATGAAATGAATGCTAAAATCCAGAATGCAACCTCAATCATTCCTTGGCTTTTTTTAGCAAATCTTATTGATAATGTTAATCAAGAACGTATTTTAGTATGATAGCAAGAGTTATTTCATAATTAAAACAAAAAATTACTGAAATGAGGAAGATTATCAAGTGAGGACCACTTGCAATATTTACACAGGAATCTCTAAACTAATGGTAGAAAACGAAACATATGCAAACACAATAAACTCATTTTATTGTAAATTGTATGCAGTGAGAGAGAGGTATAAAAGCATCAGAGATTCAAAATGGTGCTTTTGTTTCTTGGTTCTTTTTATTTGTTGAGTATCATCATCATCATCATCCTGCCTCCACTCCCAGGAAATAGTTTCAGGATGAGGTCTCCAATAGAACAGATTTACTTAAAGCACATTTGCTCAGTAGATAGAACAAAATGGAGGCTGGCCAGGACTGATAATGAATGCATATCATAATTGTTATCCTTACGAGCTCGTTATTCAGTGTCATCCTTTGAACTTTTTTTCAGATTAATTCCTTCAGATTAAAAGAGAATAACTGACAAAGCTTACTGAACTTCCTGCAGCACACAATCGAGCCCCTTTACTTCTATAATGCTCAAATAACCAGCATTTTTGCCCTTCAAGGCCTGTTGCCTGCCACTTTAACTGTGTGGACTATGCCTGCATTACTGTATGTCTCAAGCATCTCTCAAACCAAATGATGACATTCAACCCTAAGTCACCTTCATATCCCACTAATATGATGCCCCCCCTCATATATATTACAGGAACCAAATTTAGGTCACAATGAAAAATATTAAATGAGACTGCAAAATAATTTGAATATCCATAGCCCATACAGACCTTCAGAATTGCTGCTTAAAGACTTCAGCATACTTTTCAAACTGCATTCTTATTCAAAATCATCTGCTTCACACTCATAGCTTGTCTCTTTCATTATCTGCTTCAAAGCATCACATTATAAACCAGACCCGTTCTGTTAATGCTTTATTGACAGAGAATGCTTTATACTTGCTGTTTCATGTCTTCCAGAGGTCAGGAAGGAAGGAGGATTTGCTGCGTTTCCAAGGAATCTGGCTGATGGTGGTTGTAAATGTTAATAACTAGATGAAAAGTTGTACCTGCCCTTGCTGAGGGTTCTTAATGTAATCGCCTTTCTTCCTTCCATTAGGTTAGAGAGAAAATTAATGCTATAACTCATCTGAATAGGAACCTCAGGAAAGCTGTCAATTTGCAGCTTGCGACTGAGCTCAGAGGATGCCAGTTTTGAATTGGTTGCGCTCTCCCAGCCCAGTCTCTTTTATTTGACTTTGAGACTTCACATGAAGCAAAGCTGTTTTTCCAAGGTGCACTTTATAGATTAAACAGGGAAGTGAATCTGAGGTTTGTGATCTAAGTCAGCATAGCTCACATTTTTAAATGTAACTGTCGGCCTCGGTTCTCCAAGAGGAGTTTGTTCATCACGTCATTCCTTTGGCAATGATTCTTATTTCCTATCCTGCTTCTATTGATAAGGAACTTAAAAACCAGAATAGCAGTAAATTGTATAAATAAATTAGAATTTTTCATGTCACCTGTATAATACTTTGTGGGATAAACACGAGTATAAGGAAATAATTTCTCCCAGCATTTAACCACTTAGAAGAAGTGCCCTTTTAGTACAAGAGGCAAGTATCATATGAATGGTTTAAGACCAGAAACAAAGATCTGTTTCCATGTAAAGGTTCACTCAAAACTCAAGAAGGCAGAGATGCCTTCAGGAGGAGCACCCAATCCTCACACCGCACACCTGAACAGCAAAAGCCTTCTACAGACTTTAGGAGAAGGCAAACCAATCAGGAGCTGAGCTGCCAGCTGTGTAGCAGAGCACCTGCCAAGCAGCTGTTCCCTCTTTCCCAGCACATATTTGTAAGCAGGTGATTTCATCTTATATTATTTTTGGTTGACACTCTACTTCCACAAAATACATATACATTCAAATAAATACAAAATACATATATTCTTATTCACAGAAACAAATCTGAAGGTATAGAACTTGTATTAAACCTATTTCAGAGAATTTAACATAAGTTTACCAGATTGTTTTAATATCACTTTGGAAAGTTCGCTATCTAAAGTAGCCAAGGAACCTTAAGAAGTTTGATTTCCAAATGTAATCTCTAAAGGGATCCACTGCCTTAACCATTTCTTGCATGGTTAGATTCTGCTGCCAGCTTCAGATGTTTTGCATCACTTTGACAGAGAAACTCTTTGTTTGGTTTTTAATCTCAGATAGATATTGGAGTGAGAGCGATCTCGATCTGCTCTCATCATTCACAACGTCAGTGACAATCACCCAAACTGCCTCCTCTGATCAGGTCTATCTCATGATCCATCTCAAACGTGAAGTTTTGATCACCACCTCCAGAACCGACACCAGCAAGGGAAACAATAATTTCACAGCAAAACAAGGAATTGTGATATGTGAGGTTTGTGGGACTCCTCCTGGACACTACAGGATATTAGAGCTTCAGTACTGGGCAACAGAACTTTGGAAGAGCACTCTGGAGACAGCACTGACATTTTAGGCTCTAGTAGACAAAGTATTTCATTTTTCTGCATAGTGGAAATACAATACAGCAATTTCTCCCCTATCCAATGGCTGGTGGTTACGTGACGACCAAACCTGTCAATTTTCTTTTCAGTTAGCACTGACATTTTACAACAGTTTATTAGTGGTACCTCTTTCATTTTATTCACAGAAAAACTCCAAAAAACAAAACAAAACAAAACAGAGTTTGGAGAAGAGGATGAGTAACTCAGTGGGTTGTATTCAGTTAGTGAATAAAGATATCCTTGCTGAGAGAAACATGCTTTCTCTGTTTATTCTTCAGTTGATTGAAAACTGCTTTTAAATATTGTTATTGTACAAGTACAAGCAGGGAGACAAGAAGTGGTAGAGCTGATACAGTGGACATGCAAGCAAACCATGAAGGTGAGAGCTATTCAGGGACACTAGTGCTCTGTCCTCCCTCCAGTCCTCCCTGCCCACTTTGGTCTAAATGCTGGTCTATACTACACATTAACCTGTTTGTTTGCAATGTTTGACTAGATACCATGCTGTGTATGACAGGTTGCCTGGCAACTTAAATTCATTTAGCAAAATTTAATTTCCTTTTTATTATTATTTTTATTCCATAACATGCAGGGCCAAGTAATAATTCTTACATTTTGCTACCAATAAGGCATGTCATTTGGTAAAACTTTCAGTTGGAACAAACATAACAGCAACTCAGAAAAGGAAAGGAGGGAGGAAGGCAACGTTAATAGACCAACATTTTGACCCAGCTTTAAGTTACAGCTAAGCGATCAAATGTCACAGTATGCTGATTATTTAATCAACCCACACCTTCTCTGCTGTTCATGTATTATTCTATCAGTTGAGCACCATCTGCCCTGACAGAAAAATGCTTCTACAGTGTACAGAATATTTAGCTGGCATGTAACTACCACTGCAGTTGTGAACATAGGAAAGCCTGACGAGCTTGGGGACACTCAGAGCAGCTGTAAGGTCAAGAGATAACTCCCATCTCAAGCAGGAGAAAACAGCTTTGTGAATGACAGTCTGGTAATGTACTTGAGAGAAAGAATTTTGGAAATTCTGTTTAATAAGTGCAGGTCATTAGTGGGTTTTACCATGATAAGATGAAAAGGCTCACTAAATGCAATAAATAACATAGAGCTCGTGCTGAAGGGAGATAATGTTATTTGACTACTTGTTGTTTTTTTTTTACCACTATTACAATACACAGACAATTGTGAAACTTCATCCTAAATTGCTGAAGTTAGATATGAAGCACAGTTGGCCTCCTCATCATTTCCCAACCAAATACTGCCTGTTATGGAATCCTGGCCAGCACTCCAAATAAGTAGGTAGAAACACTGCATATGCTGTAAGAAGAAAACAAGCACTAAGGCAGCCAAAATTTCTTTGGGCATTGTTTAGGAACAATTTTTGGAAGAAAACATCTCTAGTTGATGCTCAGTTACTAATTCTTGATCTGTTGCCTGGTGTCCTTTAGTCTTGCAGGCTGGTACAGAGCACATAAACCCAAATCCAGACTGGCACCCTGAATACTGCTGAAGAGCTGTCAGTAAAGCATGGACAGATCCACCCACCAGGGTGAAAAACCACGCCCTGACAGCTCTGTTGTCCTTTTACTGAATTCCTTGGAGAGGGACCAGGGATTTCCAGTGGGACTGGAACTAGGCCCAGTGTGCCACAATCTCATAAAACACAACTGCCTACTGGTTAAACAATGCCAAGGGTGTCTCAGCCAGATGCTTGTTTACTGACTACTGAGAAAGGAAAAAATAAATCTCAGATGCTACCGCTTGGGTTTACAGGATGTAAGTTGGTCATATTAATTACAAATTAAGCGATCACAAAATAGAGATGAGCCATGAAATTTGGTTTGGCTGCAGTTCTGTATATGCAGCATATGAAAAAGTGACAGTACAAGAATAACCATAGGTACATAGGATGAAGAAAAAATCTGCATTAAATTATTTCATTATAGGTATCTGTATGTTAATGGAAATAGGTCTTCTGCTATATAGAATAATGGACTATAAGATTGCTTATGTAACGTAAGTGCCTTCTATAGCAAAGTACGCGCTGACTCAGAACAGCCCCATCATACCTCAGCAGGAGGAGAAAGGTAGGCCCAGAGGTGGCAATGAGGGCTGGCTAAGAGGCCAGCAAAGCCCAGGACCTCACAGAGAAATGTTTGTGATGTAGTCCAAGGAAAGAAACACGAGAAGAAGAAAAAAAGTGCAGTGTTTCTTCCTGTGGACATACACAGAGCAGCAGATATTTCCAGGCTAAGAATACCATCTTGACCTTGCCCTAGTGGAAGTTTTTTTTTTTCCCTTCTTTCTTTCAGGTCATTTTGTGAATTCATACAGCGTAGTAGCAAAGTCCTAATCTACAGCAAGAGAGGATATGCTTCTGTGGACACAAAAACAAAGGAAAAAAAAATCTGCTTACCCTTAAAAGACCTCAGGCATGCAGGGATCTCCAGCAAGACACCCTTACTTCCACTGCCAACCCTTAAGTGAGGTCTGGAAAGGAGTGGATCCTGGCTCCACCACATGCAGCCTCTCAGGTGCATTGCTTGCACCTGAGTTCCCGTGGATTGGTCCTGCCTTCCTACCAGTGCTCAATCACTCCTTCAAGCCATGACTTAGCATTTCTGCTACAGTAGACAAACATGCTTCTTTGACCAGCCCTAGTTATCTGTAAAACCATTAGAAGACTTGCTTGAGAACAGCCTATAATAGAAAGCTGTGACAGCTGCCCTCCAAGTGTATTACCCATCAAATCTTTTCTTCATGACTTTAAGTACTTTCCTCGCTTTTCTGATAGGAACATTGTGCCACAGCATCACAGGTCTGCAAATCAAGTTAGAGAACATCAACGTTCTCTGGCTACTCATTCCTAAAAACAAACGAGCTTTGTTTGATATAGTTTTTGAAGTTTTGATCTGATGTGAACTGTGTTATAAAACTGTAACTTGGCTCCACCCCCAAATACATGCTCTTCTTAAAGAGAAGCTCTACCTCCCACTTTTCCCAGCCTGCTGGTACTTTGTCTGTCCACAACCAGCTTTCAGAAATTCCAATCCTGAGATTGCTTTTGACAATTCCCTGTGCACACAAAGGTGCAGACAGTCAGGCCTGGCTCATCTTAAAACAGTTGTCTCAAGTCTTCCCCAAGTTGTTCTCTCCCTGTCTTAGGCTCACCTTATTCCTTTACTGCTCATGTTAGCTGCACAAACCATCTGTTCCCAGTAACTCTTTTTCAGTGAGGACAAATGCAGAAGAGGCACCAGATGCCCAGTTCCTCAATATCATCTGTAACAACCTCTTCCTTTTCAGTGAGAGGCAGTCCAGACCTTTTCCTGGTCTTCCTGTTACTAATGAGATAATGGCTTTTTGTTGTAGCAGAAATCTAGTAATTGCCATGAATGAAAAATGGCACCCAGAAGACATTCTTAAAACACTCCTAAGAGCTGATTTCAAGGGAAGTTATTTCTTGTGGCCTTTGGCTCATTAAAGAAGTATTGCGAGGTGATCAAAGCAAGGGAAGTGCAAAACAATTGTGTAGGACTCACTCTGATGGATCTCCCCACAAAACGGGGTAGGAAATGAAAAAAGAAGGTGCTCAGTGCAGCCATGTTTCCATTTCCCTCCTTCCAACACACTGACCACAGACCAAAAGAGTCTCTGGAGCACACAGCCTGCGCCAAAAGAAAATCCAAAAGAATTTGTTCTAAAGATGGGGAGAACAAAACCTTCCTGACCTTTCCCTAATGCCAGCGAAATGTTTCTTCCCAGCAGAAGCGAGCTGCTACCCGCCATGCCTGCTGTCAGCTGGAGGAACAGATGGCTCCGAGCTTCATTTCTAACTGCTCGCTCAGCCACACAGCACAAATTGCACTAACTGCCTCACAGCGCGAGCAAAGAGCCGCACGCTCCTCACGTCCTAGCTGTGAATCACTGAGACTTCTTATCATTATTCCCATGTGACAGGTCGGTCAGGAACCTACCTGCATGGAGAAAGGAGAGGGGAAGTGGGAGCACAGCAGAGTGGAACGCCCAAATGCTCTGCAGGTATCTGCAGGTGCCAAAGAGCTGAGTTGTCCCTGGTTTGGTTTTTAAATGGTTTCCTATGTACAGTGCCACTTTCTGGAATAGTATCTCTTAGCACAAAAAAATGCATGCAATAACATAGAATCATAGAACGGCCTGGGTTGAAAAGGATCTCAAAGATCATCTAGTTTCAACCCCCCTGCTGTGGCAGGGTCACCAACCACTAGACCAGGCTGTCCAGAGCCATACCCAGCCTGGCCTTGAATGCCTCCAGGGATGGGGCATCCACAACATGCCTGAATTTAACAAGGCCTTGTATCCTGAAATTGAGAAGAAAATGAAACTACAGAAAATCCCACTCTGATAAGAGCCAAAGACACTGAAACATGTTACCCCACGTACCTCTGTTTTGATGTTTCTTCTGTGAGTTGGGCTCCTCATATATGTTTACCTCAGTATCACCCACAACGTAAGCATCTGAGAAGTTTGTACAGAAGATGAGTCCCAGCAAAGAGTTACGGTTTAAGAGACTGCTCTAAACCTTGCAGAACAAAATGATTTATGAGATTTATTTTGCTGAAAAGCTCAAATGCTTTGCTTGAAAATGGAAGGCATCAGCATTCTGCCCACTGAGGACATTCAGCCTTAGTTATGCTCCTTTTGGTTAAAGGTTTGGCAAATTCCCATGCAAGAGAGGAAGCTTAAGGTTACAGATTTTCACTTGGTTTGATCACTTCTCTGCTGCATACTGACTTTATTTTCGTTAGTTCAACAATTTCAATAGAACACAATACGGTGAAAGTACAACCCTCAGCCTCCCACAGGCTGCTGGGACTCCTGCTGTAATGCTCACACACAAGTCCTGCTGCTCCCCCCTTCCCTCACTTCAGAGGAAGCAGGAACACTGTGCGTTTGCCACCTGGGGCAGAATTTCTATATTGTAACACATTGCAAAATTCTGTTTGAGCTCCTGATGCGTGAAAACACATACAACTACTTAGGGAAAACTAAAAGAAAAACAATACTTTATACAAATCTAGACCCACCTGCTATGCTGTAAGCACCGCTTGCTCCCACCCCAAACACACAAATTGGCTGTCGCTCTCGTTACTGCATATAGCTAACAGCTGATGGCAGTTCATTTGTCCTACTCCAACTTGGTCGAAGCTCTGACTGCATCCTCCTTATCTGCTTCTGTGCTGACTTCTTTCCTATATGACCAGAGGAGAGAGAACCTTTGCTGTTTTCCTTTGCACGCACCAGTGGAAGGGAAAGAATACTTGATTGAGGGGGGGAAAAATATATTTCAAAGCTCTTATCATGTGAAAGTTACATCAAATCATTAATTGCTTTGCCTTGTGCAAAGTTTGGGGAAAAATTAAAAAGCTGGCTTCAAGGGTGGTGGGGCAGTGGCACAGCTGCCTAGAGAAGCTGCAGTTCCCCATCTCTGGAGGTGCTCAAGGCCATGTTGGGTGGGGCCCTGAGCAGCCTGAGCTGGGGGAGCAGCCCTGCCTGTGGTTGGGACTGGGTGGGCTTTTAAGGTCCCTTCCAACCCAAGCAATTCTATGGAAAGTCTATGAAGTTCTAGGAAAGGACAGCAAAATACCTACGTTCAAGAATTTTCACACAAGGAAATGTTGATCCTGGTGCTCTGCACTTTGTTGCCTAGGTCAGGCTGCCCTGTTCATGCTTCCCCTCCACCAATGACTGTTTCTGCACTGCCAGAAGCCCCCAGCACTGTGGGTACCTTTGGTGGGACTCCTCCCAGTAACTGTAACAGAGACTTGGCCTAATGTATTTCTCCACTCCAAAGCAGCTCGTGCAGTGCAGTCAGGCACTCAGGTTGGTAGTGCTACCATTTGGGCTTCTTTGGAAGCAGGATCTGATTGCGCCCCTGACAGCTGTCTTGGGGCTTGCCCAGGTGGGCAAGGCAACCAGCTTCATGCCTGCATCCCGTGAGCTAATTTCAGCAAATGAGCCCACGCTAGCACCTGTGGTAAGCAGTTTAATACACTTCGTAAGTGTTCTGAGAGCCTCCACACTGAAACAAAATCTTTGTGTGGTCCCTTTCCTTTGGACTCAAGTGAAAGCCTTTGATGTTACCATTAAGCATTTCCAATAGGAATTAACTCAGATATTAGTTTATTCCTCCAGCCCTTCTTCCTATTTTTGCTGCTCCTTTTTAAAAAAACTTTTCAAAATGCAGGAGAAGAGAAACCAGAGCTGAGCTACAAAGCAACCCGAGATTGGAGGCAGCAGCAGGAGGCTGTGCTCTGTGCCATGGATGTTCCCGCCCTTGGGGATGTTCCCGCCCAGGCAGTGAAGCACACCTCAAGCTGCAGGCCTTGCTTCTTTCTCACTAACAGCAGCTAGATGCTGGCTGTGTTTTTTAAGCATGGCCCCCACACCACATTCTCCCTTTGTCAGAGTGAGAGGGGCTTCATAACACACTGCTAGAATCCTGTGTTAGCATCTCTTTAGATTTATGCAGGTATCAGCGGAAAGGGCTTGACCCAGGAAATGTAATTCTCGTGTGTTGCGTGAGACATTAAGTGTGATTAAGCTGCTTTGCCTCAAAGACCACAGCCAAGCATCTCCTTTCTACTGCAGTGGCAGAATTACGTTGTTAACTTCTCTGAGGTTATCACTGCTGCTCTGCACATTGTTTTCCCTGGATCTCTGTCACATCCTTTACTGAAGATCCCTCCAGCTCTTTTACATAATCACATATGTATTTCTTAAGCACCACGCAATGTTACAACCATTCCGATGCCTCCATTTCAGATACAACCTACCAGCTCCAGTATGCCCAGCAAAACAAACACAGCCACCCACCATAGGCACAACTGAATCTAATGGTTAATTAAAGTGTAACCAGCTGGGGGCTAATTAATTACCCTCTGTCGTCAAGCTCAGCACAGAAAAAGAAATTTAAGTACAGGAGAACTGAATTACACCTTGGATCCAGTGTAGGCAAAGTGTCCCACTGACTGGGATGAAAGCCAGGCTACGGTAGCACAAACCAACCCTGTGCTGTGCCTTTGAGCTAAGCAGCAGTCCAGGGGGCTCTGAGCAGAGCCATATGGTGAAGAGAGGGGTCCTGTGCTGCACAGGCCCCCGGGCAGGAATGCTACCCTGTGCTTCTCCCACACCTTTCGCCTTGCACAGCCTCCTCTTACACCCACTGTGTGTGCTTTGTGGGCCAGCTCCTGCAAAGCAAACTCTTTCATCAGCCTAGCTACCAAGCACAAATCAAACATCCCCTGGAGAGGAACTCCTGGGGCCAAGGCCACAAGAGCATGACTAACACAGAGCTTAGCGATCCTGGCAGCGTGGGGCAGCACAGCTGTAAAGTAATTGCTAATTTTCCTGTTGTTAACAAGAGTGCTCCAGTTTCTCCCTCCTGTGATTTGTCCCATGTCTCCCAATGGCTGCTACGAAGCTAACAATCTGCCTCCTTACAGCCAGTTTCCCTGCTCTACAGAAAAATTGTCCTTAAGTCACCTTTCCCTCCCCCAGCCACATTAATACAGCCATGAGCTGGCTCCTATCCCAGGATCACATTTTCATTATAATAAAAAAAATATACAGTGCCTTTTTGTCATCTTTGAAGAGAGTAACAAAACACAGCAAACCTATTATCCTGATTAAGTTTTACCAGTGGAGAAGAGATTCATTATGAAATTAGCTCATCTGCTGAAAGAACATTCCTATGGAGACAGGTATTTAAATGTCTTTCTCTTGGCCACATTACTAGGAGTTTTTGAGATGATGAAAAAGAATTCTTGTTAAACATCTTAATCCTGATTCATTTTCACCCTTTAGTCTGAATTCCCAAGAGCAGCTAACACTTTGGCACTGCCATGTGAATGGCTGGAGCACCTTCTGCCTGCTGCCCGTCTGTTAGCTCTCACTGAAACACAACATCTTTCCCAAACAAACATGGGGTTTACTTTTCATGCTCAGAGATCCTCTTGAAATGTTGACAAAAAAGGATTTTTAAAAATATCACTGCCTTCTTAGAAGTACAGTGTTGAAACCAAAACAAACAAGATTTTGTTTTAAATTTTCATTTCCCCAGGCAAGGTAATTAGATGACGCTGGTGAATTCTTGAGAAATACTTGCAATGCTGAGATCACATGCTCTCAAGAAACAAAACGAAAAGGTAGAACATTCTGTAAGACAGCATCTTTTCTTATTTCAGATATGTCAAAAATTAAAAACAAGCAAACAAATCCCAGATTAGATATTCCACTTCTAACAGTAATCAGGAGTGCCTACAGGAATGAACCAGGCTCAGAGCCTGGCTTGCCATCACCAATTCTGTTTTGTGCCAGAAGACAACTCTCTGCCTCAGTCAGAGCCAGCAGTTGCTCCAGCAAGTATAGCTTTAGTATCAGTGAACATGCATCAAGGAAAGGGCAAATGCTGATTACAGGGCTTGCCCCTTCATGGCAACTCGCTGCATTTGGAGCCACTCTGGGATAAAATACTTTGCAGCACTCTGCCATGAACTGCACCAGGGAATTGTTCAGAATAATATAAAAAGAGGGCAAAGGAGGAGTTTTAAAGATGACAAAATCCTACACCTGGTTCACCACTGTTCTACAATCAAGCTGGGCAATAGCCAAGCTGTGGGAACATCACAGCACAAGGGTAGGAAGAAGCACTTGGGAATGGCAACTCCTTTAAACCAGTGCAGAGACAGAAGCCCCTGTACCAACAAACCCCAGTCTGCAGGCTTTGCCACCTGGCAGAATTTCCAGCCTTGGCTTAAAGATTCCCTACTACAGCACGTGAACTTGTGCCAGGGCAGAACAACCTCCTGCATGAGCATTCCAAGGACAATCTCACTTAAAATGTGTGACTGCATCGAAGAGCACCTTCAGAAGGCAGTAAGGAGGTTATTTCTTTGTTACTTTGGAAATCAGTGAATTAGCACTGGTAATCAACATAAAATATGTACAATTTGCCCACACATTTCAAATTTCAAAGCACACTGCTCTTCGGAACAAAGCAGATAAGCAACAAAAATCATGATGGTCTCCAACTACAATTTGGCAGTACTTCCAACACACTGCCTTGCTGTTAGCTTCAGTGGGGGCAGAGAACTCCTCACTAAGGCTTTGGAATGCAATTCTTGCTGTTTCTTTAAACAGTAGCTGCGTTGCACCAACTTATCTCCCTAAGTAGCTATACCACTTTAGCTTCCTTGGAGGTCAGTTACTCATCTAGGCTAAGCACATCCGGAGTAGGAAGAAAATGCCTTAATCCTGTTTTGTGTGCTTGCTTTTATACACACATCCACAATTCTCCCACACGCAACAGGAATCCTCATTTGCTGCTCTGGCTGCCCTTGCTGCAGATGTCCACAAGGAGGATTTGGCTTTGGCTTTTCTTGTGTGTTACAGTGGAGGTACTTCACAGAAATCCTAAATTAAAAGGTAAAGCAAGAAATCACGTGGATTTATTTGCACATCTGCTGAATGATTTCAGGACTTCAATTAACGACGTTAAGTTCACAGTCTCTGAGAAATACAGGAATCAAGATTGTGATAAAAATTGGCTAAAATTGAGTACCTGTGCATTTACCTGAGGGAATTTATTTTACATTGGTGTGATTATTTAAAAAAAAAAAAAAAAAGAGGCAGCACCATAACACTTCCCTGGTATGCACGAACAACCACTGGTCTATAAAATAGCATCGGCCTTCATACTCAGGCACAATTTTTTATTTAGATTAAAGGAAAAAGTTTCCTTTAATAACAGAAGGAGAGTTTGCACTACCAAAAAATGAAATGAAGCAATTCAATAGAGGGGTGTTTATCAAACCACCAATCTTTACTGACCAGTGATTTTTTCAATATATAACAACTCTTGATTTTCTTTATATACAGAAGAAACCTTGCAATCCATGCTTTCTTGAATGACAGCCTCTGTTTCTTGTTGGACAGAAACTCGAATACAAAAAGTAATACTGTATGAACAGAATACTTAGCAAAAGTGACTAAAAAGTTTAAAACGCTTTTTAGAAGTAACATCAAAAGATACATTAGGAGTAAAATCCAGGTCCATCCAATCGTCTTGCCACTTATTCATTTTCTCCTGTAACAAAGAGGTGCACATTTTTCTTGGACTGTAGCATTTGAGCGGTGCGATCTATGCCAACCACTGCAGCCAATTTCTGAGCATCGTACTTGGAGTAGAGCACAGTGCACGTCCAAGTAGCATCCACTCCACTGTCAGTGGCCTTCATCATGTTACACAACTCGCTGTAGAAGTGGGAGTAGGTTGGTAACTCGTAGAAAATGAGGTTCCGAATGCCTTTTATTGTGTACCTGTAGCAGGGGGTGAAAAAAGTAACTTTGTTGTCAATTTTTATGAAGTGCGCATGTTAAAACATCAATCTATCTCAGTTTATCCATTTCACTGCTGTGGCTCAACTCTGCAAACCCTGCATCTTGGACTAAACTTGCCACAGATGTGGAATTAAGGGAGGTCTAATGCTGCCAGGCATCATGACTTCCTCTGAAGTACCAGCCACTATCAATCTCTGCAGTATTCAGCCTCTTTGGCTAAGATCTTAAGTGAAGCCTGATCATTTTGGCTTCATATTCAAGTTTCACATCCATGAAACTTTTTCTATTTGCCTCAACATCTTCTGCTAATAGAAGAAAAAAAATGTTCAATCAGGAACTTCCAAACGGCTCCTGCCAGGATGCGGCAAATTTTCCAGGTGGCCTCAGCATGCTATACTGCCTTACTGAACTAATCACACATCCTTTCCCAGAATTTTATGTAGTTACAGTGGCACAGCTGAATGCCAGTAAAGGGCACAATTAATCCAATTTCACAGGATATATCATTCCATCCTGACATCAGTGGACTTGGCAGCATTTGCCTCCTGAATACAGTCCCATGTATACCAAAGCATTCAGAGCTCTGCAAGGGAACTATGGCAACATGCAAAAGTTCTAAACTCAATTTTTTTTAAGAAAAAAAAGAAATCCTCAGCGAGATGCAACAGGTTCAAAAAGCAGTGAAGCCCACCTGTGATTAAGGCCACTGTACTTTCAGAACAGTACATACGCAACTCAGAGGAAAACTCAGCCCACGATTTACCTTTTGTAGAAGTGGAAGCGCTCGGTGAGCAGTAAGAACTGCTTCTCTCCCTTGAGGAAGGACCGCCTTGCTCTGCAGACGCCAGCCTTTTTAGTGTATTCACAAATCTGAGTAAAATTCAGCTCCTCTTTCTTGAAATAATTTCGAAGTCGCACATAGTCAAAATATGACGGAACATAAATGAGCGTGTGTGACATGATGGCATCGCGGTACTCAGGCAAAACCTTGTCGATGAAAAACTGAAACCTAAGTTAAGAAAACATGTATGTTTTGATCAAAATAACACCTGGCTTTCATGACCTCAGACTGGAATATCGTCAGACACAACAGACTACTGAAGGTTTTAACTATACATTTCCTTCTTTAACTTCTTAGGATTTCTACATTGGTAGAAGATAAAGGGTTAAGGCTTCACCAGTTCCACACAGATATCACAGAGATTGGTATTGTTTTCCCGTGTTTCATTATCCAGTGCCTCCAGCAAGGAGAAATTCAGCATTCCTCTGACTCTGTGCAGGGCCTAGCCCACACCAAAAGACTAATGAGGACTTCCACTGCGAAATCCCACTGGCCCTATGTTCTGTAGGAAGCAGTACACTCCACTAAATCTGAAACTGCAGTCACGAGGGCATAGCAAAACAGTCTGGAACAGAGAGTACCTCGTATCTATTACAGAAGTTAAATTTTCAGCTTCTATCCTCCGGAAAACGTGAGGGAGCTGGACCACAACACGGCTAATGGAGCCGCTCAGCGGCATGTTGCGGACAGCCACCTGTGGGAACAAAGCAGGATCGTTTAAGGAAGCAGCATCTCAAAGGCAGCCCCTCTCCAGGCAGTCTTCTGCCAACAGCACACACCTGCAAGCTGTGCTAAAGGCTTACATATAACTTATACGCACCAAATTAAGAGAAAACAAAACCTGACTACCGCCTTGAAACAAAAGAATCAAATAAGTATTGCTGCAAGAACAGCAGCTCTCTATGCCTTTGGCACAGCATTAGAGATCATCATGCAGCATTGTGGAGATCCAGACAGAAACATTTAGGGAATAGAAATTACTGCCACACAGATGCTTCTACAACTGAGTTATGGAATTTTTCCACACTGGCTTCTCTGTTCCTCCCCCCCTTCATTATGCCTAAAGAAGGCCTTAGCTCTGACATGAACTCACCTGCCCCATGTAATTGAAGCAGTGTTTGTTGAAGATAGCGTTAATCTGGGGATCTTGAAGAGCACTGAACAGCAGCGTCTGGCGGTAGTACTTGGACCAGTTATTGAGGTTTGGCATTCGCACTCGGGAAAAGTCTACCCCATGGGAATCCAAAGGCAGCAGATTAATGTGCTTCATCAGGTGCTACACAGAGACAGAAACATACTGTTGCAGACTGACATAATTGCACCCAGACTGCAAAGAGCATTAACTACAGCAAGAAAGTGGACAAGGAAGAGCAAGATAGCACAGAATGTAACAGCAGTGATTGCCCAAGACACAGCTGCCTGGGATTTATTGACCCCATCAAGAGTAATTTACCTAATTTCATTCCGCAGGACTCAAAACTGCCATCTTCTCAGTCATCAGTAACAGCAGCCTTTGCTTCTAATCCTCTCCCATGGGGGAAGCCTAATGGATTTGTTTGTATATACTGACGTCAGCAGGTCCAAGGCTTCTGAACTAGAAGCAGCTGAACTGCTGTTCCCACTGCATGCAGGGGCAGCCTGGGTGCAAGTCAAGAAGTCCACCTGATTTTGGCCTCACTGAACAATGCCTAGGACTGGTACTGCTGTTGCTGCACCGCAGACAGACGCACTCAAACAAACAAAAAAAAAAAAAGGAAAACGGGCTCCAGGACACTCCAGGAGCATCATGTAGGCTCATAAACCTTCCCCAGGACTTTCCAGGAAATAGGACACTTCTGGACTCATTCAAAATGTACAGTAATGCCAGGCTGCCAAAACGATAGGCTCAGATTCCTCAAAGGTGTTTCTGTACGAAATACACAAACAAAAACAACCCCAAACTTTCAAGCTTGAAAACTTCTATTAACCTACAGCCATAAAACATGGGTATTATCACATACTGTTGGCAATCCTAAAGCTTTATTCATTATGCATGCAGGATAAATCTGTTTCACTTAGGGCATGACTAATGCTTGGCATTTCTACTGTCAGTGGCAACAAGCACCAGTGCCCACTGCTTTCTGGAGGAACCTCAGTGAGGTTGGATAAAATCCTCACACAGCTGTGATCTGAGACACTGTGCAGTCAGATGACTGGTAGATTTTCTCCCAGAGGTGATTAAAGGAACCATCACCATCTCATTCCTCATTCTGCAAAATAATTATAGCTGTCTAAAAAAAAAAAAAAGCC
>JAOWBP010001760.1:18871060-18885919 GCA_028571105.1 Tragopan temminckii
CCATCTGATATTAAAGCCACAGAGCATGAAATATGAATAGGAGCTCTGCAAGTGCCAACATGCGGCATATCACTGAAGGATCACACACCCGTGTGCACAGCTATTTGTATTACACATAGTGGGACGACTACAACACCGGAGCTCAGATTTCACCCATCAGTGCACTGCGGCACCAGCATGCTGGGCTACATCCTTAGAAGATACCATACAGACCCTCTATTGATGCCTCCCTGATCCTGGTGTAGTCAGACTCACTTCAAAACACAGAGAGCCCTAAGCATTTGTCTAAATTGTAAACTACCATTAAAACAAAAGAACAAGATAACATCCTCTACGTATATTTCTAGTTTCCGCTAGTTTGGGCCTTAACCAGTTACAGCAGAAACCATGCACAAATCCCTGTCCATGTGAGCTACAGGAAACAAACAGTTCAGCTGTATGCATGCGTTAACTTTAAATGTCCCTTATGTAACAGGCTCACACGTGGGCAACACAATAGATACCGCAGCCAAAGAACTTGGCAGCTATATAGCATCTCATTAGAGAGTTTATAATTTATGTGTTTACAGACAATCAAAAGGCAGATCACCAATGAACAATAATACTACGTTTTACCTTCTGAAAAGGCTTGTGAAGAATTGCTCTCTCTCTTGTCTGCATCGCAGTCTCCACTCTCCTCTTCCATGAAATTGGTTTCCAAGCTAAACTCAGCTTCATGTTTCACATCAGTAAACTCCTCAATTGCTCCATGATTTGGGTCACAGGAAGTTTCCACCCCATCAGCCTGCTCCTGGCCAAGCGCCTGTTCCGGTGGGTCTTCAGCTGTGACTTCTTAAAGAAAGAAATAAGTTATATTCTCCTGGAAAAGCTACTACCAATAGCCACTTCTGACTGCCTATGTCAAACACTTTTGAGTTACACTTTTTCCTTCAAAAATCTTATGCAAAAAGATAAAAATAGGCCTTCTATTTTACCTTTTTCGTTTTTTCTTTTTCTTTTTAAAAGCTACTGTTGTCTAATATGCCAAAAGTTAAATAATATAAAACATAGCTGCCCTGAGAAAATTTAAGGAAAAATATATTCAGAGAATAAAAGTTTTAGCTTCCAAAGAATCTAAACAACTGAGAAAACGAAGAGTTGACTCCTCCCTCCCAGAATTTCCTTGGGAACTTCATGAATGAGGATGCTTCCTCATATGGGAGGAGGTTTCCTTAAAATTTAAACACTCGTTTCTCTGCTGTGAGGCAAATCTTTCCCTTTGCTCAGCAGCAGCCAAGCCAGATGCTGTGTGAGAGAACAGCTTGCGTCTCCCAGTGAGTGGGTGAGAACCCCTGGTATGCTGCTCCATGTGGATTCCTCCTGTGCTGCCACACAAACAACATCTGAGGAAGAAGCAGCAGGCTGGCTGCTGGGAAGTGAGCACAGCTACCCTTTGCCCTGCTAAATGCTCCAGCAGGTGCTGCTCACACTCACAAAATGGCAATGGAGCAACAGCCAGAAGAACACCCAGCCAACCAGCCTGTCTGCACCAGGATCAGGGCTAAACACAGACACTATTCAAACTTGCTAACTGAAAAAATAATTACCAAAGCACAGCAAAAGAAACTACCTTCTTCTTGCTCTTGTACATCATTCTGCTCTTCTTCACCTCCAACAGCTTCTTCAGGCTCCTGGGACCCTTCGCTGTCTAGTTCTGCCTCACTCTCCCCAGCTTCTTCTGATTCACTTTCATCTTCCTCCTCCTCACTCTCAGACTCAGAAGATGCCTTCAGGGTAGCCAGAAGCTTGTGATAGACAGAGACTTGCTCCACCTCAGTCTCTGAATCACTTTCTGCACTTGATTTATCAGAACTGTCAGACTAAATGTGAAAACAATAACAACAGCAGCAGTGTATTAGACAGCAAGCAAACACCCTCAGCTCCAGCTCCCATACTACATTTTCTTCTTCCCATTCTACCCCTATGCAGATGCAATGAGATTTTCCCCAAATCTCCATTTTATGTGAATAGTTATACTGAACACTTCCACGTAGATTCTGAAAGGACCTTGGCAGACTTAGGTCCTGGTGCTTTGTTCTGCACTGATTTGACTCAGAGCATCACTAAGTTGGTTTCTTTCAGCCTCAGAGAACAAATCAGTTCTTGTGACAAACAGGCCTTTGATTTTCCTACAAAAACCACATGTAGAAGAGCATACATACTGAAAATGCTTTTGGCTTTCAAAAAGAGAAATGGAATAACCTTCAGCTGACCAAAGTCCACCAAGGAAAAGTCCACCAAGGAATGGTCAGGTCTAGCTCAGCATCTAAAGCTCTAAGCTTCAAACAAGTCAGACTCCAAAAGTCAGGTCTGTTCCAGCCTCACACAGACTAAGAACAACACAGGTTACAGCCAACATCATAGCAAAACCAGGACTATAAGCACAGCACCACTTATTTCTTTCTTAGCTCCTTTCAGCACAAAGCAAAAACTCAGTAAATACAACATTAATGTTAAAAAAAAAAAAAAAAAAAAAAAAGTGCTAAAGGAAACAACTGAGCAGAGTCATTAATTACTTTTTCCACACTACAACTTTGAAGTCTTTAATTGGTCTGACTGAAAGAAAACTGAAGCACTGTAATTAGAAGACAGGAATGAGCATCAACACTTCTTCATTCAGCAGAGAACAAAGCATCTCATTCCCTAACTCAAGCATCACTGTGTATTAATAAAATAACTTAAAGCACGTTTTACTTTTCGCCATGGCTAAGTAGCATTAAAAAACAAACAAGCAAGAACAGCAATATTGTATCCTGTTTCTTCTGCTGACTCTTGGTATTGCAGTTACGAGTTTGACACTACACAGAACAATTGGGAATCACAAAGAAATCATTCATTTTTTCCTCCTAAAAGCAAGTTTTCTAAAAGGAACAATCGAATCTTCCTGAACAAGAAAGGCACAGTTTTCCACTTCACTGAACTATACAACAGGTAAAGTGAGGAAGAAATAAAAATATATTACCAGTTCACATATTTGAGTTGCTTCTGGTCTTCCAGAAACCCTGAAAAAAAAATCACCAAAATATCTCGCTGTCAATGATATTATGCACAGGATAAACACAGATGAAGAAGGGAAGAAACTGCTGAGCCTTAGAGCAGTTGAAAGAAAGCTTACAGCCAGAGCATCACACAATTCTCATTAAGGAAAGAGAGTCAGGGCTCGCTCTGACAGGCTACTCTCAGCTGATGCTACGGCCTGTGTGTAAAGCTCGGGTATACGTGATCATGAAGAGATACATTTTAAAGCATTTCTGGCTTTAATCAGAAGACCAAGCGCTAAAAAGAACCTGAGCACAGGGGCATAAATACTGGGAAAAGTCTTCGGAAAGTGCTGAGCTTCCTGCAGGACACCAGAACCTAGACTGGGAAAGAATTTCCTTCCTCTCTTCATGGGGGGCCGGGCCAGGCCTGAGCTACGCGAAGGGGGCCTGCAGGGAAACTTCGCAGGGCTCGCAGAGGCCGAGCAGAGCGCGAGGACTCGCCGGAACCGGCAAAGCAGCAGCCTCGCTTCGCACACCGCGCATTTACACCTGTAAGCCGCACTCAGGGCACCCAGCCGGAACTGTTAGCCGGAGGAAAAGACGGAGCCGCGCGGCAGCTGAGGGCAGGGTCGGGCAGGAGCACGGCTCCCTCTGGCAGAGGCCTCACCCCGAGCGCAGGCAGCTCGTACAGCAGCCGGCCAGCCAGCGCGGGAGCCCAGCTGCGGCAGCGAGCGCTGCGCCGCGGAGCGGGGAAAGCAGACACGTGCTACGGGAAAAGCGCATCCATTCACCAGCGCTGGGGATTCTGCCAACGGGACGCTCTAACCCAACCCTTCCGAAAAGTCGCACGGCCCGGGCTCAGGGCATAAGGAGGCGGCCCGCAGCGCTCACCGGTCGCACACGGGGTGCTGCTCCCCGAACTGCCGCAGGTGCTTCCTCTGCCGCTTGCTCAGGCCGCGCGCCAGCTCCCTCCCGCCGCGCCGCTTCCCCATGCCGGCAGCGCCGCGCTTTACGGCACGGCCGTCAGGGGCGGCTGTCGCAATGCCGCGTGGCGGCGCGCCGCGCTCTCCTAAGGGGCGCGTGCATCTGCAGCACCCGCACGGCAGGAGACGCGTGCCGGGACGCTCCCGTGTGCTGTTTTCACTGTATAATATTTTTATTGAAATAAATGCATAAGTAAGTACACTTACTTATCCAAGCGTAAGTAAACTTTGAATAGTTTTGCTGTAAGTTACTTAGGCAGCACAAGTTAAACCACAGATGGTAGAACTTTAATTCCCCTTGACTTCATATCCACCATTTTGTTGCGTATAATGAAGATGCAGACTGCTTAAGGTACAAATCCCAAGTAACTCGGGAGGCCAGGCAGTTCATTTCTTCCTTCAGCACAGCCCATGCCTGCCTATACTCCTGTTTTCCATCCCATACATCACTCCCATAACAGCTGGCACTTCCTGATGCATTCCTGTTCTCTTTACACAAAGGCAGTATCTTGGTGTTACCCTGACGTGCTATTTCACATAAACGCAGAGATTAAAAGGGAAATAGCTGTGAAGATCCAAAAACAGAGCCATGACAGAACTTCCTGCTTTCCTAATCACTGGTTATCAATACAGTAATGTTTGACAGCTGCTGCCTCAAAATATGAAATAAAATATACAGCACAAAAACCACCCGAACTTACTATTTCTCACAGGCACCACAATGAAGCTGAAAGTTCTTTGCACACAAATGGTCACTGAATCAGACGTGCCATTTCAGCAGGTCAGTTCGGTTGAGGGACTTAAAGGATGATATATGGTTTTTTCAATTCACACAACAGGTTTTGGATTATACACATGGCACATTCTAAGAACAAAAGAATGAATTTTACATTTCAAATAACTAAACATTGGTGTTGGTGCTCTTTGGTTTAAAAGGGTTGTTTTTCTTCACTGTATTTGCAGTGCCCTGACCGTTAAAATTAATTGGATGAGGTATGTGAGCGCTGGTGGGCAGGTTCTACAAACCTGAGAAAGCAAAACATTTGTTTATAAAATTGTTTACATAATATATTGGTCCATATATTTTGACACCCAAAGCAGGCTGGCAGCTGTTAGTGAAAAAGCACTTGCTTCAGGAAATCCACCTCTAACTTACAGTTACCAACGATTCTGATGACTGAACGGACTTGAAGACTTGTCTACCTACAGTGCCAGCATTAACCCAGTCCTATTCAGACTGAGACAGTTTTACTGACAGCATGCTGAAGTTCTCTGTCATGTTAGGAACTTGTTTCATGATACTTCTCTTTGTACTTACTACAACTGTTTGGGACTCCAGAACAGCTTTATACTGGCATCTGTTTTCTGATCTATGGAAATTTATTTGCTCATACTGGCAGAAAATGCTAGAAATCTGCCTAAACAAGCTTCAAGATGGTCGTAAAGTAGTATTCTGACAGCAAGGAACTTTTACAAACACTGCTGCTTTCTTTCTGTTAAAACAATGGTTTGAGTTGTCTGCCTTAGCTTTCTAAGTATGGGTGAACTTCATCAAATATTTGTTCACTGTTTAACTGCCTGCATTCTTGAGCATTTTCAGTTCTCTTATTCTAAAGTGCTCAGTGAGAGTATACTAGCAGGCTGCAATTTAATAGATACGTGCAAAGGGTCAGAACTGATTTCAGACTACAAGTGCCTATCTTCAAATGCCACAGAGCATAGGGAAACCTGAATTCTGAACTGGGCAGCGGGAAAGCAAAAGTTTCAAGGTTTATTGTTTTACTGCTGCCTAAGTTCATAAATAGTAAGACTATATAGAAAGAGAGAGAAAAGAAATTAGCTTATACATGTTAAAATCTGGCCCTCTGAATGACTGACCTGGGTTAATATTTGTTTGTTAGATAGGGCTAACAAAGTATCAGCCAGAGGTGAGAGCAGCAGGATTAATAATCTGTGTCCAGGCTACAGGGTGAAACTGTGGGCTACCGCATATTAAAAGTTGAGCTTTGTTACTGAATGTTATCAAGACTTTTCATCTTAGTTTCCTTTACAAAAAGGGTACTGATTTTGGACTGATGCTAAGGATTCAGTTTAGTTCCATGTCAGAAAACCACTGAAAGGAGGAAGTATCAGTTGATACACACATCAATACTGACAGTGCCTTGATTGTTTCAGACTCAGTCTGGAGTTCTCAAAAGGTAGGAATACTTTGTTGTGATGCACAGAAAATCCCATGAAGGGTATGTTGCCTTTACTTCAGGGCATGAAATCAGCGATCCTGGTGATTTTGCTCCACGTATGCAAAAGCAGGCATTTCAGACCAATTACAAATCTGCCTGCGTGTCATTTAAGCTTTGGATGTCTAAATCAAAAGAAAACAATACAGCCTGCTCAAATACTGCTGTTTATAAGTAATGTGAAGCATTGCATTTTCTTACTTCCTCTAAAATGTGTACTAAAAGAACAGGAAAAGAAGTAAAGAATCAAAAGGGATACTGACAGTATGGTTAATCCAAAGTTCTTAAGTGAGGATCAGGAACTTGCTGTGAAAGTCAGAAGCCACATCAGTGGATTAAAAAAGATGATCAGAACATACTGCAGTTATCGTGTTACGCAAAGGCATAAGCAAAAATAAAGGTGTTGCTATGCCTGAGGAAATCCCTAAACATGGAGGGAAGACTACAGCAGGTAACGAAGGATTACAGTCTCAAAAAGAAGAAAGCTTTGTGCAGGGAAAAACAAGGATGAGAAATATGGCCTACAAAGCAGTTCTGTCAAATACTGGCCTGTAACAATCAGACTCTGCACAGGTAATTCTGCTTTCTCAGGGTGGAGGTAATCTGTGACAACTGGTAAGTACAGTTCTGTCAGCACTGCTGAGGTCCAGAGATTGTTTAAAAGGTAGACTGGCTTTTCCCAGTATACGGTGAGGCTGCAGGCAAAAAATTCTTCACTAATAACACCTTTCCAAAGATAAAGTATCCCTTCCTGCCTGGGGGCTGCTTATGTGGGTTAATATTTTCCACAGCTGCTACCTAAGTCTGATCCTATTAAGGTCTGATAACTAAAACCGTCAGTCAACTGAAAAGCCATACTGACTGGCCATTTAGCCAGAAACTGAAGGCCCAGAATAGAACACCAAAGACAATAAAAGACAACCCTTTAACCTTACTGAGTGTCGAACTAAGAGGTAGAAGACTTAGTACTGAGCACAAGCGCATTGTGATACTATATACAGCTGGGATTTGGCAGGTGGCTTATGCAAAACTAAGACATTGCAAATTTGAAGAAAACATTATACAGAATTGAAAGAAGCTGTTCCTCTCTGAAGCGTCAGTTTTATTTTATTTAACCAGGCCAGCACATAGTTTCTTCCTTACTGTTATATAATATCTGATACGATTTTAAGAAATGCTATTATTATACTAAAAAGAGGAACAGCTTGAAACTGTGGAAAGCAAATACTTTCAAGGGATAACCAGGCAGTATATCTTCTCCTAAGGGATTTGATTAACCACATTTTTGCTTTCTGGGCATACTGCAGAATATGCTCAGGCAGCTTCCCTTCTGTCACAAATGATACCAGTTTTACTGACTGTCTTGAAACATCTCTCCTAAAACAACTTTGGGCCTCGCTACAACTAGAAAACATAGCTGATCTTCAAGCACAAGCTTGGTTTCTCATATTTCAGCTATTTCCTATTAAGATTCTGCACTTCTGTCTTTATCAGACTAAGCTTCTTTTCTTTTGTGAATGTGACTTTGAGTACTGTCAGCAAGTATGGTCCAGGCTCTTTCGCTGTCTGCTCAAGGGTATTCCTTATGTAAATTATTTTAACAGCAGTTAAATTACAGCCAAAGTAGATTTCTACAGCTCTGTCCTACCTGCTAACCTATTAAAACCAAAGTGCTTAATGCAGTCTGAAGTTACTGATTGTTGTGCACCTAGCAGTATCTCTTTTGATTCATAGTGAAGTAACCTTCAAGTTAGCTGAGCACCCTTTTGCTATCTGTACTGTTTTTTCTCCCTCTAAGCATAACCTGTGTTCAGCTAGACTAGGTTTACTGAATAACCAACCCACCACTTTAGAAAAAGGCTATACCTTTCCCTGCAGTGAAATAAGGCATTTAATGCACTGTTTGTCCTATGTACAGTGACACTTTCTAGCATCCATTTACTTTGCAACATGGTCCTACAGATACTTCATAAAATTAGAGAATTACACCTGTAGAAAGCTCGTATTTGTATTGGAATCAGTGTGTTCTCCTTTTAGCAAACAGTTAATAATGCTGGAAATGAGGCTGTTGGAACTGTAAGAGCATAGAAAAATCTCACTATATCTCAGTGCTCCTTAAGACTGCATTTTCTGACATACTACATGTTAATATATAAGCTGTATATGCAACTGGGATTTACTTATTTCAAAGCACCGCTAACAAAGAAATGTCTAACAGTCTGGCATCCTTTACCTTAAACTGTACACTAATGCAAGCAGTATCTTCTAAGTATTTCAGAATTCAGAAGCCACTCAGTGTCAAATGGGGATCTAGATTATTTATAAATACGTTTTAACCTTCTAAAAACATTACAGATGATCACAGTTTTTGATCACAGCGTGCAGTCAAGCTTCTTCACTTTATAGATGTTCAGTTAGTCTAAAAGTTCTGGAGCTATGATCAAGAATAACTCAGTAAAACAAGAATATACATAATTATTTTATAAAACGGGACTTTTATTTATCAGTAGATTGTCTTAGTAAATTAGGTTGATAGGAGCAACTAGTTCCAGTACTAACACCCAAGTACCTGGTGAATTCATGATTTGACTTCTGTTTCTTCTACTTGAGGTAGAGTATCCCAAACTGGCTCCTGGATGTGTTCAGGTATTTTCTCTATCTTAGTCTAGTACGGAAGGAAGGAAACAATTTATTATACCAACTAGTTAACATCTAACAACTATGCCTTGTTTATTTTGGTTTTGGATATTTATGGGATTAGAAGTGCCACCTAGTGACGTTTTTGAGTAATACAGCCTCCTTTCAATATTTAGAAAAAATAGTCTTTACAAACTACATGTGTTTCTTCTAGTGACTTTCTAAAGAATTCAGTAATTATTAATACTTGCATCTGGACTTAATCTCACAGCAGTTAATAACATGAGATGGAAGCTTACCTTTTTTACTTCCATGGCAACCCCTTCAGGTAAGTTTCGTTCAACATACTCTAAGTACACTGCAGCAGTACTGCCCGTTAGGTGTTTTAACTAAAACAGAAGTAATGTGTTTTTTTTAGTGAAGGATTATTACTAATACTTCAAATGGAATATGAAAAAAAGGAGTTTGCTCTGACTTCTCTAGTTTTTGCAGTGGGTCCAAGCATCTTACACTAGGCCAGCTTCCATAAAATTCAACACAGGCAGGTAAGCAGTACGTATCTTAAGCAAGTATAAAGTAGCAATTCCATACAGAACTGTATATATACTGTGTGCTCATACGTATTGATTATGATAGAAATGGACCTTAATACTGCAAGTATCACATCAAACTGCAGGTTACGCAAGAACTCACAGCTTTTTTATACTCTCAAAATTCAAGCTGGATTGAAATCCCCCAACTCCAGAACTCTACCATGTTCTTGATTCTAGTTTCTCTTGGAAAGCAGAAGTTGTGTTTATGGTCTGTGGGCAGCCATCAGCAATGCTCTGCTGTCTGAGGACTGAGGGCAGAGGCACATTTTACTAAGCACAACTACACCATAATAGACCTACAGGCCACAAAATGCTGGCAGTAAACTTTTATTCTAAGAAAGTCAACCACAGCTGCATTCTAAACCATATATAAGTCTGCGTCACCAGCCACAGAACTAGTGGTTTGTACACACTTCCTTTCTGGTATTTCTCCCCTTACAATTTTAGTTTGTCACATGATGTTGCATAGGGCAAAAGCCTTCAAAATATCAAGCAAACTCATAGAGAACAGAACTCTCAGTTACTACCATGACAACGACTTACCTGCAGCATCTTCCCTTCCCTGAGAAAGCTCTTATCCTAAAGATTACTGGAAATCGAGAGCATAAAATATATAAAGGTAACTCTGATATCTCCCTTATTTTTAAATCATTCTTTCATATACTGGTCAAAATCAGCCTTGTAGACAAAAATTAGATGGGCTGCACATTCTGAAAAATTTGTGCTACATTTGATGTCCCTACATCAGCGCCCTCCTACTATACTCCCAGCATTCATCTCCCCAAGCTAACTGAATTAATATTTCTTCCTTTCACATCTTTCTTACCTCCAAACAGGTGTAATGTGTTCTCATTTCATACTGAACTCTGTGCTTCTTGTAAATGTGTACAGATTTTAAAAGAGTAAGTCGTTCTATCTTCTTTGGAGGTCTGTGTCTGAACAAAGAACAAAGAGAAGATGTTGTAATGTTGAATTTTATATAAATGACATTAATATAAATTATCTGAGATTATGGTGAAATTTCTGTTCTTATCTGACATTTAGAAGATCCACAAGGCAGTATGAAGTACTGGTACAGCTTAGTATTAATGCTACAGCACTGAGGACTGTAGCAAGAGTATTCCTGGTATCTTTCATGCAGTTACAATGCAATCCTACTATGGCAGCACTGCAAGTAGCACTGCTTCTGCTTTCTCATTAACACGCTACCACCTAAGAAGTGTCAGATTAAACTCATTTCTTCTAAAAAAGGAAATACTTGTAAGCACGGAATTTGAGTTACAGTAGATCATGTAAAAAGCATCTGACATCACATCATGCTAGAGATCAGTTACTTACACTTTTTCAACAGTTATGCCAAGTTCTTTAGCTGCAAGCACTGCAAAATACTCATAGCTGTCCAACACAGCTTTATCGTGGCCTTTAACTAAAAGGGACAGTCTCCGGTACAGTATTTCTGGTTCATCTGAAATAGACACCTGTATTTTTTAAGAGAAGGTAAATGTTACTACTCCATGTTCTCCTTTATTAATCCAATCACTACATATCTTCTTAGCCTGTGTGTCCCATTTGTAAAAGAAGAAAAAAACCCCCCCACACACTGTTATCTGCTCACTTGATATTTACCTGCAAGAGGATAACTGTATTAATCTCGGTCACCAGAGATCCTTCGTCTTACTGTCCCTGGTAAGTGTGAACAGAAACCTAACTTCTGAATATTCAGGCAAAATTTCTCAATCAAGAATGCAAAGGGAATGTCAGCTAAAAGGACAACACTTGCACAGGCAAGAAAATTAACTTCTTGTTAAAGCAAGTTTGGAGCAGCAATATGAGCATTTTAAATAGAAGTGTGAAAATACATGAAATTCTCAAAGTTTTCTTGGTTATCATTATGGTCAGGTATAAGAGTTCTCACCTTCCTAAAATAAAGCTATTTAAATATACCACTCTTCCCCAGGCATATTATCCTTTCTATTTGCCCAGGTTAGAAGTTCTGCGACTTTCAAGTTACAATTTTATGACTCTTAGTTTGAGCATTCATTTCTAATGGCCTGGGCTCACTGCTCATCTGAAAAGCCGTGGTTTGCTCTCCTGCAGTTCAGAGCAGTAACTCCAGCACGCAGCAGATGTGGCAGGAAGGCTGGTTTTGCGTTGTGGTTGAACCTGGCAGGCAGGCTCAGCACCACAAGTTGTTCACTCACTGCCCCCTCCCAGTGGGGAGAGAACTGGGGGAAAAAAACACAACAAAGTAGAACTTGTGGGTTGAGATAAGAACTATTTACTGCAACAGAAAAGAGGACAAAAACAACAGTAATGTAATATATAAATAAATAATATAAATAAATATGTAAATATTATATGTGTGTGTATTCCTCTCTCACTCTATACACACGCACACACACAAAGCAAGGGATGCATAACACATCTGCTCACTACACGCTGATCGATGCCCAGCCAGTCTCCGAGCAGCAGCAGCCCCTCAGCCAATTCCTTTCACTTTCATAGCTTTTACAAGAAGACGCCCTATGGTACGGAATACTCCTTTGGCCAGTTCAGGTCAGCTACCCCAGTCCTGGCCCCTCCCTTACCCCTCAGTCCCATCGCTAGCAGAGCAGTAAGAGAAGCTGAGAAACCAAACCATCCTTGGCTCTGCTCAGCAGTAACTCAAACATTGGTGTGTTATCAACATGGTTTTTCTCCTAAAGCCAAAACACAGACACGACAAAGGAGGAAAGCAACAAAGGGACGACTGTGAGCTACAGGAATCATGCTGAAAATACTGCTGTCTCAAACAGCAGTAATCTAAACTGTTTCTTACTCTAAGGCCAATTTGACATCATCGAGACTTAAAAAAAAAAAAACAAACCACCTGAAATAGAGGAATTTACTTCTTCTCTCTATTCTCTTCATGATTACAATGGCATACAATACCCTGTTCTATGAAACACTTACCAGAGGATTAGTCTTAGGCTCCTCTGTATGAACATGGGATCCAGAGAATCGTCCTCCCACCAAGTCAAAGTTTCTAGATTTATGGGGAGAGCAGGAAATTGATGTTGAAGTTGCACTTTTTGAGGAAGCGTGTGGGAAAAGTGGAAGGGAGGAGAGTCTGTTAAACTTACGGAAGAAAACATTGCTTTTGCATAACTCTGCTTGCATAGTTGACAGGAAAAGACGATCCCTGTATAAAACAAATGGTCAAATTGCTTTTTTTTCTTCACTGGAAAGTAGACAGCAAATAATATAGGTTTATCAAAGGTTACCTGAATGAGCAACAGAGCATAACATATTGCTTGACACTGATCTGCCAAACTGTAAAGCTTGCTCCATCGGAAAACACAGGAAAACAGGAGCATGGAATTATCTACAATTGGGTCATAAAAATAACAGCAAGCCCTCTCCACACATACACAAATCTCACAGAGCAAACAGACAAACAATCATCAAACAGAAACAACAAGGGAAATCCCACACATTAGGGAAATAATACCACAGTTTGCAGCTATGATTAACCAGGCACCCAAATAGCAATCACAAAGCAACTCTTTATTAGAAAATACATTTTGTGTGATATCAGATACCGTTTTTATATATAGTAATGTTTTCTCTATAGTTCTACTTTGACATACAGTGAAACCTCCTTAGATGAACAAAAGTAGGACTTGCTGCTGTAAAAGCAGTTGAGAAGTGTCCTATAAAGGATACTATAGAAAAACTCAGCTTCTGAACTTAACTTGAAATTTCACTTTTTTTTTTTTTCAACAAAACATTCCCTGTGGTTTTGAATATTTGCCCTGTTGAAGAGAACACAGAAACAGTTCCAAAAAGCACATTAATTACTGAACTTTTTTTTTTCTGCATTAAGTAGTGAACCCAAATGTCAATTAAGACATACCATACATCTTTCATACCAGAAAAATCTCTCCCTTCTGACATGGCTTTTAGCTTCCTACCACTGACTCCCCATTTGGCAAAGTTTACGTTAAGAACTTCCTGAGACTTAACAAAGTTAAATACATCTACGGAAATTACCTTGATCCTTCCACCTTCATTCTGTGTCTGAAATCAGAATACCATCTTCCCCCCATTAAAGGCAGCATGAAGTACACTATCATCACCTGACATCACGTTGGGGAAAAGATATGCCCATGAGTGTAAAAGTTTGTGTTCAGCAAAGGGCTTTACACAGTGTGTGTGAGTACATGGCACAGAACCTATGCAGACGACAAAGGGGAGATTGGGCACTCATTGGGTAAATAATATGCTGCTGTAAGAAGACCGAAAAAGTAATCAGGAATTCAATCAGTGCTTTGTTTTTGTGCATATGCAGTCTCTGTTATATAGTCTGTTGCTTTATCTACCTGGCCTTGGAGAATAGATTACTTATTTGCAGGCAAAGATGCCCAGCCTTACAGCATGCATACCATGTACCATGTCCTGTGCTTTAGAATACATAAGGTACAGCCCTTGTACAACAGACAAATATAACAGAACTTGAAGCAGTAAAGTTCCACCCCACTTACCAAACTCTAGTCTTCACAGTACTGCATGATTGTGCATATTATCCCAACCACCTGCAGCTCCCTTTTGCCACTAGAAGTGCAACTATGCACTGAATCTAAAGTTCTTGTAAAATAAAATTAAAGGTGCTTTGTGCAATAAAGCATATCGAATAAAGCAATACTTGCAGTATCCCATGTAACAAAGATGGCATTCTGCATTGAAGTGTTCTGGCAGGTTCTTTTACCCTCTTAAATTCTTGATGCCCTCTTGCTAATGGTTGCCATAGGATGTAGAAGGGACAAGCAAAGAGATACAGAATTCAATTCCCAATTTGAAACACTCCCAGTGTCAAGCAGCCTCAGTTGGTTGGAGGAGATCCTGGAGCACACAGGAGATGGATGCCTTCAAGGGGAGCGAGTCCACAGGACAGCACGTGCACACAGGGAGAGAGACTGGGGCTTCGGAAACCCAATGGGAAATGCATCACATCAAAATCCCCCCCCAGCGTGTGAGAAGGCAATTGCTTTTCAAAGTCTGCAACAGCAGCAACACCACTACTTTATATTCGAACAGATTTCCCGGTTTTCACATTGCAGATTCGAGACCAGAAACAAGCTCAGCTCACGACCTCCAGATCCCAGTTACTGCTCCTCCTTACCCCTTACAACCAGAACAATGGTTACGACAGACGACAAAACAAGGCATTCCGGAGCCCCGACACGTATGGCGACGGGCAGAAGCGCGGCCCCACGCCACAGAAGCCTAACCCGCAGCTAAAGGGACACCACCGAGCAGGACTGGCGCCCAGGAAACACTCCCCACCTGGCAAAGCTTCCTCCACAAGCAGCGCGCCGCCATCTTGCCTCCAGCCAGAAGAGCGCGACCC
>JAOWBP010001760.1:18885962-18989132 GCA_028571105.1 Tragopan temminckii
GTCCTGGTTACGGAAGAGCGCCCCCCGCCGGCACGGCGGAGCTGCGGTCCCCGCAGGCGTAGCACTGCGGCACCGGCGGGCAGGGCCGCGCGCGGGGGAGGCGAAGGCAGGGCGCCGCAGCCCGTATGGCGCCCGCAGGCGGGCTGTGCTCGGCGACCCCTCAGAGCCGGGCTGGCCGCGAGGGCGCTGCCGCCTGTCACACGCGTTCCCTGCTGGCAGCAGGACCTGAAACCAGCACAGATCACAGGCTGTATGAAACGCATCGATATTTTTATTTTGTTGCTTCCTCTGCCGCCTATAATTAACAGTCTGCCTTTTTTTTTTTTTTTTTTTTTTTTTTTACACTAAAGCACCTAAAATATGTACAACCATCTTCTAATAAAATAATAGTTAAATATTGAAAATAAGATTTTTTTCTCATAAAATATGTTTTCTGTATGTACAGGTTTCAGCAAAGAGGACCGAGTTGAACAGTGAACAGTTTCCCATCATCAACCATCAGTAATAAAACAGCTTGTCTGAAACAAAACTGCCCGACATATGCACAAAGAGAACAACAGCTGTGTAACATCAGCCGGTGCCACACTTAGGGAAGTCCACGTCAGGTGCCTAAACCGTGTGCTGTGTGAGAAATTGCTTCTTTTGTCTTTGTGAACGGTTTCTTTGGTTGTTGTTGGATGGTCGTCCTGGCTGTACGGCACAACGGCACCCCATCGCTATGACAGAACCAGGCGTATATACACATGTATTTATATATCCGCGCCAGGTGCAGCACAGCTACCTGCCCAGCTGTTGCTAGAGAGATTTCACTGTAGATTCTTTAGCACAGAGCTGCTCTTCAGAACGGAGCCCTCAAGTTCCTACTGTACTTCACTCCGTTCTTCCAGAAGAACTCTCACTGACGTCCATGACCACTTTGCTTTCACACAGCTTTCTTCCCACCACCGAGACAGGAACCTGAAAACATTTCCATTTTGCCAGGGTAGCAGCCTTTCTCAGAGAGGTCCTTGAAATTCAAAATGATACAGGCTTGGAAGAGGAAGCAGGCTCTACTGCATTGTTTGTGCCACAGGCCCCTAGAAGCCAAGCCAGGTCACGGCACACCAGAGCTCCCACTTTGCAAACACTAAGACTTGTGCAGACTACGAGATTTAGCATTGGGATTTAGCTGGGAGCAGACAGCTGAGCACTCAGCCAGCTGAACCTGAGTTGCATGGGCCCTGTGAAAGTGACGTGTCACAGCACGGACAGAATTGTTTGGGAGTGTGCTGACAGTTCAGGAAAGGAAAGAAGGCTGGTGCCTCATCTCCTGAAACACACAGGCACAGCGACTGAGAACATCATCCATTCTGTAGCAATGGGAGCAAAATCCCACCCTCTGGTCAAAACTAACTAAAAAGTCTCTGAACCCCCAAGACAAATAGAACAAATCACATAGACGGGAATCCACTAAACTAAAACTGAGAAGTGACTGCCGTTCTCCTAAAGGGTTGTTCTTTACTATCAGAACATTTGACATGAAGTGAAAACTTCCGGCCATTTGAATTCATGTATTTGGCTTTGACACAGAAGTCACCTCTCTGCTAGTGAGTCCCACTGGTTTTGAAATTGCGGTCCAGTACTCCTATACAAAGGTACTGTGGCTTACCCTCATTTTGCATAGTTACACAAAAAAGACAGACAGTAGAAAATAAGATCCTCCATCTCTCAGAGTCTACTTAAAATGTTAGAAATGTGGCAAAAAGACCTCAACAAAAGAAAACCAAAACCCCACCCATAAAAAAAACTGGAAACTGGAAGATCTGAAGTCAGTCTTACAAAATATTTTATAAAATTAGCAACACTCCTCCACTGTGAAAGATTCACAAGAAAATCAGTGCTCCTACCTGTGGAAGTTCAAAAATCATTGCTCTTGTTCTACTGTTAAAGGTCCACTCAATCTAACTCAACTTCTTCCCGTGGTTCTAGATTTTCTAAAGATTTTGTAGGGTACAATTATTTTTAGATTTTATTGAAGTAGAAAACCAAATCCAAATTTATAGAAGTGAATTTAGACATCAGGCAGGCAGATCTGAGCCTGAAGAAAGCGAAACACTAATTAAACAGGAATGTCACCTCACCTTTGGGATATGTTTTATGAACAACACTGAATTCGATGTAATGAGGAAGACTGAAAATGGCACAAGAACAACACTTCATGTCTAGGAATAATAACTAACATATACTCCATCAATCTCTGTTCCACAGGCAAGAATGTCTCCCTGTATTTGCCTATTAAGAGAGTAAGCTCCTGCAATGCTAAAAAATATGTTCCTAAAATCACTGACATGGCTATTCAACAGTGTGATTTATTGTCACCTCAAAATATATTTCCAGTGCAATCTGATTGCCAAGGCAGTGTTCTTGATTCAGTGTTCCCATGAGCTGATGTGAACCACAGCACAATCATCTTTCTTCAATTCTTGAATTAGGTCATTTTAAAATCAGCAGATCAAAGCCTTGTTAGAAATGAAGCTCTAAAATGTACAGTGTAACCAAAGCTTTTATGAACTGCCTAACATATATGCATTAAGGCAAGACAGAACTGAAAAAGTACTGTGATACTAAAGATGATACAGTCACTCCTGTATTTATTTCACAGTTAAAGCAGATTTTTTTCTCTACTTCCCTTAAAATGACAGCACAAAGAAAAAGAACATAATCATCTCCTTAATAAAGATGACATTTAGTTTCTAGAAGATGCTGGAAGTGATCCAGTGCAGGCAAAAAATAAAATTAAAAAAAAATCCATCAGAAATGTGTGAAGATATCCTTGTAAGTGGGGTAAAGTGAAACCTGGAAGAGTTTAAGACTAAAGATCCTACCGAGGGAAATGACAGCAGAACCGTGAACTCCTCGATTAGCGGCCTTGGAAGATACCAGCAAAATAAGCCCAGATAAAACACCTTATAAGAATATTTGTACCAAGTATTTATTTCCTCCCCCCAGAAACACAAATTAATAAAAAAAGGGAAAAAAGCATATTTCTTTTCTGGACCTGGATAAAAGAATTATCATTTTTCATCAGGTAGTTTACAATCAGTGGGGAATAAACGAACAGTCCAGGTTCCCTGACTGATGCATTCAGGGTGTGCTCAGTAGCTGTCTTTATCAAACAACTTTATTTACAACTCAGCATCATCCTGCAGTAGATCTGCATCTTCGTCATCCAATAAAAGGTCAGCATCCATGACTTCATTCTCTTCCATGACGCCACCTAAATCCTGAACAACATCGTCATCAATGTCACCGACATTTCCAACATGTTTAACCAAACTCATGTGATCCAGAGGGATCAAACTATGCCCAGCTGGCCCAGTAGTTCTCACAATAGTGGCTGCCATTTCTGCTGCCACTGCAGCTTTCTGAATCTTCTGCCTTTGCTGTTCTTCTTTTTGTCTGTGTGTCTTCATATGAGCATTGCGGCTTTTGATTCTGAAAAATACTCTAAAATTTTAAAGAAAAAAAAAGCAGATAAAAGTACATTGCTTTTGATGAAGGGAGCCAAAAAACACTCAACAACCTATCAGTACATTTGCCTCCTTGTCCTGAAATAGAAGTCTGCAATGCCATGGTGAGAATTTCAGGGACAGACTACCAGATTTGTACATCCTGTCAGCATCAAAATGGCCTACTCTGACTCTGCTGAAGCTATTTTGCAGTTCCCGCAATTGCTTCAGTATCTATGCACATCCTAATTCTGCCTGAGCTCAGTTTCACTATATGCTTGCACAAAAGGCAGAAAGTGAAGGAATCTCACGTTAGAATGGACTCAAGCAAAGAAATAGAGAAAGTTACCCACGCCCATGCCATGCAAGTCTGTAACAAAGCAGGAAACTGGAGTGTCACATGCAGGAACTCTAATAGAGAAGTAAATTCAGGAATATTAGATGAAATGCTGCAGGGGAAGCATCCAGATTGTCATGCAAACCTCCAAACTGTCATGCAAAACCTCTGAAGAATTTGGTAAGAGAACATGATGTTTTATGGGGAAACTGTTCTTTCGAGACCATGAGAGCAAAATAAATAGTTTGTTGCAATACTATTCATTTGAAATATAAATAGGCAGAGGTGGTGCAGTACTGCAGTTATATTCACTTACTTGCCACATTCCTTACAAGGAAAAATTGTCGTTGGGTCGGTCTCGCCACTTGTTGTGCTGTGGGCAGGTGAACTCTTGATGGAGCAGTACCCGCTCTGTGTACCAGACTTCTGCTTAGTGCCTGCAATGGTGCATCGTGGCTTTGTCACCTGATTTGTACCTCCATGAATGCGAGCGTGGCCATTTAGTGCTTGTCGGGAACTGAACACCTGGTGGACAGTAGGGTGGAGAGATTAAAAATAAAAACCAAGAAAGACTTCATTGCAACAGGAACTGCATGAAGAAGTATAATAAATGCATACTATAAAAAACAACTGTATGTGTCAGATATGCACACAAACAATTTTCCCGTTTAAACTGCTCTCAGCTCTTTCCCATTAGAATTAAACTAACTTAGTCATAATAAAAGAAAACCAGTGAGCTATCTTACTCTTATAGTTGTTTAATAAAAAGGTAATCAGGGCTGTCATTATATAGCACTTCTCATCTCTACATCATACAATTCTATGTACAGATCAGCATATTGCCTGTATTGAATGATAAGGGATTTCAAAGCAGACAAAATCATTTGTCCAAAGATATTCAGGAGGTATCACTGGCCAGGAATAGCCTAAACATCTGATTTCCAAAAATCACTATATGTTAAGATATGAAGCCCCCGCTATTATTTGAAGACATCAAACACACGTACAGCACCACAGTTTGGCATTTCACAGATGAAAGAGGATGAAGAAAGTGAAAGACTCTGAAGGGTAGGCAGGTCTATAGGTCCAACAAGAGGGATAGCTGGTGGGTCAGGAGACTTCTGCATTTCCCTTTCTTCCTTTCTGTCTTCTTCAATCTCCTCATCTTCCTCTAACACTTCCTCTTCTCCACTTGTCTGAAACAGATGGAGCATTTAAGAAATACTAGGAATATGGCGAAGTACAGACACTAGTGGATAGTAGTACATAGCCAAGTCTGCTTCTAGGGTGCAGTATTTTTCCCCACCGTGGCTGAAATTCTGGTCTTGCTGGAGCTACCACAACTTCACGGATAAATTACAGGTAATGAAGCTTCGCTGCTGCACTCGAAATGCCCTCCAACTATAGTACAGAGCTGTGGTCCAGAAGCCTACAGATGCCAAGGTGCAATACTCCCCCCCACTTTTAGGATGGTGATGTACACTGTAGACTCATAGTTGAATTAAATGATTTACCTTAAAAAAAAATTAAAAAAAAATCACACGCCTCTTAAGAATGCTCGGAGTACCTGTAATTCAGACCTCGCACACTATGAATTCACTGCCAGTCTGTATAAATGCTAGTTTTATTATAGTTTCTGAGCTTTTCAGGCATGCGCGGTCACACATACATACACAGAGGACTGATTTATAGATGTTTATCTATTTAACTGGTAGCAAAGTGTAATAGTTGAACTAGAGTTAGACAATGCACTGGTCAAAACACTACAGTCCAGGAATACAAAATACCTCAGTGTAGCTGAGGTACCAGATCATTCATACAGAATATAATTTAGAATTATGGAATAATAGAAGTCAGAAGAGACCTATGTCACCTAGCTCAACTTCCTGCTCAAAACAAGATAAACGTCAAAATTATCAAGTGTTACAGTGATATGATTTCTTCTAGACTTACCATGCATTCCTCTCTCTTCTTCTCTAAACGTGTCCTGTGTTTCCGTCCCCAGCGCAGGATTTTCTTCCAGGTATAGTAGTATTCCACGCATTGTGCAACTGTCTTAGACTTAACCTGTAGTTAAGTAATTGCAGAAATAGTTCAATTGCAAGTTTTCATTTTAATTCAACACAACTTTAATATATTCCGAGGAAGGTTTTATTTACCAAATATTCAAATGGAGAAATAAAGGCAATTCAAATACAACAAAAATACTCCTACAGAATAATTTTTTTAATTATTGTTTTTCAGTCAAATTTGTGCTGACTGTTTCAGCTCCAGTACACTTCCCTGGAATTCTCTAGACTCTAGCTGGATAATGACTGAGGATGTACACTTCTATTGTGTATATATATATATATGTATACACTTATCTCCAAGAATTAAGATTTGATTTTCAAAACCCCAAACATTTTTCAACATTTCAGCCAACAACCAAGGTACATAATTCTGCCCTGTGACACACACAGTTTGTCCTTTTTGCTTTGTGACACAACATGAAAATGAAGCTCAAACACAATCTCACTTTAAGAACACGTTTCAAGGCACAATACCTGTGACACAGGTAGCTGCTAACAAACTGCTGGAGAACACAAACCTGGTCACCGTGTGTCCCACACTCACAATGCCATGACTTGGATTTCAATGTGTCAGTTTTTACATATAATAACAAGAGGAACAGATTATTTTTATCTTTTTACTGGCGCTGCAGTTGCATGAAGAAGTACATCAAATGGAAAATACCACTCCTTACAGCATCCTTCTATCTGCTACTGGTTCTATACCTGCGATAAACTGGTCTGTCACTGGAGGGAAACTGAAGGGGAACGGAATGCAGCAAATGGCAAAAAGAGTTGGTAGGACAGAAGCCACCTTACCATTTTCTGTACAAATATAAAATCTTTGCTGTAGGTGGACAATGCCTCTTTGAACAGTCTCCTTTCTTGATGTGTCCATTTGTCGGAGCCTTAAAAAAACAACACACACAGTGAATTCATTAAAAGCAATAAAAACCTACCACCTTTATGTTGATGTAACACCAAAAGGGGGAAACCTCAAGCAGACGCTTGTGACTGCTGCTACCCAAACGCAAGTATGGCTGTACTGCTCAGACTTCAAGTCCACCTAACCAGCGCTCTGTCTCCAGCAGCAGTCACAGGCAGTTGCCAAGGAAACAGTAAAATCAGGGCAAGCAAATACAACGCCTCTCCCTAACTTCTCCTAGCCTCTGACCACTTGCAGTTCAGAGGATTTCTTTAATCTGCTGCGATTTGCTTATTTCGTAACCACTCTTCTAAGTGCTGATGCAATCTTCTTTCCAATTAATTGGGTCTCTTGCCACCACAATATCCTGTACCAAGGAGTTTTGCAGATCAGTTGACCTTCTGCATGAAGAAACCACCTCCTTTTCTTTGATTCCTAGCTCCCAAGTAGATTCACTGGATGACCGCTTGTTCTTCAAGTGGAAGAGAAAACAAACCCATTCTTTACCATCACTTCCATGCTATTTGGGATTGCATTTCGCTTCTGTCACTTCATTTTTTTCCTCCTCTCCAGACTAATAAGCCCAAATCACTTCTACACCGCTGGTCATGACTGTTGTCCCTCTGTGAACACTTTTCACTACTAAAACATTTCTTCAGAGACGCAGGGACCAAAAAGGCAGATAATACTCAATCTGCAGACTTGCACAGTGGCATCACCATGTTCTCTAGTTTCTTAACATTTGATTGTGGTTATTTTTTTCTTTAAGCTGCTGTAAAATACAAAGCTGATGTTTTCATAGAACTGCCATCATAATCCCAAGGACTCTTTCTAATGGGCAAATATCACCACAGAGCTCATCATTTTAGACTCAATGCTTGTACTGCCTATTCCTACATACACCACTTTATCTTCAGCTACACAGAAGTCCATCTATTGTTTAATTCTCCAGACACTAACTCTCAAAAAATCCCTTTGCAGCTTTTCGCTTGTATGGCTTGAGGTAAGACACAAATTCTTTGTGATTGAGGCCTCAAGTAGACAGAGAGGGTATAGCAATATGAAAATCATGCAAAGTGCTTCCTGATCAGTTAATGGAAGCTGTACATACAGCTTTCAAATCTTATTATTCTGTTTGCTTCACCAGCCTAACTGCCCATGAAAATGCAAAATCAACATTTAAATAGAAATGAATGTGTGCCTCCTCAGTATCAGTCAAACAGAAGGAACACAGAATTGCTTTACTGCATCAAATACCAGTGTCTTGATTGTAAGAGCAGGCATCACTTACATTAAAAGAAGGATATACAAGAAGCCATAAAGCAGATGCCTTGAAATGACTCTGAGAAGATTCTACTACAGTCTGTCTGAGAGTATGTGCAACTTTCATCATTAAAAGAAATCCCAAATGTTCCTGTCAGCGTTACCATTCTCCACACAAATGCTTGCCTCTGCATTGAACTCAATTAACTTGGGCTTGCCACCATGTGTGGTATTCAACTCTGCAGGTTATTTAAGTCTAATAATATACACATTTTTTATTAACTGCAAATGTTTTGCTTTTCAATGTCAATTCCCAGGCTCACAGGCCTAGAGAGAGTATCTCACCACTCTGTTATATACTGAAAAGTACAAAATTAACTTTTCTGCAACCTGTCTTCTGTACGTTTTTTCCAGTACTGGCTATAAGCATGGATTAGCTATTTCCACAGAGATTTACAGTAATGCTCTCAGTCTAAGTGTCAAAAAAGGCACTGGCTTCAAGCAGCAAATTTTATTTATTCTGTTATCACCCAAAGATCTTTCTGCTGACACGCTGCCTTGCTGTCTTTCCCTTCCTGAACCAGTGTTGTTCCCTTTCTACACCACCTGCCAGTCATTTGCTTTTACCCTCCCTTTGAGAGGGGGTAAATGCACTGATTCAGTCCAGAAACCTACTCTATTATGCCAAAATAACATTTTAAAAAGCTTGACAACAGCCAAGGATGGATTTTAGTTTTAGAGTTAGCAAACCTCTCCAGTTCTCTCCTGAAATAATAATAATGATAAAAATCACTTCTTTGAACTAATTCTATTGTAGAGCTATGGATAATTCAGGCCTTAAAGATTTTCCCCAATAGCTATGGTATTAGCAGAGACCCTTATAAGATTATGAGGGTTAATTGGAAGTAACCTAATTAATAGAATAAATCCTGCATTAGGAAAAGAAACAGAAGAAAAGCTGTTTTTAACTCTGGTTGCTGGGAAACCGCTTTTGCTCTTGTTAGCTTGAGGGAGACATACAGAACGTGTATAGAGAAATCTGCAATGCAGCAAGAAAGAATTTTGGACTTAAAAATACAGATCAAATTTTAAAGATGATCTTTAGGCTTAAACATTTATTATACATTTCTGCCATATTTAAATACTGGTTTTGCTCTGATTAACTCACAGAAATATCTTTTAAGGATTTGGGGGCTTTTGGCCCAATCTGTGGGTTTCAAGGGAACTACACCTCCACTCAGGGAGCTCCCCTTGAGAGGCAGCTCAAATCTATTACATTCAGCGTATGCTGGATCTGATCCACACACTATAGCATCTATCAGAAGTTTTAAGACTACCTGAAGCACACTATTTCAGAGACCACCTTTCCTGCCATTCTTACTGCAGGAGACCTGAGAAATTCCACTGCTCAAATGAAAAACAAATCAAGCATCTGAAAAAGCACTTCTCTTGCATTGGGCACATGCTCCCTTTCTTTTCCCTAATACACCATCCAGACATATCATAGAATCATGGAATGGAAGAATGGTTTGGGTTGGAAGAGATCTTAAAGCTCATCCACTTCCAAGCCCCCTGCTATGGGCAGGCTGCCACCCCCAGCTTAGGCTGCGCAGGGCCCCATCCAACCTGGTCTTGAATGCCTCCAAGGATGGAGCATCCACAACTTCTCTGGGCAACCTGTTCCTCTGCATCACCACCCTATAAGTAAAAAATGTCCTCCTAATATCTACTCTAAACCTCCCCTCTTTCAGTTTAAAACCATTCCCCTTTATCCTATATCCATTCCCCCCTATCCTATATCAGACTGAGAAAACAGTTGGTTTCCCTACTGTTTATAAATTTCCTTTAAGTACTGGAAAGCCACCATGAGGTCTCCGCAGAGCCTTCTCTTCTCCAGCAGACAGCAAAGGATTAGGATGAAGAAACTAGGGTGTTCTTCCAAGGAACCTTCAGTCAACATGCCCCGCTCTCTTGGTGTACAGAAAGGTCTGAAGTTTTACAACTTCCTCTCACAAACCAACAGGTTTCAAGGACAAGCTATCACTTGCATCTTTGTCTGAGGGCAATGCTAAGTCTGGATATTTACTGTCTGTGGTATCAGTTGATTCTCAGGAGTTCACTGTCATGCTCTATTGTGGTCTACTCCACCTTAAATTGTGACTGTTCCTGATAGCTGTTACTTCTGAATACAGAGCAGGAAGCCCAAAGAGTTAACTGAAACAAATACCACTTGAAGTTATATTAAAGTATTCACACATTAGATTTTGAGAAATTCCCATATGCCTCGAGTGGCTGCTTATCAACCACAAAGACTATAATTCAAGAGCTACACGGCGCTAGAACATAGCTGTCAATGTAAGCTGCAATCACATGCTGCATTCGAGAGCATTATTAAGTAATGCTTTGTCTTGTTATTTTCTGTTGCTTAAATCCACACTGCTGAGATTTTGTTGGGCTGTAAAATGCAGACAATTTCTTTTCCTCCTTAAGAAGTAGAGTTACTCTAATGTCCACCACAGGTTTCAGTGCTAGGTACAAATGTTAGCATCTTCCCATGTGAAAGATGAAATAAAACAATGCTTCCTAGCTCCTCCCAACATCACAATAATACACTTATTAAAACTACCGTGAATTTGCTTCAGCAAAGGCTATTGCTCCTCTGACACAAGCAGAAATTTTTCATCTGCTGAGCTAATTGAACCTCTCACTGATGATGAGGCTGCTGGGATCTCTCTTCATCTCCTTGATTTCCTCCCCTGGCCCACCTCACATATCCTTTGGCGTTACCTCTTCAGACAAGACCCCCCAGGGACCCTGCTTACAGCTCCTGGCTGACATCCTCCTCCATCCAGCCCCATGTCCATCCTCTGGACTGCAAGGAAGTTATTTTCAAAGGCACAAGCCATCTCCCTCCTCTAAAAATCAAATCCGATCTTCACCTTCATTCACTCTTGTGATTGGCCGCCATCAGACACATTTCTGTTCTTGTCTCCGGTCCTGGCCAAGAGCTCGTTACAAAAGAGTCCTTGTTACTTAGGAATCTTTGCAGTGAGCTGCTACAGTCAGCAAGTAACTTGATTCTACACTTAAGTGACACAATGAGTATAACTGGAAATGAGTATATGACCCTGAACATTGTGATTGTTCAACTGACTACCAGAAGATTCTCAGCTTATTTCCACCAGAGCCTAAACTGGAGATAAAGTCTTACGTCCCTTATGTAAAACTCCATGTGTCAAAGTAGCTGTTAGGCACTACAAAGCCTTGAGCAATAACATGGACTTCCGCAGAGGAGGGACATTTGCTACTTTGAGCTATGCTTAGGTGATGATAACATCACTCTGTGTATTTCACAGAGCACTTCTGCTCCATAACTAAAATGAGATTTTTGCTGTGTTTGTTAAAGTTGACACCATTCCAAACTGTTTCTTTTAGGCTAGATCCATGCAAATAGAGGCTCGGCATTCAGCACTAAGACACAAGAGAGCTATAGCACTGTCTCTTTCGATGGATGCTCATGATTATCACATTCACAGCACCACATCAGAAGAGAAAGGCATTACAGCAGACACAGAGTAGGAAAACACACCAGAGCAGGAAAACTTTACTGCTTGTAAATTAATAATCTATGCATAATAGCAGTTTTAAAAGAAGATCAACATATTAAATTTTAGTTAAAAGAAAAATAAAAATGCAAGGCAGTTTTAAACCTGCAGAACCCTACATAGAAACATGAATACAGGGTTTCTGTACATCATTAGTCAGGCAAAACTGTCAAACTTGTAAACAAAAGGCTCTGGAAGTTCCACTCAGCACTGTCCACATCACCCTCTATTAGAGGCTGCCATCCCAGCAGCAGACAGCAGAGAGTGCAGCGGGATCCACACACCAGCCTGGGATGCCAGCCTTGGACTCTGGATACAGAGTAGATACAGAAATCGCAAGGAAACATACCAGCATAGTGGTAATTTGACAAAGGATGACACTTCAATCTCACTGGCTTCCTCAACAGCAGCTTCTCAAGAGTAACCTAAATGAATAAGCAGAGAAAAAAAAAAAAAGAAAAAGAAAAAAAAAAGAATTAGCAAATGCAGTCAGTTGCTCCATATATTTGTATTTAGAAGTCTATTTGGTAGGATAATATGAAATCAGTTTGTCTTTTTTTTTTTGTCATTAAAAAAAATCACAACAAATGATTCCAAACCCCACTAACACTGTAGCCCATGTAAGAGCAACTAGTGCACACTTGTCTATCCTTAATTAGCACAAATGTGGCTATTATCAGTGTCCAGCAATTCCCTCCTTCTCTTTGTCACAAACCAATGCAATTATAGTGTTTAATTTGATAGTATTAATACTAATATTTAATGGCTGATTTGGTAACTTCTTTTTTAGAGCATCTGCTTAAGTCAACATCTGCTAAGAATGACACCAAAATAATTAATTCTAATTCGGATCATGAAGAAAGATGATTTGGGGGATTCCTGATTTTTATCCCTGACAATGCATACCCCCATACAGTAAGTTTCAGTTTCTGAAAGTCACCGGTCTCAGAGCCCTCAGGTACACCTAATGGAGCCTGAAGAAACTGAGATGTGAGCTAAAGAATACTGTACCAGCCAATCTTGCCAGATTCATTCAAGCCCTGCGTTCTGCTGTATTTTGTTTTAAATTGGCATCCCAGAAACTGGGGCAAGGCTTTGTCTTTCCTGAATGCTGGGCAAAATGGAGGTTTAGCCTTAGTTAGTAATGTCCCCATCACAAAGCTAATGCAAATATTTGAAATACATTATTTATATGAGAACTGTATGCAATTACCACGCAGTTCTGAATAAATAAGTAGATGTGATTGCTGCTACAAAAAATGGAGTTTTTGTAAGGGCTAAAAGAGGACTAAGCTCTCTACGACCAAACACAAAGCTTGTGAAATATCAGGTCTGGAGAAAGCACTGGGAGACATTCAAAGCCCCAAGGCTATAAACTAAGTAATCTTATCTATCTGAAATATACAGTAAGCCTTCAGAGAGGCAGTGCTTTGAAATTTAAATTTATTAAAGAATAAAAGGGAAAAGTCATTCCCCAAAAATGTTACAGGATGTTTAAAGCATCACTGCTAATCAATCAGAAATCTCTTTTTTATATAACCGTATCTAAATCCATTTAATAAAGCATGCTAACTTATCTGCAAAGAGGAGCATCTCTCCCTTTTCAGCTTATCTTACCATAATATCTCCTTTTGCCTCAAAGAGAGAGTGCAAAGCATATTCTGAGTTAGTTCCTCCACCAGGTAACACGCTGGAACAGCTCATATTTAAGAGGTCTTCCACTGTCAGAAACAAGTCCACATGTTATTGCCAATACAGAACCTGTCAGTTAAACAACCTGAGACAAGGATCCTGCAATGTCACTCACAGACAATGTAGTTCAGGGCAGCAGCTTTCATATTCTCCCCCCCCAGCAACTATCTCCTGGTTTCAGGATCACTCTCTGAGGAGAGGATATGCTTGGATTTGCAGAGTGCACCCCTGGGGTGTGATGGGGTATTACAGAGCTAGAGGCAGAGGTTTGACTGTGAGCAGTGGCTTGCACAAGCATATATGGTCAGTGATGTTACTGCAACAAGAAGACTCCAACTAGGGCATAGAAAGAGCAATGTACTGCCCTAAAAGCAGGAACAAACTCTGCTCAGGTCTAGGAGTCATTAAGTCAATCAAATTTTATCTATGTTATGGTCACAGGACAAACCCAGGAGCCACCTCTCATTTGTGATCTCTGCCCTTATCAAGCAGTTCATTGCCCAAAAACCTCAGCAATGACCTTTGCCTGCTGGATACCAGAGAACACTTCATCTGCACTTCACTTTAAAGGCCTACGTTACTCTGAATCTGTAATATGTAGTTCTGGTATCTTTCTCTGTGCTCTCAGTAATTAATGCTGTCTTGAATGTTTTGTACAGAATACAAATGAAAAATCAATGGGAATTTCTTCAGAAGGCACAAGGCGATGTATGAGCTTCTAAACCAGCAAGTCATTGTACCTCTTTGTTGGAAGACTTTGTTCTCCAGTTCTGGCCACGGTTTCCAAACCAGAGTAGCCTTGTGCACATCTTTCTCCATTAGCAATTTGTCCTGCAGCTCAGGAATATCAGCCTGGAATCTGGACCCAATATTAATTCGTCTGTAGTAACAAACAAGCAAATAGGTATTCAACTACGCAACATGCAGAAAAAACAGAAGTTGCATTTGTGTTCACTTTGTTCCCCAAAAAACTTTTATTATACTGGAGTGGCAAGAAATTGTGTCAGACTGCTTATTAACTGCTTTACTCTCAACAAGATAAGTATTTTGAGTATTAGAGAGAATTGACCTCTTGGGAGGAAACTAAAATTTCAATGCATGATTTAAACTATATCAAGACATTGTACCTTACAGATAACCTGAGCGAGCCTATGCACATACTGCCTAGCAAAAAAGCTAGATGCAGGAAACACTAACTTTCTGTTCCACAGAGAATGACTCTGTGGTAAAGAGCAGAAAGATGTTACTGCCAGGAGGGCAAACTTGTTTGCAAACTGCCCCAAGGAACCCACCAGACAACATCTCTCTCCAAAGCTCCAGAGGCAACATATATGTATAAGCAAAAGTAGTGGAACTGCACATGTTCTTGTGGTCCTTTTACCAAAAGTTTTCCATCTTCAGCAGCTTCAGCTAAGCCTCTCCTAGCATTTTAGAACCAGGACATCCATATCTCCCACAAGCACTGCTCCACCATTCAGCAGTACCCTTAAACACATCCAGTCCAACACTATTTCAGGCAGCTGAACACTACTTGCTTGGTCCAAAATACTTCATGCACAAATCCTAGGCTGAAGCTAGTCTACAGAAGCAAAGACAAAAGAAATATTGTTTTTCTTACGGTTCAACAGTCTGTTCACCAGGCCCAGGCGTCACTGGAATTACACTTCCATCAATGCTATCTGAAACAGAACAGAATTCCTGAGTTTACAAAGTATTTTGGTAACAACTGTATCCCTGCTGATGCTCCCCCTCCCAGGCTATACTGCCACATTCCTATTAACGTCCTGCAGAAATCAGACATCAGGGTACCTCTGAGACAGCCAGCAACACCTGAGATATGCTTGGCTCAAAATTATCTTGTTTATGCGTAATCAGGTGTATTTCTCATGTAAAAGAGCAATCAGGCACAATACATGGGATTAAGAAACAGCTGGGAGGTTAAAACAAGTTCACTTAAAGGTCACAGCATCAATAACAACTAAAAGTTTTCTGTGTTCTGCTGGTCTGCATTAGTCAGGGCAGTAAAATGGCTGAGTACGAAGAACACAAGCAATATTTTAGGTACCTTAAAGCAATCCTTATTTTGGTATTTGGACCTGTAGTTGCATATACAGAAATCAGCTACATACATCTCTCTCTGAAACAGAACTTTAGTTCTTTTTTCCTGTTTCTATCTGAAAAGAGGCCGTTTTCTGTCAGTATGCTGTAAGTTTATATGGCTATGCAATTGTGACTCTGTAAGGTCTCTCAGCAATGCCTCACCCCTGCCTCTGATTGTATCCATCAATAGTACCCATACATCTTTGTTATACCTTCAGTAACTGCTACAGTATTGTTGGACTTGTTTGCCACAGTCAAAAAAGTTTCTCCTGTAGCTCTCTCTCTGTAACCTATGATTTCGTTCAGCTTGACTTAAAACTATAACCTCGGCAAGTCAGAGGTACCAACACGTAGTATGCTAAGAACATCCTTTCACTAAAGCACCAAGAATGTCTTCTGTGAAAATAAATAATTTTGTAAAAAATTTTGCATCAAAATGTATCCTCCACCTCCACTCCTACCACCCCCCCCCCCCGAAAAAAAACCAACCCTGCCATCAGGAGTTTCCATTTGGCTTCAGTTTTTTTAGGAAACTAACAACTAGATTTTAATGACATTAAAAGAACATAAAAGATTTGCACACAGACCACCTTCCTGAAGGAGGAGATAGCCAATCCCAATTTCTAAACAGCTCCAAAAAATAGTAGGCTGGCAGGAAGGAGATTTTAAGACAAATTTGTGAGACTGACATAGCTCAGAATCTGTGCCTTCCCCAAAGCATGACATAAGGCTATGGCATTTACCCTTGCCCTCTCCAAGAAAAAGCCACTCAGAATAGGTAGTTCATGTCTTTTTGTCATTTGTTGAGCATTGGTGCAGTTCTGCACCACAGAATGGAAAACGGGGCTAAAACCAAATCAGCACTAGTTACAGGAGTTTGTCACATGGCTATTGTTGACTCTAAAGTCAGTGGTTCTGATGACAGGACAGATATCAACTTGCCAGCTTCCAAGAGGAGAGTAGGAAAAATGATACGAGCTTCACTTTTTCTGGATTACAAGACAGAGGTGGTGGTCTGGTGAGTAAGACTTTTAACTTGCTTCTTGAGTTTTCATACTAGTAACCTGCTCATTTTACAAAGCTAAAAATGAATTGAGCGCAACTGAGAGCAATGGGAGCTCTAAGGCATTGTTAAGATAAAATATACAAGCGTCTGGTGACCATGTCTGAAGTGACTCAGAGTGCAGCTACCACCTTCTTTCTACTTGGAAAATTCTTCCGTTCTATTATGGAAAAATGTCCCTTTCTCAATATTTAGATATAGAAATAGTCTAAATTGCTATAGGTATCAGAAACGTCTTAACTTGCCAACTTAATCAAGTAGAAACTTGGTTTCTACTACCATGATCCAGTATGATTAGGCACCTTTTCTTGTGAAGCATTGAACAAAATCAGAAAATTAATCCTACGTCTCAAAGCAAACCTTTTCCTTCCATTTCAGAAGGCCCTACGTATGCAGTCCTTACAGAGGCAGACCCCATTGAAAAATCACAGCTTTATTCACCGGTTAGGCTTCTCCACTCATTTTATGCTTTCAATGCCAACTCTACAAAATCCAACGCAAAACAAACAAACAAAGATGGATTTTTATGGCATTGTAACATAATGAGCCATGCACACGTGTACATATAAAATCATCTATGACATAACACTAGAAAAGAGCACAGCAGTATTCACTACATAACTGCCACACTCCGAACACAGCACTTACTGGACCGACAGAGGAGCACCCGTGGAGTTGGTGTCAGTGGAGTGAGTGGCAGCTGAGCGTGCGAGGTGCTATGAGATGATGTGATAACACTACTGAAGAGACCGGACCCATGCCGAACAGGACTAAGCATCGGTGGCGGAGTGTAGGGGGGGAGCTCGTGTGTTCGGTCCAGCAGATGGTCTCCAAGGACACGGGGAGAGCGAAGCTGGCTCTGGTACAGCGTGGCACCAGAGTGGGACGCGCTGAAGTTGAAGGAAGGAGGAGGTATGAAGAGAGGTTCAGGTCTGTGCCGATACTTCTTCTTGTCTGGTAATGGTTTGAAGTTTTCTTCCAATTTTGCAGCATTTTGATGAGGTTTTTTGCTAATTTCCTAAATGAAAACATACAGAACTTTAATACTTAGCTATGATAAATGTGGTTTGCATTGCACATAATCCCCTACAGCCTAGGGCGTATATTACAACCACAGTAAAGCTGCTACCAGCGGGCAGTTATTTGGGTGCTGCCACAATAACCCTGGTCAGTACAGAAGCTGGTCCTACCTAGACACCACAGGGGAGAGGGGAAAGTCAGGAAGAACTGCCTTCCCCTCCCACATGGATCCCTCTGGGTCAAGGCAGGGCTGAGCTCAGGCATGGACTTGGGGAGGCTGCTGCTATAGCTTTTGAAGGTACAAAGAACAGCCCTCCCAGGGCTGCAATCCTTTAGCTCAACCCCAGCACCTCAGGTACTTCTGTTTGCACTGAACACATATAGGCTATTGGAAGTTGCTTCCCTATCTAGTCACACTTTATATAAGATGTTTTCCAATGCATTTATTTTGTTAGGCTAGGAAGGATGTATGAGCTCAGTGAAATTACTGCAGCCCTCAGCAGCAGGGAAAGAAAAAAAATGTAATAAATTCAAATTCTTCGGCTCTTATCACTGCATTCCCATCAGTTTGAGTATAGTCCAGCTGCAACAAATCCTGAACTTAACTCTCTCCTCTTTTTCTGGAAGAAGAAAAGGGTAGCAGACACCCATTTGGAAAATTAAGGTGCTCTAATGCTCTAGAGTTTGAATGTTAAAAATCATTTAACACTAAATACCCCCAAAATCATAGAAAGCAAAAGGTACAGAAATTGTGAATCCTCGAACCTGGACTTCCTGAGGGTGAGCATGAAAAAAGTTTACAGGGTATACTTTAAAAAATGGACAGAAGCTGGAAGGTGAACACAGCAGTAAGTACACTATTTCCAGGTGTTCAGATTGTAGATCTTAGGATTAACTTCCACAGCAGAAGAACATTTTTGACATTTTTGAAGATATTCCAGATGAATCACTCCAGAATGTCTGCATCATTTATAAATACTATTACTATATAAAAGTAGATTATTATGATGTATGTTTAGACAACATATATCTTTACACTATGGGTGGTTCCTGAGAATCAGATTCACCCAATAAAACTCATGTTAGAGGAGCATTAGCACTGTCACCCTTTATCCGTTATGTTAATGCATTCCAGCTTGTGGAAATGTTTTTGATTACAGAGGTCCTGTCCTCTCTGTTAGATCATGGCTGTATCGTCTCCAACAGCTGTTGACCTCTTTGCTTTCCAAAAGTTAAGTTTCAGAAAATTCTTCCTTTTGTAGGAAAAAAAAGAGAGAGCTGTTTTACAGAGAATTTTGTAGATAATGAGCTTTCAGAATAGCAAGAGGGTGAGGGTCACCTATAACCAGAGACACAGTCTATCATCATGGTAACCATTCAGTGTTCAACAGAGGTCAAGGGGGAAAACTCCTAAACTTAAGAAAATAACACCACATACAAACTAACACTGAGTACTAAAAGAGATATGGATGTTCACAGACTCTCAACGCAGAATCATGTGAATACTTTTCTGAGGCTCCAGGAACTGGTGCCCATTATTCAAGATTTTATGTATCTACCTAGGCTCTGCTGCCCCACGTTGACAAATGCAGTCCTCACTGGACAGAACCTATCACCTCACCATCCTGTACTCTTGCCGAATATTTACTTCCTTTTGCTATTTGATTTTCACCGATTGCATCAATTTGTGAACACTTTATTGGACAGCTGAAAGCACAGTACAAATACAACACAACTCCCGTTCCTTAGTATAAAAAAATGAGAGCATCCAATAGCAAAATTCCTTTAAAGAATAAAAGGGAACTGTAGATCTTTTGATCTTTGAATATTCCCAGTGCTATTGCTTATATAAAAGATAGGATCTAGAAAGGAAACTCTGTGAATTTAGTTTGCTTGGGCAATGACAAAGGCTTGCTAGCATAATTTTTTTTGAGTGAATGAATGCACATTTAGCCAGACACTGGTAGATTTAATCACAGTCACTTCATAAATGTTGCAGAAATACACAAGCCCAAGCCACCTACTCTGGTGTCTCTAGAAATCTCCCACTCAGCGCTCACAAATTCAGAAAAGACTGTCCCTTTCCTCTCCAGAAACTAGAAATAGTAAAGTGAAGCTGCACTGCTGAGTTACAAGTATTGTGACATGTTGGCTTCCACAACAGAATGGAAATTAATGTGTAAAACCTCCATCTAAATGGATAAGAGATTTTCAGATTTTCTGTGTATTTAAATTAATGCGTACGTCCGAACGAAGGATCAGGAGAGGGTGATAAATACACAAATACTATAAAGAGCTACCCACGACTGTACACGTTGTTGCCTCGTCTTGACACCAGATTCATGAGGAGGAGGAAAAAAAAATTCACCAGAGCATGTCTCTACATCACAGAGATAATAGAGTAGAGTGCTTACACTCCTCAGTAATCCCTTATCATGATGCAGTCTGCAAGTACGGATTCAAAGAAACGAGCATCATCTATTCCTGTGCTGAAATAGGAAATAAACAACAGCACTTGCTCCAGGACTCCTCAGGAAAACAATAAAGAACATTCTCACATCTCATTCAAGGGCTCATCAGTTCCTTGTGCTGCCTGACAATTTCAGCTTTATAAGTGTCACGAAAGCAGTAAGCATAACTATTTTTCCTATGTCAGAATTCCCAGTGATTAACCCTTAGATCTAATGCATGCAGACAGAAAGGGAAAAACGACTTCATTGTAAAACTCAGCTGGCAAGCTTCATACTGGCTTAGTGTACACACTAAGTACTGCACACTGCTTTCCTATTTACAGCTGAAATGAGAAGCACATACATCTGATTTAAAAAACAGGAAGAAATGAAACTGCTGAATTTAAGCAATAACATAAAAACAAAGCAGCCTGAAAAGGAAAAACAAAACCAGTAAAAAGATACTAAATCCCTTTGTTCTAGTGGGATAAAAAGAATATCACATTCCAATTTCGAATGACTTGTTTTCAGCTGAAGTCTCAATTCCTCAGTAAAGAGAAAACTAATATTTTCCAAAGTCTGAGGAAGAAATGATATGATGCGACGGCCTTTTTTATTAGGCATCATCAAGATTCTAGAAAATGTTCTAAAATATGGACATTTTAGAACACAGCAGCACTATAAGCAAAGGGATTTAACAGACACAGCAGACTTAGCGGCAAGAAACGCAGCACTCACAGAGGATGAGCAGGGGTTGGCCACTTTTGGGCTGCACGGTGGAGAGAAAGTCATCTTCACGAGAACGGGCATCTCATCATCTGACATAGAGCTGGCAGGCTTGTCTTTGACTGTGGCAGTGCTGGCAGAGGGCTGCGTGCTGGGTTCGGGTGACAGAAGCTTTACAGGGACAGACACTGGCATGACGATGGGCGCGAGGCTATCCACCTCTTTAGGCAGCGGCTGCTGTGGTGGTTTCTCTCCTTCATCCTGCACAGACAATTAAAGGCTTTCAGCCCAAGCGAGGGAGGGCCACTTCTGGATTGATAAACTATGCAGTGTATGCACTGTGGCTGAGAAGAAGAGGCCAGGGTTACAATACACAAAATAGCCTTGCTTCTTGGACTCTGTATTTGCCTTGAAGGAAGTTGACAGATTACTTGACTCCTATGTAGGATTTAGCCTCAGTGACAAATAACCACATTAAGCATCTTTACAGGATCACTTGCAGAGGGGGCAATAAACTTCTTTTATCACTATTCCCCATCACTCACGTAGAACCTGGTAGCTCTTTGGCTTTCTGTAGTACTCCCCCATCAAGAGAGAATTTTTAAAATATCAGCACACTGAAAAACTGATTGATGGGGCAAGTTGTCTTTATTCAGAACAATTCAAACCCACATCTTTCATTTGGCATTTGTTGATACCTATAGAACTACAACACTTTGGAAGAAAGCTGTCAAAGATTCAATAATCCTGCTCCTTCAGTTAAAGCCTGGGAATGCTTCCAATAAACATCCCTTAGTCATCTAAGTAGTCCAAACGAAAATAAGGAAGACTTGATGTTCCTAATATTTCTGATACAATAAACAAACACGAGGGGAAAAAATTCAGAAGCTTGTGTCATGATTTTGTAGAGTGTTTTTGTAATGTGCAGAGACATAAAGAGGCACAAATTTTGTTCTGTCCTCCACCATCTCTCACTTTTAGGTGAGACTGTAAATTATCAGAATTATGCGTGCTTCTACATAGACGGGGTGTGACATAAAACAGTGCCAAGGAGAACAGGTATGATAGCAAAGCAAAGCATGGCAAAGCAAGCAAACATCAACATGGAGAGAAGAGAATCGAATACTGAAGTAAAATGAACTGCTACCTGTTTGAAGTTAGGAGATGTTCTTACTCCTCCATGAGACCTCATGTGACCATTCAGAGCAGGCAAACTCTTAAACTCCTTCAAGCATACTGAACACGTTAGCTTGCTCTTCCCATCAGCTCTGTCAGGAAGTGTTTCTCTGTTCAGGCCACTACTGTTAGTTGAAATTTTTTTAGCATGGAACAGAAGAGGAGACATCAGTTTGGCACGTTCCTTTCATTGCAGAGGAAGCTTTTTTTTGTCAAGGAAGTCAATAAAGTTTTACAGCTACATCTTTATGAAGTGACAGGTAAGCACTGGGTGAGTGTTCTAGAATACATGGGTGATAATCTAGATCAGTTGCTCCCAAGATACGGAGAAGGAAAGTTTTGAGTAGAACACGCTTGTCAAAACGTGACCCTTGGTATGGATAAATCCAAGAACCCAGGAGAACTATTGTGACAGACCTTCATATTCCAAACGCTTGGATGTAATGTCCCTAAACAGGACAGATAACAATGCTGGAAGACACCTCAACCCTGTAAGGGTGAGATCTTAAAACAAAACAGAAGGTCTCTGCTGCTGACGTACAACTGCAAACCATGCATCATCATTCCTACTCTTAAAAACGCAGTGTTGAGTATGGACTGTTCCTTTAATGGTTTGGTTTACTTTTTGTGGGCAAAGACAAAGCATTTGATTTTATTATGGAGGGATGGGGAATTGAAATCACACAAGCTTATAACCACAAAGCACTCAGATAAAGATGTTTCTAGAAAAGAAACATCTATGATATTCATAGAGTGCATTCCTCTCTCTTCAAACTGCAGCACTCCTTTGTATTTCTTACATTTAAACCAAAAACACAAAAAAATATAATACCTTTGTTCTGGGGACAGTGGCTGCAGTCTGCCATCTGACAATTGCACCTGCCATTATAAGAAGAAAGGGGAAAAGAGGGGAAAAAAAACAAAAAGAATTTTTCAGGAAATATTGATATATAAATGAAGGTTCTCACAGCTTTATTCTTGTATTTTGCATAAGCTTCTACTAATATTGCATGCCTCTGAATTGAGAACCTTACATTTATCCAGCAAATCAGTGCCTCCATAAGCATGGCTGGTGCAAGCTTTCTTACACTCACCTCCTGTTTGAAGGTTTCCCTCTGCTGCAGTAGTATTATGTTTGGAAACCAGAGCTAAATTTTTGTGCACATTGAGGCATATGAGTGTTGAAAAACGAGCAGGAGCACCTCGACTCTGAGCTCCCCAAACTCTCATGACGGAGCCACTAGCCTCACAGCAGCAGCTTAGTGCTGCTGCCCAGTGGTCCAAAGCCAAGACAGCGATATAGAACTCTGTTAACACAGTTCTCTAACACATCTCAGCAATGCCCACTGCTCACATCTTGACTACCCGGCTCCACCATAACATTTCATTTCCATACCTGGCTGCTTTTCCGCTAAACAAGTTTGAGCAGGGATCCAAAATGTCACCTACCTGAGGCCACCCAGGGCCAGGAGAATCCTGCTGAGAGTTTTTGTTGTTCAGATGTGCTCCTGAGGGTGGCAAAAGAGTTCGGTGAGGTACAGTGTTACCTGCAGAATTGACCTCAGACCGCGCAGGATCCTCCGCTGTCCCCGGCGGAGTGAGGCTGATGTGGGAGTTCAGAGATGCAGCTCTGCCCTCACTTGTGTATTGCTTCTGCTGGTCGTGCTGCTGCAGCAAACCTTGTGGGTACAAATGCCTGTACTGTTCGTGGGGATCCTGGTAGCAATACGGAGGTGCCGCTCCCAACTGGATGAGCTGCACAGGATGACTTGGATCCTGGGGGTACTGGTGGGGTTCATGCACAGTCTTTGGATCGGGTTCCCTGTGATACGGAGGAAGCTGCAGTTGCATTTGTTGCTGTTGTTGCTGTAGCTGCATGACAGGTTGCGTTTGGTAATACTGAGCTATTTGCATTGGACACTGCCTCTGCTGCTGCTGCCGAGTTGGCTGTTGCTGCTGCTGTTGGATCTCATGTATTGAGAGTCGCTGATGTCCCTGCTGTGGCTGAGCATAGTACTGAGTCTGCTGCAAGTGCTGCATCTGTTGCGGTAAGAGCTGCTGGGACTGCATTTGTTGAACGTGTGTCTGTCCTTGCTGAAAGGCAGAATGAATCTGCATTTGTGACAAATGCTGCTGGTAGTCATAGTACAACTGTTGGTGCTGCATGACTTGCATTTGTTGCTTTTGCTGTGTGCTTGCAAAATTCTGGTGTGTCTGCTGTGGCACTGGTTGATATCTTTGTATGCTGGAAGTTACAGGCTGTTGCTCAACTGCTGGCTTCTGGGACAGCAGCTGCCTGAGTGCGCTGTCACCAGAATTATCTGCCATGGAAGTCTCAGTGTGTAAAACCTGAGCCATGTTGTTGACTTGAATTCTCAGATTTTGGTTAGCAAATACTTGTGTAAAAGAGTCCAATTTATGCAGGACCCCACTGGTAATTTTTTGTGATCGATTTTCACTGGGTTGAGAATAAGAATATTGGTATCCATCGTGAGATTCCCCCTGCCCAAGGGGGCTCCACATTGCGCTTTGATTACTCAAATTGTTCCGCACTGGGACGTGGTTTCCTGAGCCAGAATGCGTCCATGTTTGTCTAAGTGTATCCATTGACCCAAGACTTTTTGAACCTACAGGCAAAGCTATACTGTCTCTTGAATCTTGGGGAAAGTGGGGGGAGAGAGGGGACGCCTGGGGAGCATCTATAACAGATGTCCCATAACTATGATTTAGAGATGGAAGGGAGTTCATTTGGTGTTGATAGTATAAGTTCTCATTGCTGTTGGCAGTATGGTTAGTTTTATACAATTGCTGGTCCCCCATTTTTGGTCACTTCTGTTCCAATCTTACAGGCACGCGAACCATTGAAATCTCTATGAACCCTGAGATAGCTGAGTGAGGGAGTGAGGGGAGGGAATAGAAGCTAGGATTACTTATAATTCAGCATGTGCGTGTGCAACAGAAGGACTAAGATTTCCTCCAGTCTGTCAGTAATTCCAATCAGACTCAACGTTGCTTCACATCTTCAAAAAATGGACCACAGCGCAAATCTTGCACACAGTAATAGGTTCAGTGTGCCAGGCATCTATGGAGTAAGAGAAAGAAAAAGTAAGTGTTGGCCTTCTACATATTCTATTATTATTGCTGCCTCAAAGGAAACCCAAATCTCCTAATTCAAAATGCATAATCATATGCAAAATTGTAGTAGCTGGCCTACTCTAGTGCAGTTAGGTTACTTCATCTCATCCCATTACCCTGCTTCCTATATAGTTCTCACACAAAATCATTCTGCCAGATCCAAAAAGTCCCATTCTTCAAAACTGAACTTTTTATTTCTCCTGATGTATATGAACATTTGAGCAGTTTTAGCTGGCCACATATTGCTCTCTTTTGACTAGCTTTAGCCAAACCACCTTTTCTAATGCTGCTAGTTGTCAGAAGCAAAACACTCATAACATAAAATAATAACAGATACCTCCACAAAGGCCTGAAAAGGCAAGTAAAACAAAAGCCAGGGCTTTGAACAAAGTTGACAGTACTCAGATTACCAGTATCTGTAAAGGACCAACACCTAAAAGTACAAACAAAAAAGTGAATTGCTGCCCAGAATTTGCACAGAGAACTGCAGAGCTTTTCACAACTGCCAGGGTACCTAGAACATATTCTAGTGGTATGAAAATACACTGTCACTGAAGAATAAGAAGCAAGACTAATATTCACTGCTGTAACAAAACAAAACAAAACAAAAAAACAACCCAAACCCCAAACTACAATCAAAAATCACAAGCATACAGATACTCAAATGCATCTGTGCTTGTAGATTTATTTGGCTTTCCATTTGGAATCTGATCAATGCTAAAACCAAGTAGGTCCTTGGAAATCACAGAATCAATAGAAATCTGTTAAAGTCACTCATCTTACACCAGGGATGCTGATCTCCACCTTCCACTCTCCTCTCTCACACTTCTTCAGTTTGCAATATTTTAATAGACTAATTTACAGTAACTGCAACCATTTATCATTCTTACCATATAAACCACAATTCAAAGCAACATTTTAAAGATGCCTGTACTGTTTTCAATGAACAAAACAACAACAAAAAATAAAGGTATATTACAAGGTTGTTTCTCTGTTTTGCGGTAGGAAGTGATCACATTGTCTGTGTGCACACATGCGCAGAGGCACAGTATGCCTATGCACATACAAGTATGTTTCAATGCAAAATATTCTTCTGAACTTTAACAAGAGCAAAAAAAAAATATTAGACAACAACCTTAACCCTGCCCCTTTCACATCTGGCTTTCTAAATGTAATACTTTCCATCACGGGCTCCTTTGTACTCATGTTTTTACCTTTTTAAACTCAGGAGAATCCTTGACCTGAATGAATAAATGTGAGGTCACTGATAAAGAAAGTTTTAACAATTGCCAGATGTATATTAACGAGTTCTGTGCTAGCAACATTAAATAAGGCTAATATTTAGCTGTGGGCATAAAAAAACCCTAATTCTGTTCTAGCATAATGTAAGAGAGAAAACCATAGCTCCCAATGAAGAAGGCTTTCAGTGTGTACATAGTTTTTGTGTAAGCAATCACTAGCATGTAACTTTTTCACATGACAAATGAGGGCAGAGAATAACTGCAAGTTTATTTCCCCTTTCAGAAATATACATTGCTTCCTATTTTCTCTGAACACACTCCCTTCGAAGGGAGTCAATGGTCAGGTTGCCAAAGATTTTTTAGCCACAACTCAACTTCAAAGACTTCCTATTAAAAGTTAGGGAGGAGAAATTAAACAAAGCCTGCAAAAGCATTCAAAGGACATAAAAATAAACACTGTGTGGTATTTCACACTCAAAGGCCATCAACTTATGCAGGAAGAGGGGTATGCTACAAAGGAATATGCATCTCCTTTCATGCCTGCCAAGTTCAGAAAGCTCAGCTGAGACTCTGAACATCTTTCTACGAGAACAGGGCACGAACGGATCAGTCTACCCACCTTTTCCAGAGGAAGTATGTCCTATTTTCACTTACTGATAACATTAGAATTTACAATTGATGACTGTTTTGTTTTGTTTCTGCTTTTTTAAGTTTGTTTGAAATGAGAAGTATTAGCCAAATGACAAGAACTAATACTGACACAAACTAGTGAATTGAACAGACATCTCCAGAAGTCAATTAAAACACCAGAAAAAAGACTTTCAGGAGTAGGACAATAGAAGCACTTACTCCAAAGGTAGAAAATGACATGATTTTGTGGAGTCATAAAATATCCTGAGCTGGAAGGGAGCAACAAGGATCACCATGTCTAACTCCTGACCACACAGGAGCACCCAGAAATCAACCCTATGTCTGAGAGCACTGTCCAAACACTCTTTGAACTCCAGCAGCTCGGGGCTATGCTCACTGCCCTCTAGTGCAGACCCTGTCCCTAACCCCCAGCTGCCCCTCCCCTGGCACAGCTCCATGCCGTTCCCCCGGGCCCTGTCGCTGTCACACAGAGCAGAGCTCAGCGCTGCCCTCCGCTCCCTGTGAGGAGCTGCAGCCGCCATCAGGCCTCTCCTCAGCTCCTCTGCTCTGCGCTGAGCAAACCCAGGGACCTCAGCCGCTCCTCACACACCTTGCCCTCTGGAATCATCACCATCTTTGTAACCCTCTCCTTTGGACTTTCTCTAATAGCTTTATGCCCTTCTTACATTGTACTAACCAAAATGCAGCCAGTCCGGGAGGTGAGGCTGCACAGCAGGACAACTCCTCCCTTCACATGGTGGCAGTGCTGGGCCTGGGGCACCCCAGGGCACAACTGGCCCTTTGGACTGCCAGGGCACAATGCTGGCTCACATTCAACTTGCTGTTAACCAGAACCCCCAGATCACTCCCTGTTGCACTGCTCTCCAGCCTCTCATCTCCTCTGTTCATATACCCAGGGCTGCTCCATCCCTGGTGCAGAATCCAGCACTGCTCTTAGTAAACTTCATGTGGTTGGTGATTGCCCAACCCTCCAATTTGTTAAGGTCTGTCTGCAAGGCCTCTCTGCCCTTGAGGGAGTCAGCAGCCTCTCCCAATTTAGTGTCATCTGCAAACGTACTTAGCATTCAACTCCTGCATTCAAGTCACTGACGAAAACATTGAAGAGAAGTGGCCCCAAAATGGAGCCCTGAGGAACTCCACTAATGACAGGTCACCAACCTGACAGAACACCAGCTGCTGTAACCCCTTGTGGCCAACACGTCAGCCAGTTGCTCACCCATCACATTATGTATTTGTCTAGCTGTAGCTGGACATTTTGTCCAGAAAGAAACAGTACAGAAAGCTTTGCTGAAATTCAAAAACATTACATCAACTGGCTTCCCTTGGTTAACAAGGTGGGTAACCTTGTCATAAATGGAGATTATGTTCATTAAACAGGAGTTTTAGCTGTTAACATATTTTAAAAAGCCATTTTTCTTGCTCCCCACAGTACTGGCCACCTTCAACTCTAACTGTGCTTCGGCTGCACAAACTTCCTTCCTACAATGATGAAAAGCTCTCTGTAGCACTCCCACTTTGCCCGACCTCACTTCCAGTGGCCATACACTTTCTCTTCCTCCCCGAGCTCTAGGAGATTTTTGCTCAGCAAAGCCAACCTTCTACCCTGCCTGCATGACTTCTGACACTTTGTAATTGTCTTCTCCTCTGTTGTTAAGCAGTAGTGCTTACAAAGTGACCAGCACTGATGGACCCCATGCTTCAAAAACAGTTTCACGGGGGAACTTGCGAACTAGTTCCCTGAGCAGCCTTAACTCTGCTCTCCCCATACCCAGGGCTGAAGACTTGGTGGCAGTTTTTGTCATACTACCAAAGAATTTCAACTCAACTATTTCATGGTCACTGAGATAACAGATATTTTTTTTAGTATTTGAACAGGCTTAAATTCAAGGTCATGATGTTGTATACAATAGCATCTGCAATCAAGTTTAACAAAATGCCAACAGAATACATTTCTTGTTGGATTAAAACCTAACAAAGAAAATCTCAGTGCTGTACAAAATGTAATTAAGGTCTAAAAGGCACAAAAGTTAGTCTCTTGCCAACTGAGAAGCCATTGGCAATGTATTTCTATTTCTTTCCATGACAGAAGAAAAGGTTGTTTTTTCTCCTTTTAAGCACTCATGCTTAAACACCTCTAATTGCAATTTGTCACAACAACAACTATTACTACTAAATGGTTAAATCAAACAACTCAACTTCTGAAAGCAGCAGCTTTAATGCAACAATGGTTCTGCAGCTGTATGTTTCTTTTCTTTCCAACAGCACTTACACTACTTAACCTATTACATTTCTGACATTGCAGATATATCCCAATTACGCAATCATTACAAAGAAACAGAGAAACAACTGTGAAAGGACAAAAACATTTCTGTAGACTGCCTAGGAAGAGAAATACCCTATTTAATATTATGGGTGATATCTGGACCCAAACTAATGGGAGTTCAATTGATTTCAGCAGAGACAAGGTTTCACTTCAACTCTTCTAGTTTCAGCGTGGTCCCTGCAAGTTGCACAGCTTCATTCTCCAGACTGAAAGACACAAACATGTCAAGCTTGCTGAAAATGTCTTTACACATTTCAACCATCTTCCTCTTCAAACACAGGCAACTCTAAGGCAATACAAATAACAGTCACCCCTAGAAGCACACCATAACTTAATTCTGGTGTATATAAAATGGAAGAATGTTCTGATGTTATCAGTCTTCAATAAAGACGATCTGATTTTACATCCTTCATAAGTTACATCACTGGATAGTTAGAAAATCTTACAGAAGGCAGACAGCAAAATATCAAGGAGACAATAATTATAACTTACTTTACCAAAAAAAAAAAAAAAAAAAGAGCTCTATAACACAACACAAAAATCTGCACTACATTTCAACTTCAATAAAGAACAGATCCAATCCATCATACTTTTGAACTCCCTGAATCCACATGAACTTCAGCAAGACAACCACACCAAATAAGTCACTGGTCACAAGTTGTGCCAGGTGCAGGATGCAAAAGCAGGACTGAATGTCAGCCAATTCCAATTTCAGAACTACATTAATGGAGAGAGATGACAAAAGACCATAGGAGAGCACATACTGAAGGAAGTAGAAGCATTAATAGACCATCAAAGTATTGTGATGCCGATCTAAGCCACTGCAGCATACTGCATGGCTGCAAATCAAAATGGAATTGAATCCTATATTTTGTCCAATTTATTTCAAAATTAATTAATTAATTCCTAATAAAAACTACATGCTTTTAATAGATGAACTACTATTTACTCTGAAAACAGAAGACAAGAGAAGAAGGCAGAAGCAAAACCAAAAACCTACAACTCCTCCACATTCAACAGTTTTCTGCAGGACGGAGCACTTAGAGCTACTCACAAGCAGTAGCATTAGGAGATGCTAATTTGCTGGGGCACAATGCAGCCAGGGATTGTAACACTTCAGTTGAAATAAGTTTAACCACCACTTTCAACAATCTAAACAGCTTTGTTTTGTTGTGCGGTTGTTTCTCTCTCTCTCTCTTTTTTTTTTTTTTTTTTTTTTTTTGAGTAATAACTCAAGGCACGCCTGCTTACAAAAATGCGTCACAACTTTGAGTTCTCCCCACACTGGAGACATGTTTTAATCATGCCTTACTGCCCTTTAGTCGGACAGGCTGAGACACGGCTTTCTCACATCTGTATTTTCACTATTAGATTACAAGCTTCATTTTTAATCATGCATATGTCAAAATCCAAAAATAGGAGTTGTCTGTTTTCCTCCTTTCTTCCTCTCAACTTTTTTCTACCACTTAGTTTCCATATAAACAAAACAGGATTTATCTTATTCAATGTTTAGCCCTTTTATTGGAATGTTTTTACTGGCTTACTTTGTAATTCAGAAATGTGAGATTGTCTGCTATGCTATGCCTACATTTAGCCTGTCATCACTCACATCGTATCTGTCTTTGATTTTCTTTAGGACAGACACACAAATATACAGCAGTTCCTTCCCTGATACACTCTCTCCTGCTAACATGAAGCACCAGGAGCCCCTACTACCCGGGCTGCCTACAGTCCAGCCCTTAAGTAAGTGACAGCCCAGACAGGCATGATTTTCAGCTGAGCACTGCTGACATACAACCAGTATCAAGAACCCACCAAAGAGAGTAGGTTTAAAAACCAGGAGAGAGCTATGTGAGAAAGGACGTATCTGCATTACTCAAAGCCGGCCTCTAGGAGCAGAGCTGACACTATCCCTACCTCTTCAGATGTGTTAACTGTAGCAAATGATGGATGGCTGCAAAGCACAGCAATGGGAGAGGAAGGGTGGTAGGTTTCAGAGACCCCTGTGCTTCAGAGCCCCTGCTTAGATAGCAGGTTTTCCTCCACAGCTCCTTGGTTAGCCACACTTCAAGCCCAAGCTCCATTTTTTTTTGTTTGTTTGTTTGGAGAAAAAATAAGCATGGAAGAAAAGCAGCACAGTGCTGAAACAGAATGAATATTTTCTAATGCCAAACAAGATGGCTGGAGGAATTAGCAGAGAGAAAACAAGAAGAGGAAAGATAATAATTCAAAGAACTACCCGTTTTCCTATAGAAATTCTGAAGATGGATCAGATGTAACAATAGAGGCACAGACTGAAAATAAGGGTAAAAAGATACAGAATCATGGCTTGAATAAATAGCAAAATAACAATACAAATTTCAAGGACCAACTATAATTTATATAGCTATCTCAAGGACAAATACTCAGGGCTGAAAACCTTATAATTCCAGTCCTGGATAAGAACCACTTGTATGTTTTGCACTGTGCTTGAATTCTGACTTTCTTTGAATGTCAGAGGTTGCAAATCCATGCTCATATCTGCACATAAACACAAAGGTTGGAGCTGTTAGGCGAAAAGACTACCACAAGAGTATTCTAGTGTAGAAGGAACAGGAATAAAACAATTGCAAAAGCGAAAAGGAGATGGAAAAGAACCAAAATATTTGGTATACTGATTTCATAGAAAGCATATAGGAAAGCCATACGCTCTTAAAACGGAAGGAGAGAACAGATTAGCTGCTTTTTAATATTAATGACAGTAATTCTTCAATAGTTGCACAAATCCTTCAAAAAATATCATTCCCTTTGCAGATGAGCTTTTACTGCAGTGCAGTGCAGTTGGAAAGGCTGGCAAGTCTCATGTGGCTGCTCATTTGAGCTGTTCCCATTTCCACTCTTAAGAAAAACTAGAATGTCCTAATTCAGTTTAATAAAGAACACATTGGACTTGGGGGAGGGGAAAGCAACGACACTGGGAGGGGAACCGAGCAATTTCTCCATTTCAATAAAGTTTAAAAATACAACAACAAAAAAAAAAAACAACAGAAAAAACAACAGTTGATCATCTCAGGAAAGTTTCTAGAAAAGGGGGAGGAGAGAGGAAGACAAACAAGCAATAACATTTTCCTCTCCTTTTGATCTAAGTTATAAGCAGAAAATGCATTCTGAGGCACTGGTAATTTAATGAAAACTTTTCTCCTAAAACTAACAGCATTCTTGTTATTCAAGAAGAAGAGGCTGAAGAAGGGGCTGATTTCTAAATAAAGCCAGTAACTCGATTTAGTTTAAGGGAGATAAAGTTCCACGAGTCCCAGAGAAATGAAGAAAGCTGCTTCAGCAACGCAGATCATCTTTGTTGTCAGTTGAACAGCGCTACAGTTTTGAGCTACTTTGAAGTGTTCTCAGAACTGTGACTGAAGCAGGTAGCACGTTATTTCATAAAAATGACAGATATAAAATGGTGCGATCATCTCACAATACTGATGAAAAATCAAAACAAAAGCCTTGATTAGGGCCAGAAAGGCACTGGAATTGCGTATCCCGAGACTAAGTGACCAAGAAGCTTACAGAAGACAGGATTTATTACAGGGGCTGATCAGCACTGACAAAAACAGATTTTTAATATTCACCAATACATTACTGCATATTTGATCAAGGCAGAAGCTGTCTATGAAACTTCATTTGAAATGTCTTTACCCAATCCAGGTTTACTGACTGCTTATATGAAAGAAATTTTAACAGCTTCTGCTGCTATATCAAGGGTGGTACTTCCACGTGCTTCCTGGAATATGAATGTGTCCTCTTATCCCTATTGCCCTCAAGTTCATATTTTAGCTTGCTGGTATTGTTGAATTGTGTAATTTATTTTTCCTCAGCAAGTCCCCAGCACAAAGATCATAAGGATAGATGGGTTAGACTTTGCCCACTACTACACATTAAAATCTCTGCTCACTAGTGCTGAGCTGAGAAGGGGGACATTTCATGCCTTCCCACTCAAACATAAATCCATCAGCTATCACTGTGGCCAGAGCAGCTGAGACACTATTTTAGCATAAGGTGAGAACCCTTATGCTATGCTTCACCCGTTTCTTCGTGACCTCTACAGTGCTTATACTCTGAAGCTTGTAAGGTGATCGACTTTTTCTGTAACTGTGAACGTTGTGAAACAGTCAGAGAACATGGCCTGAGATTTGCAAAAACAGGCAAGAAGGAAACATCCTGAGACAGATAAACAACTAGAAAAAAAAAAAAAATTAAAAAAAAAAGCAGGTAGAAGTAGCATTTGTGAAATTGCATATGAATAAGCTTTCCAGAGGGAGGTAGCAGCTATTTTGAGCCAGTGCCTATCTCAAAGGAGGAGGTTTCCAAAATCTTGCCAATGGACCCTCTGAAAACTCAATCCCTCTAAACACGCTATATTGGTACCTAGCTGTGGGGCCACAAAAAAACTGAATGGCTATGTGGAACTGAGCACCACAGTTTCTTTTCTTTTAATTATGGTAATGTCCATTTTGTTTGTACAAGACAAAGCAGGCAATTTAGGCCTTTAGGAAACATATGAATGCATGGGAATCTCCTGTGCCATACATACTGGAGTACATAAAATGCACTCCAGTGTAATATCTTAGAGAACACAGTCAACATACAGCTAGCCTTATCTGAGAAGTCCATCTACAGAGACTCAGAACCACAAATTTTGGGGAACAGACAGAAAGCACGCACCGAGCCTCATTAAACAACTCAGCCTCATAGAAAGTGGACACATAATGTTCCAACAGTACCTGATTTTTGATTACTTGTGAGACTGTTGTATCTTGCCGTGTTGTCTTCGCCATAACATTTCATGCCGTTCTCATTCTGTGATCTCAAAGTGACGTATCTAAACATAAAGCAAAAGAACAGAAAACCATCTTTTAACCATTACCTTATAAAGTATCACCAACTCACTCCATAAGCAAGCCTACAAGAATGAGCATCCTATTGCAACACAATCAAATATTAACTTCTATTCATTATGATATGTGTGCTACTCTGTTATTCAACTCAGTATTGCAGGGGACATCTATTAGCAAGGCAACTCCCTCAAAAAACAGCAAGGAACCTCTTTTCCACATTGATAGTGAGAGACTGCTTTATTGTCAAATCTCTGGGACACATTCGTGGTCCTTCAAATTACAAAGTAATATCAGTAAATTCATCTTTTCTTCTCACGTACCTTGGCACCAACTGCAAAATGAAGAATAGGTTGACTCAAAAAATAAAACAAGATTGCGCTTGTATCACAGACACTGTAAAGATTTCAAAGGATCTTATGCTTCTCTGACAGGGCCCAAAGGCAGGCTAGATGCTCTCGCTGAGAGGAGACCTTGCTGTCCAACAGCTTGCAGGATGATTTAAACAAGAAGGTGTAGCATTCAGGAAGGGAGGGATTAATGAAAGTCAAAGATGCGGGCGATACAATCAGGTTGTCAACAAATTCAAAATAGATACCTCGTCAAAGCATCTTAAATTATTTAAATAAAAGCAATGCATTTGTTTTGTTGGCGCTGTTGCCAAGACAGCTTTCAGGGAAGGCCATGAATGAATCACAGAACCACAGAATTGCAGGGGTTGGAAGGGACCTCTGGAGATCATCCAGTCCAACCCCCTGCTAAAGTAGGTTGCCTAGAGTAGTTTACACAGAAGAGCATTCAGGTGAGTTCTGAATATCTCCAGAGAAGCAGACTCCACAACCTCTCTCAGCAGCTTGTTCCAGTGCTCTGTCTAAAGTTCTTTCCCATGTTCAGATGGAACTGCCTATGTTTCAGTTCCTGTCTGTTGCCCATTGACTTGGCACTGGGCACCACTGGAAAGAGGCTGGCCCCGTGCACTTGACACCTGCCTTTTAGATATTTGTAAGCACTGACAAGCATTAAGCCAATCTGGATGATGGAGTGAGGGTTCTCAGCTCACTGATGTCAACAGGAAGCTTTCTATTTGCATCAGGCCCTGCTAGTAGGTTTTGGAAAGCTGCTGCAGCCATGAGAGGCAACCGTATAAACAGTGTCTCACAGGAGAAGGACACAGGTAACACCAGAAAGCTCGATCAGCATTTACCTCCTCTCACTTATTTGCTGTCATCTCCACATCTGATCCATCTGCTGAAATTACTCTCTAAAGGTCTCTGATAATAGGTCCTAAACACCATGACATGATTACATGTAGCAAGAAGAAACTTGCTGCCAAACCCAGTAGTTCCTTGAACAGTACAGCTCCCCTCCCTCAACCTCCCAAGGCATGGGGAAATGAATCTGAAGGGTTTCTTCACCCAGCCCAGCACTAACCTCTGCAGCCCATGGCATGATTCCCAGGAGCCAAAAGAAATAGAGGGGTTCACAGCACAATCCAAACAAATTTGATCCAAGTACACACTGCAGGAGAAAACAGAGCTCCTTATGAAGCCTAACCTGTCCGAAATGTCCTTTCAAAGAACCCCTCAGATGACAGTAAATAATGACTCCATTGCACAGAGACACAGGAATAACCTCAGATACAACCAAGTTTTTGCTTATGAAGTTATTGTGTTGGTTACAGTAACTACAATTTGTGCATGCCTGAATTTCATTATGAATGTGAGCTGAAATGCTCCAGATATCTCAGAAAGCAAACAGTTCATTAGATGCTTGCAATCTATCTGCTGATGGCGTTTCTCAGTGAATCCTAAATTGAAAGTATAACTTCTTTAATAAATATGCTGAAATAAGAAAGGTTATTAAAAAGTCTCATCTATTTACTGCTTTATCCATCTCATTTTTTATACCGGTATTTCCTATCTTTAGATGTCCAACAGGCACCTTGAACCTTCCAGATGACTGACTACATTTGGAACAGGATATATTCAGAAGCATACGGAAAGCCCATGGTTAACTCTGGTAGCGACAAAAGCTGTTCAACACAGTTGTTTAGAACTTGCCAAGATCTGTTTAGACTTCATTAAAAAATAACCGCTATATCATGAGCATTGACCACAGTCACAGTACATAGTTTTGCTTGCTTTTTAGTTTATCCATCTAAAAATGTCAAAGCATTCTGCAGACAGACCATCCCAGGCAGCTTCCAAGAGAGGCCAGCTCAAGTGACAGTGAGAAAAGCAACAACAGCAACGCCCAAGAAAATCCTTTCCTTATTTTGTATTTCTTTTTGCTGCTTTTCTCTCTACATCACCTTTTTGCTCATTTCTTTCATTATGTTGATTTATGCTGCTGAGTCATTCACCTCCATCAGCAGAGATGCAGTAATACCCACATGCAGTTGTATGGAAATCAGCAGGCACATGCAGAGCTCTTTTGCGTAATACCACAGGTAAAGAACAAAACTTTGGGCACCTCAGAGACAGAGGTAGCAAACTAATGACTAATAAAACACTGAAAATAGTCCCAGTGTAATTAATGCAGAATAAAACCAAACACTGCAAAAGTACATAAAACTCACAAATAATGTTTTAATTCCTTGAAAATAGATTTCATTAAATTTTCATCAGCGTCCCATTTTTTAAGTTTGGATTCAAAGCCTGTCTAAATTAATATTTCTTTGCCATATTCTTTGGTTTTATTCCTACCACACCTCCTAGATTTTAGATGGAACCTAAGCACAGCAAGGAGAAGGGAAGTCTTCAGCAACATTTACAAATTAAGAGCTAGGTCAGATATCAGCTATCCCATATACACAATATAAATTCTTCTTCTCTCTTCATTAGGATTGATGACACTGCTGGAAAATAAGGAGCACATAATACCTTTTATGGGAATGTAAAGCACGAACGAATTAGTACAAAGAGAATGCAACTAAATCAATTTCTCATCTCAAGATAGTAATGAAGGCAATTTCTTGAACTCGACTATGTTTATACCATATTGATCAGCAAAGCTTCACGCTTAAAAGTTAAACTAGTTATTTTTTCAGGGATAAAATGGAAGCTGTCAGTAAACTCTAGGCAAAACACCAAAGGACCGGGAGCTGCACACAGACCAGCTATGTTAAGCTTTGGAAATGCAAAGCTTTCACCTACCTGCAAGTTACTAGACAATGTCACAGGAAGACATCTAAACAAAGTCTACGTTAGCGGGTGCCTTCAGAGAACAGATTTAAGGAGAAGCAAAAGACACACAGGATCTCTATAAGGGATAGCATAAATGCCAGCACCGGTTCCACCACCTATGGTTTTACCCTGTGGTGGCACCTCAGGGTCAGCATTTTTGCTGCAACGCCTCCACTCCCCTCAGCTGCAGTCTCCGTTCTGACCACACTGTGTTCCAAGACACTGATCCCCTCCTGAATGAACTTCTGCTTTTGCTCTGAGGCCCACCAGGAGGCTGGGATGAGATAAAGCTTTGTCTGGAAGATGAAGTTGCAATGCCCTCCCACCACCATGAGCAGGGGCACTGAGGAAACCATGCAAGTGTGCCTTATGCTATTTGAGTTTGTACAGCATGGCCCACATGCTTCCATGAGCAGTGCTACAGCTGCAATTGCACAGCAGTTTTGACACGGGAAAGCTAGAAAGATCAAACAAAGACGAGGATATTCATATCCTCTGTCGAAGTAAAATGACTAACAACATTGGACACAACATATAGAATAGGGTTATTTACTTGAACATGATGGACTTTTATATCAACTGACATCAGGAACTTAACTGATGTGCAAGAGTTAGTAACTCAGATTCTCCAATACCATCAGAGCACCCTCAGAGTACACAGGAGTAATTAGTGATTTCTCTTCTCCTGCCCAGTGGCAGCCTAACTAACTGCAAACAAATATCAGCTGATAATCTTCTCAAAGTTGAATAACCCTGTTCTAACTGAATGAGACAAGAGTTTTCTCCACTGTATCTTCCATTATTTCCATTACAACAAGAGAGAGCATCCTTTTATCTGAATTGGTTGATCTCAGTTAAACAGTATTTAAATTATGTTTGGAAGAGAAAAAGGGAAAGTAAGCCATCTTAAGATAAGAAACATAAGAACAGTAATAGAATACATAAGTTAAACAAGCAATACCAACGAAGAAGATAGTACCAAGCAACAAAACCAGAAACAGAAAAGTTGGAAGTACATGAATGATCATTGTCAATTGTGTACCATTAAATTTGTTCACTTAACAAATACAGTCTCTCCTTTGATTCAAATTCAGTTTTCAGTCCACGCCTTATTATCTCCAGAAATTCAAATGCCCTTCTGAGGATTGGATTCTTCATGTAGGCTAGACTTTTTTTTTAATGTGCTCATCTCTACAACTTCCAAACGCTTCAGCAACGTTGCGTTCCATTGATTTCCACAGTTAATCTCTTAGACAAATGGCACATCTTACAGATGGGATGCTACAATACAGATAGATTACGAATTCCAGAATCAGCTTTTCACATGCAGGATCTGGCACTTCAAATAACAGACACTGTACAATATTAGATTTTGTTTAAAGCAGTCTTGACTCCAGCTACTGGCTAGATGCCTGCCAGCCACACAAGCAAACGGATGACTAAGGTGAAATCTGGGAACAGACCACTATGGACACTGCTGATGACTACCTGGGAGATGTTCACTTTCAATGACACATCATGCAGCTGCTCTGTGTCAATGCCCAGACGACAAGCCAGCCCCTTGGGCAATGTTCAGCTTGTCCTATTCAGGAGACTATTCTTTGCTACAATTCCTTGTATCTTTCATTATGTAACTGCAAATAATTGCAGCAAACAAATTTGAGATACAATATATTCTCTATTTCTCTACTGGAGTCTAACGATTCTATAATCTTCACAGCAAACCCACCATATGTACAAAGCTAGGCAGGAAGGTTGAAAGGAAAAAAAAAAGAAAAAAAAAAAGCAGTTTACAGGTTCCTTATGTAGTGCACTTAAGTATAACAAGAAGTTATAAAAGCATATTCTCATTCTGGTGTTTAATGTTAAAAAGGTAGCTTAATATCTTCTTACCTAAATGTTGTCACTTAAAAAGGATATTCCACTACAGAATTGTCTAAAAGTTAGAATGGTTCTTCAGTCTGCAACATGGCCTCAACACAGACCAGTCAAGGTGAACAAAGTAAAATTATACTAGTAATAGGCTGTCATCTGCTGGGGGAAGGAGCGCTGGCACGACGCTTATCTGAGTTTGACAGGCATTTGCTGACAGCAGAATCTCAGATTCTGACACTCCTTTTCCCATCCCCACCTTTGAAATGTGTTTCAGTAGTCAGAGCCTTCCCTGCCTATTTCTACAACTCCTGCACTCAGCTGCTTCCTTCCTTTCCCTTCTCTTAATTCCCAAATCCAGTCCTTTCCACTTTCAAGATCCACATTCTTCTCTTGTTCCACACCACGCTTCACCCCTGTGGTACCAGCTAGTCTGCCCTCTTCGACTTTTTCTCACCTCTTTCAGCCCAGCTTCCCTCAGATCTACAAAATACACCTCCTATTTCCAGATAGAATTTGGATAGTATCTGGGCCCAGCAGCAGGCACAACCTTCAAGCGCACAAGGGAAGGCCTCCCCTCCACTAGACATGACACTCATTATGTGTGTAGCAGAGTACAGCTGTGCAGAACGTGGAGATATGGAAGACATTCACTGCATGCAGGATGCTTATGAAATTAAGATGTAAAACTACATTTTGCAAATCTGACATGGCACAAGATTTTTTGACAAGGTTGCCAAGAGGCCGAAAACTCATAAAAGCTCAAAAAAGCTGCGAAGGAATCCAAGAGCCACCTTATTGGTAAGGTAAAGACCATAAAAACCATAGAGAATCAAAATCCATTTCCAAAAGCACTCAACATCAGATTATAAATGATGGAGAGTGAAAAGAAGGAAAAGACACAGCAATATCTTGAATGAACATTTAAAAGACTATTCTTTCCCAGCCTCCAATGACCCCGCAGCTTCTCTAGTCAGAAGTGGCATCGGTTTAACTGCCTGTGAACCCGTTCCTTAGGTTTGGGACCCACACTGACAGCCAGTACCCATGGCCTCCAATCACAGTATCACAGTTCAAGAGCTGCCCAGGAACCACTGCTCTCCCACTTTGCAGCTCCCTAACACCCATTTCACCCAATGTTCCCCACTCCCTTCTTCATGAACTTGTGATTTTTGTGGGTCTCATGATGAATGCTTCCGTGACTGAGGACTGCTAGTAGCTTTTTGTGCCTCTGTACTTTAGATTCTCCTTCTTCACAACATTTTGTGGTTTGGGGGAGGTGAGAGGGAAGGCGAGGAGATGCCAGAACTGCACACAGTACTCAAGACAGGTGAACATCACACATTTACACAGCGGCAAATTGATGCTTTCTGTTTTGTTTTCTATTTCACCACTAATGAATCCTGACAGTCATTTTACCAATAATTACGCTGCCATTTTTACAGAAAACTAACTACAAAACCCCTTTCGAGAAGAACAACGCCTGGTACAGAATATGTCTCAGCATACACAGAGTTGTGACCCCCCCTCTCTTCTTCCCACATGCATTACTTTCATTTATCTACAAGCAATTTCCTCTGGCATTTTATCATCCAATTCACTCAGTACAAGGAGTTCTCCTGCAACACATTGCTGTCAGCTCTTCTCTTCGTTATTCTTAATATCCTAAGCCTACACTCTTGCAAAATTTCAGTTCCCTACTTTAAACTATGAGGCGACTGAAACTGTTCAAACAAATCATCGCCAAGAACGACGGCAGTAAACAACCCTACTTCTCTGAAAAACCCTCAAACATCAGTTTCCCTCAGCAAAATTACTGGAAAACAACCATTCTCCTAAATGAAATTCCCCAATCACTCAAAAATTCTTCAAGCAGGCACTCCCCTTAACAAGCTTTAACCCTGATTGTTTCAGTTTGACAGAATCAAGAGCTCAACAGCCGAAGGCTTGGAGCTATCACACCATGCCAATATGCCAGCTCTGCCCCGAGAAGACAAAGCAGGGCCTCCACAGCTGAGGAAACAGCACTATTGGGTCAAAAAAAAAAACAAAAAAACAAACCCACAACGAACAGAACAAGCAAGCAAACGAACCTAAAACTCTAAACAGCTACTGCTCGGTTCCAGATCTTCCATGCAGGAGGTAGGAGGGGAAAAAAAAACCCACCCCTTTGCAGGCAGAATCCTATGCAGCGCCAAGAATATTTTGAAAGACAAGATGTATAATAACTTTTTAACTGAATATTCATTTTTAAATTGAAGGGAAACATCTTCAGGGAGAGTGGGCGTAAAGAACGATTTCTCCTCAGCCATTGCACTATTTATTAAAGGCTGTGAATACCCAAAAGAATTCAGCTTTGGCCTTTGTACTGTACACTAACAAGCTTAGTTTACTGACATTCACATCGCATATGGAGCTCTGCTTCAAATGATCCCTTTGAAAGGGACAATTAAATCAGACAACTGGAGATTGAACAACCAACAGAGCTAATTAAATTCCTAAGTCCTGTTTGTGTATTTATCCAAATCTTCCTTGCTGTTCCTGCTGAGAAGTGGAATGGGTTGGACTGGGAGGTTGAGTGAATGAAAGTCTGCTTTTTTTCCTCTATAGTTACTGATCAGTTTGGAACAAAATTTTAGGCATTAAATCAATGCAGCTAGTGGTGAAATTTGTCTTACTGTGACAGAAATATTCCATTTTCCCTTGCTTACATTTTAAATTGCTTTCTGATATACCAGGTTATTATTTTTTAGCCCCTTTGGTTCCTCACATAATTAAATGCCGTGCCATTCAACTTTTAGAATTACTTTTACCATTTTCAGAGGAACACTGATGCACAGAAGCTTTCTCAACTTTATGTGATGAATTTTTTCCCCCCAAGTATTAGCTCCACAGAGCACCTTTTTATTCATTATATTCAAAGCCCTTGGCTATCCCTATACAAATCTCTTTCTTCCCTTGTATGGGCTTTTCTCTGCAGAAGGTGTTATTTGCTGATCCTCACGTTCCTCCACAACTGTTCCATGTAATCAGAAATAGCACACACACATACACACACATAAAAAAGCAAAAGAACTGTGTTCTCATACCATGGTGCCTTCAGCTTGCAGGCAAGGGAGAATGGCCAAGCCAGCAAAATGTGATGACTCATTTTTGTAAGAAATTCAAATTTTGCATTTTATGGTTGCAAAAACCAACAACTCTTCCCAAATATCTCCTAGGTCAGCTATCAACATTTTGCCTGATAATCCTATTGACAGAGATACAAAACCTCTGAAGCTTTGCCCACAGACTTGTACAATTTGTCTGACTGCCTAACATTTGCAGCGTACCTGCTTCCAGGTCCCTTCTAAGTTAGTTTTCAAGATACTTCCCACATTAACTGCAAGTTAGTTTTCAAGATACTTCCCACATTAACTGCAAGTCCAGTAGCACAACACTCTCTTCAATTTTGTGATCTTGTGACAAATCACACAGGACACCTTAAAAGAATACTTAACCAATGAAGTGAAAAAATAAACATGCACCACTCTGCAGGGAGCAAGCTCATCCTGCTTAACACTTACCTGAGAGAAACATAAGCAAAGAAACAGATGAGGGTAATTTTTTTCTTTCCCAGGTAGGCTATAGAGAATTATTTTGGCCACTGTCTGTGTCATTGGTATGTTTTAGTTTTTAGTTTGGGTTTTTAATCTTCTTAGTTTGTGGACAATCAAGGGGGAGGGCAAGGGAGAACAGAAGAGCACCCTAAGGAAAGGCCTTTTAGGATAAATAAGTGGTTAACATTTTGTTTCTGTCAGAACTGCCAGCTAGTTTCTTGGCAGAACAATAGGATGCAGTTTCCATAGAGCACCTAACAAGCAGCAGGGAGGAAACCTTGATAGAAGGCACAGCCAAACACCATCGGATCCTCTCCCAGAAACAAACTAAGCAAGCAACAAGAAAGTGATAGTAATAAACTTATCTGTCACCTATGGCTCTACCTTACATAACATCTGACCAAATCATCCTTCAGAATTCCTGACATATTATCAAGCTTCAAACTTTTAAGTGAAAACAGTATATGGCTGACCATTTCACACTATTTTTAGCAGTATTACAAAACACTTGGCACACTGTCACGGTTCAAGAAGAAAAGGCTCTACCCGTGGCTCCCCGCTGCCCACCCAGTGCCCTGGCACGGCACTCTGCACAGAGATGATGAGTGGGGGCTCGAGACAGGGAGCCAAGGATCAGCTCTCCTTTCAAGCCCCATTTCTGTCTGAGGTCACAGTGACCCGATTCTAGCAGGAATTACACATAATCACCCTCTAAGCAGGTGGATCTGTGCCAGCTGAACGTCTCAAAAGTTTTGTTTGCTAGAAGGTTTCAGAGGACATATTCTAAGATCCTGTTTACTTGAGTCCATCAGGTTCCTCTCTGGAATAGCCCTTCACACTGCTCATCAGTTTCTCTTTCTCAGGCCATTAGATCTCTGCTAAAATCTGAGATTTCCCATCTGCTGTCATCTAGAGACACCTCTCTGAATTACCTCTATAAACAGTCTGGAAAAGATCAACAACAGCACCAGAACAAGCTCCCATAACTTTAAACAAATTAGGTAACATGCCTAGCATCAATTCTGCTCAGGAAGTCTTGCATTCAATGCTTATTCAGATGCCCATGTATCAAGCTTCTAGTCTTATACTCCAAAAGTCAGTGAAGCAGATGAAAGTGTTCATGAAGCAGTGCTAGTCACCCCAGTACTTCTTTATGGAGCTTGCCTTCATTCTGAGCTCTCTGAAAAAGTTTCTCTCAAATAGATATACAATATTTTTACAACAACATTCTTCAACAATCATTTTTTTGTGGATATTAAATTTCACAGTGTGCTATCTGGAAATCTAGGCTGGTCCAGATTGTGCTTTCAAAGACTCACCCTGTAATTCTCCTACCAGTTTGCAGAAAATGCATTTTATCCTCCGATTTAGAAACGCATAAAAAGATTTTCCATGGTTATCTTCGCATCACAGTATTTATTTACTGTATTGTTTACATGTACTGCAAGCCATCTGATGAGGAAACGGAGTGGAAAAAAAAGCAACCATCATCTTTAGAATACATCATTTCTGACATCATCTCTACTTAGAGATCTGCACAGCTTTGGGTTTTTTTGGAGGATAAAAGTAAGCAACAGAGACTTCAGTTTTTCATCACTGACTGAATCTCTGGGATGCAAGGCCCACTTACCATCAAGGCCTAGATACAAGCTGAAATGCTAATTAAGGACACAAAAAAGGTAATGCTTTTTCGATAATTAGTAAGCAAGCAATTCTCAGAAGACTGTTATCTGATTTATCACAAGATTCTGGAAAGAAAATGGTGGTGCTGACACACTCGTGGTTTCCCTTCTGCTCACTTTTCTCTTACAGCAGCCTCAAGCCTCTCTGGAGTATCTGCCCAGGAGATCTAACTAGAAAAGTAATGTGTGACTTGGACTAGGGTGGATACTAACCTACCACTCCACACATCCTTGGGAACTGCCCAGAAAACAGTAGCTACAGGCACTGTGACCAAAGGAAGAAGAAGTGATGCCATGAACCTCAAGCATTTTTAGTTCCGAATGCAGACTTCTTCATGACTGAAGTATGCAACAGATAATGCCATTTTTAACAGCCCTCATCACCACAAATACCAGCAAAGATAACTCGGAGCTGGAGTGATGAGGGAGGACATGCTCTAGGTTGATTTAAAAACCACAATTAAAAAAGGAGGTAGAAACAATTGCAACAGAAAAGAAAGGTGAGAAACTTCATAAACATGCTGAGCAAGGCAGAAGTAAAAGCAATTCTCACAATACCAACCAAGCTTGAGCAGTCAGCACTTCAGCCTGTATTAGCCAGAGGCAGCAGCTCACAGTCTCCATAAAGCTTGAACACAGACACGAGAGAAGTTTGTGGGTACAGGCACACAGAGGCACAAGCCTCCAAAAACCAATGAAAATGGTTCTCCAACGAAAAATATTCCCACTGAGTGCATGGTGGCACATCTCTGGGTGAGGACTGGCATTGCCACACTGTGGCCTGAAGATCTCAAAGAGGTGAAAAGCTGTGCCTTTGTGCCCCTGCACTTAGGAAGGCTGCTCTGAAAGTAGTGCCTCCTATTCTATTACATTACTAAGTCAGAGGTGGATGTTGGTGGTACGGCAGTAGAGGTTAAACCTTCCCAACAGTATTCCATTACACTTTGTTGCCATGCAACAGATGGCAGCAGAGGGGCAGTTTGACAAAATGGCACCTGACATGGAAGTGCTTATGAAACAAAGGTGTGTCACTGAATTCCTTCATGTGAAAAAATGGCATCTACTGACATTCACCGACAATTACTGAATGTTTATGGAGATGAAACAGTGGATGTGAGCACGCTGAGGCAGTGAGTGGTGCGTTTCAGCAGTGGTGACTGCTGGGTCAGATTGTTAAAAGCACAACATGCAGGCTCTTGTTCATCTCTGGTGAAAATGCATAGCTAGTGGTGGTGACTGCATTGGAAAGTAGTGTTTTGTATAGCTGAGAATCTGTTCTACCAAGTAGTGTTATCGTGATCTCTGTATCGACTGTAGTTTCCATGGAAATAAATAGGAGGCAATACTTTCAGAGCGATGTATATAATGCCAATGGCACAGCATCTGCATTCAGTGCTATGGAAACAGCACTGTAGCTCAAGAAAGGAATGCACTAGAGGCAGTCTCAACAATGTTGTCTGAAAATGAATCCATTGTTAACACAAAGATGCAAAGAATTCTAAAAGTTGGCAAGTCACAGCACTGCACCACACCATCTGAAAATCAAGATTTACCCTCACCAACAGCAAGGTCGATGGGACACACGAGGTGAGTGAACCCAGTGCAGCACCAGGGTATTTCACAACAGCTGTCCCTTAAGACTTCTTCTAAATAAAGAAGGCATCAGCCCATCTTTACTGCATGAATGTAAGGTAAATGTTCAAACGCTGTCACATCTGACACAGACATCAAGCAGAGACCTTATGAAGAAGGCTACAATATCATGGATGGTTTTTCTCCTATGGATAGATAGCCTTCAGTAATAGAAGTGCTCCTTCATCTTGAAACAGAGAGTTCTTATTACCATGCTTCAGTTAGAAGGACAAGGGCTGCCAACAAACAATTGAAGTACTGCACATATGATTTAAACTTACCTCCAAATACTTGACATACAAACATTTCTTTTCCTTCCTATGCTAAGAATTAGGCCAGAACATCAACGTTATTTCAACTTGTGCAACGTGTTTGTTTTAAATAAGCAATGAACTGACCTACCCAGAAAATGTAACAACTACAAAATCAAATAGTCTCTACAGAAATTCACAGATGAGGCTTCTTCCTTTGTCATGAGACTGAAGGTTATCAAAAGAGTACTTTTTTTTTGCCATGTTCTTAACATTCCTGGACTGCAAATTCAAGCTATGTACATTACTAGCAATTGTCTCCAGAAAACATAGGTCTACTTAAATCATAAAATCCTGAGATGATTAGACCTTAGATTTCTCTCCTTTGAGGCTTCTGACGAATTTATTGAGAAAGGCAAGATTTGAGAATGCTCATACTTCTCCACATCCCAAAGACTAGCAAGTGCGTTCTGCTCATCCTCTCCATCAGCTATGCAGCTATGCAGCTGCAGCTATGCAGCTTCACTCTACAGTCCGTGGCTGAACACAATTTTAATTCTCAAGGGGATTACACAGTTCATTTCACCTGGGGAAAAAAAAACTGATAGGTTAACTCTGGACACGATTTTAATGGTCTGCTGCCAAAGGTGTAGGTCTTTCACACATGCAAGAGACGGGCTTATTTCAGATGCTCCCAAGCATAGAACACCTTGTCAGCAAGAGCTTTCAATTCACGCCATCTCAACATTTTCCCTACTTCTACCAGACCTTATGTCTACTTCTGAGCTTCTTATATGCTTTTAACAACATGGTGATGCCCGGTGGAAAATAAAATCACTACCAAGACACTGGACTCATGTGGACTCACTGGACTCATTCTACTGCAATTTTAGCTATGTCCGTAAATGAATAAAGTCTCCTGAGTGTTGGGTTAAGATCAGAAGGAACTTACTCTGGAGTTCAGAACGTGACTATTGCCAGTGAGTTCAAGACTTTTGGAAAGTCCAAAACTCTAAGATTTAAAGTCAGATGGAAAACCCTGACACAGTTTGGCGTTTTCACTCTACTCCCATGCCTAAAAGCTCACCACAGATGGCTAATTTTGGCCTCATGTGGCTGTTAGCATCTCTTTATTTGTAGTAAGCATGTAAAAGGAAAGAACATGGTAGCTCCTATTCCTAAGTCTGGTGAATGAGTAAGAAAAGAGTGTTCTTCCAATTCCTCTCCATGATGCTTTACAAAACATCATCTATATCAATCAAATAACTTGCTGAATGACTCATGACTGTCGTATCTGAACTAAATAGTACCATGCCAATAAGCAGAATCAGAACATTAAAAATTATATAACTACAGATGATTAAAGTGTATGAGTATTATGAATTCTGAATCTCAAGAATGGGTGACATACTGTATCTCTTTAATGTTGGAACAAAAAAAACCCATACATTTACTGGCACACCACCTGCCTTTACAAAAATAGGAAAAGTAATATTCATCACAAGAGGCAAGAATTCAACACGTTAGGTAGTCTGCGATGAAAACACCGAGCACAGTAGATAATACCAAATTAGTTAACTGAAGAACACCAAAACAGTCATTTAACAAATAAAAACTTGACTGCGTTTCCAAATTAGCAACCAACTGGAATTACACTTATTTGCTGTTTTAAAATAAGCAAGGAAGCAGATACACAAAGAGATCTGGATTCACCCACCCTCAGATACATCGGGTTTTAGCATTTAGGGAGAACTGAAGAAAATACACCACCTCTTTTCTCTTGATTTAATGTTACATTTGGCACAAATCTTCATGCTCAGATAGAGATTTGGCTAGACAGCAGATGGAGTATTCCATTAAAACACAAGTGGCAAAATGTGCCCACCCTTCCAGTCAAAAACAGCAAATCAGTTCACAGTAACATCTGTCTGCAGATCACAAGATGCTCACACGGATGCTTTCCCACAAAATACTTTTTTCTTACTCTTGTCTAGAAATGTACTTATAAGTTAATTCTGAAATTATGGAGAAAAAAAAGAATTAAAAAAAAAAGCTGAAAAGGCAGCCTCTGATATTATTCGCAGCAACACTCAGCTACCCAGAAAAGCCAGAGAAACCTTAATAGCTTCAAAGACAGGCAGATGTACAAAAGGTTACGAATGTCCAACAGGGCTCTGGTGCATGTGGTTCAGTAACAAGTGACTGTTTCCAGGTAAGCATAACTAGGAGGAAGAAAAACTTAGTTCTCCTTAGAAAAAGATGTGGCAACATTTTAGAAAAGAAGAAAGAAAGAAAAAACAGCATATTAATTGTAATGCTTCTATGGTTCTGCTATATTTCAACTAAAAACTACTTCATTTAAAGCTCTCAGTTCAGCAGGCAACCCAGTGAGCACATATTTCATGGTGCAATTTCTAAAACAAATAAAAGCAAAGGTAGCCCTGGAGTGGTTTGTTAACTTATATAATTAGTCAGGAAACAAACAGTACAAATGAATAACAGTCATGTTAAACGCATTCAGAAAGACCAGGTGACAAAAAAAAAACAAAAAAAAAAGTTCTATGACAAGCACATTTACCCCAAAGAACTATCTAAAACAGGTCTTTTTTTTTTTTTTTTTTTCAAAAAAAAGTATGAACATTTTTCATAAAAGATACTTAACATTTCAACAACAATTTACAAAAACTCCCTCTCTGCCCTCAAAACCAAGATGTGACCACTAGAGATAGAAATCTGTCTCTTATGCTCAGCAAGTCCACTCTCACTGATCTCAGTCAGATGGAGGAAGAGCCATAACAAGTTCAGCACTGTTTTTACTATTTGCAGCTAGAGCAGGATATGGGAGGTGCACAGGAGGAGTGTTAAAGATAAGTGGAGAAGCACACACGTAGGAAAAACCAATATACACAAATAGGCTGCAAGCAATTACGTCTCTGAACGGCAGCTGAAGTATCTCCCTGAAACCAGAGCAGCTCACCAAGGATGAGCCTTGCATCTTCAGAAAGGAAATCCCTGAAACCAGTGCCTCAAATTTGCAGCTGGATTCAGCCTGGTGGCGGTGGAAGGTAGAGCCCCTGCGGATCACCTTGTGCACTCGTCAGATGAGCAAGGCACAGCCTGGTGCTGCACTGCCCGTATCCTTCTGTCTCTTCAGCTGATGAACCCACAACTTTTCTCACTATTGCTGTGAAGACAGTCCTCAGCCATGAACTGCAGTGATAAAGAGCAGACCTACTTGCTCAGTAGAAGGCATCACCTAGAACTGGGCCATGTTATCGTTCCCAGCCCCTCTGCATTGAGAGTGAACTCAGCCATGCTAAATTTCCATCAGCCAGCTACTAGCCCTGTCCAAGCTGTTACTCTTCTCAGAAATGTAACATCATAGGGAAAGACTACTGTGCAATTTTTCATTTCATTTCTAAAATGAAAACAAAATATATTTCGTCTGTTAGCAGCACTTTTCCAAATCATGCCATCCCAAACTTTCCATCTCTTGAAATTCATAAGGTTGCAACAAGCACACACACTATCTCAAATCTGCTGCTCTCCAGCTCATCAGTTCACTTAAGAAATAAATGCCAAAAAGAAAAAAAAATCACAAATTTGGATGTTCCTTTGGCAGAATGTTTTGAGACAGTTTCTAATATCCTAGAAAACGCCTATCAACGGGTCTTAGTGGTTCAGAAATGGAATCTGTTTACACAGATGCTCACGTGCTAGCAAGCACTTTACCAAAAGGAGTAAGTTATGTGTGTTATTTACTGCACACCATTTGACTGAGTAGTTTCAGTTTGTATTTTGATCAATTCACAAAGGCATACTGCATTTACAGAAGAAATGCGAGGATATATTGCTTTAAGATGTAAACATTCCCCCAAGGGCTTCTTTTTTTTTTTCTTTTTTCTTTTTTTTTTTTTTCCCGTAAAAGGTTTGTTGCACTGGACAAAAAATAAAAATAAAATACCCAGTATTTCATACCAATGCCTTCACTGTTCACTCTGAAGACGTTTCACTTGACAACCCTGGAGATGGGATGCCACTGACACCACCACCAGCTCAGTTGGCTTGTCCCTCCAGGTTTCCCACACAACTAACAAAAAGAAAAAAAGTTCCCAGAAAAGGATGTGACCCAGAGCACTGAAGTTAAATTCCTGCTGAGCTACCCTCTTTCGTTACTGATTGCAAAAGAAGCCTAATGAAATTAACTGATCAAGTCGGAAGCCTAAACTTAGAATTGTAACGCATAATAACTGTTATTAATACTCCTGTCTTTTGCAGTTGAGACCATAAACTGAAATGGCAGTAAGTTCAAACCTTTTTTTCCATTTTTAAACTAATAGGTATCAGTTTTTCAGGGACCAGATGTCCTTTGGTTTTCTAGATAGGCTGAGGTAACCCACTGCTAACAAAGACAAGAGATGCACCGCTGCATGTCATGAGAAAGTAGGTTACAACGAGGCAGGTGTCATGGTACAGAATGCAGAGTAGGCAAAAGCTTCTGTGAGGCCCAACACTTTTCTGTTGTTACACTGGAGAACCATGAGACTGCCACCTCTGGAATTTTATTTCACACTAAAACACACAAAACCCACACACCCAACTGAACAGCTCCCAAACACACCCCACACCCAAACACTCAGGCAAGTAAAGTTGTCCACCCACCCCAAACCACCCTTTAAAAATACCCAAATTAGAATGACCTCAGGACATACCGAAGTGCTGTGTGCACTATCAGACCGTCGTCGCAGAAAAGGCTGAGCAGCACCTCCAGCACAAGGTGCAAAGCACCGAGCCTGGCCTTTCTCACTGGGCAAGGAGAGTTTTTGCGAGAATCTCAGCAGCCCTTAAAGCTGCTGTCATGTGTCTGGAGAAAAAAAATCCCAGCACCCAGTACCACTCCCACAAAAAAGGGGATAGAGCTTGTTCTTATATAAGTATGTATATTATTTAACACTCAAAAACAACAGTTCCATCATATCTATGCAAAGCGGTGAGGAGCTGAAGAAGAGAAGAAAAAAACCATATATTTCTACTCTTGCTATATCTATTGTATCTATCCATTTTGTTTATTTGCCTCAGGGTAAGTCAAGGGCCCTCAACACGCTGCAGAACAAGGACCAATATCCATTTTCCTTTTCTTTCTCTGCTGTAGCACAAAGTAGACTGAAGTGAGAATAGATGCAAACATTATGTGAATTATAAACTGTTATTTCCTAGGAAATTATCTTTTGGATCTGGAAATAAACAAAACACCTTACAGGTAAGGTAAACAATTACATGCCACCATCTTTTCAAGCATACAACTGATCCTGCTCTTATGATTATCTAAATGAGTTTTGCTTAAACAAACAACGTGGCTGAGATGCACACATTGCTTCTGAGGTGGATGTGAAGGAGAAGGCCTAGGTAACAAAAATAGCTTTCAAATAGATGTTAGTATATTCACGTTGCAAAGAACATAAAAGGAGGCAGGAAGCTGGGGAGGGAAGCGTCTCTCTTTCATATCATATTTAAGTGACAGTACAAGTAACAGTGACTTTCCTTCTGAACTGCTAAAAGATATGGGTCCATTGCATAATCCAGCAATAATCTTGTAAATTCTATTCAGATTTTTTCTGTACATTACAGAAATTCACAGAATTAAAAGCAAAAATCATGATATTTTTTTCTTCACTCATCACTCAAAGAAACAGATGCAAAATAGAGCAAGTTTTCTTGTAAAAACAGCTCTGTCCTACTTTGTGAACTAGTTATTCCTAACTGTAGCAGCCTCCCCTTGCACAGAATATTCTGTAGTGCTAAGAAGATTCTCCATCTCTATAAATTAGATGTGATCAACAAGTAGGTTTATTGCAAACGCAAATCTACATGCAGCAGTGTAACAGCTGGCTGATGAAAGCAGATGTGGCTGCCTATCTCAAGCCTAAACTCATTTGGACAAGCAGCACTAAGAAGAGGCACCCAAGGGAAAGGAGAAGAGGCACAACTTGGCGAAGAACTCAGAACAGGGTGAAGGGAATGATTGCACACATTTTTGAGATTTCTTCCTGGCAAAAAACTTGGACTAAGATAAATTTCACTGACATTTCTGCAGATAGAGGGAGAAAATTCTCTGGAGATTCAATGTGAAAAGTTATTTAAAACATGCACAAATTTCATTTGATAGTCAGCCTTTCAGTCAACCTATTTTCTGCACTTCAGTGGAACAGGGAAAAAATATTTAAATCCTTAAAAAAACAATATGGAAAAAGCATTTTCAATTTCAGAATGATATTTTTAGGTCCAGATAGAAAGTATCCAGCAAGGATACTTTATCTCAGCGACTTCTTAGATGGTCTGCATGAAAAGAATGCATCCAATAAGCAGATAACTCAATGTCAGCAATATAAAGAAACAAACAAACGCAAGTCAAATTCAATTCTACTTGAAGATGTGGGTTTCTAAAGTACCACAGGAAAAAAGAAGGGGAAAAAAAAAGCCATTTCTGCAGTAAAAACAAAAGAATAAGGCCTTGCAGTATTAAGTTATTTAATACCTCAATGCTGTAAGAAATTTAAAAATAAGCAAAACTCAAACCTCCTACAGATAACTTTCCCTGTAGTAGTTTCAAGGCAGAACCAATGCCTGTTTACATGAACAAAACCCTCTAACTAAAAGTCACATCACCTGGTCAGGAATTGTGTCTTGTGAAGAAAAATTGCTGTGACCTAATCCTGAGCTTCAAAGAAACTAAGAAATCTTTCACACATTTTATGTAACGTTTCCTTGAAGAAATCTCAAATCATCCCCTCAGATACTACCATCCTACACTAATCCAACCAGACTGGGGTACTGCCATAAAACACCTCCAAACCACCACAGAAGCTGGAGAGTTCTCACATTTGCTTGCCTTTGTAGTACTCGCTTGAGAAAGATGAACACGTATTATTCTGCAAACTTAAGTCAAAAGTCTGGTAAACCTCACCTTATGTGAAAGAGAGAATCATACGTTTGCACACTAGAGCAGGCACGTCAAACCCACGGGTTGCATGCAGCCTGGCACAGCTTGCACGGGGTGCAGCGCAGTGCTAACTTGAGTTATGGCAAATAAGTTTATGGATTTTGATACAGTGGCTAAACACAGTGCTGTGAGTAGCGAAAAATATGCAGCTGTACTTTCCCTTGTGATAAAGGAATCTGAGAAGAGGCTTCAAGATCACTAAACAAATCATCTAATTTTTTTGTTTATTTGCGACTCCATTTTCAGTAGACTTAAATACATTACTCGGGAATTTTTAAATGGAGCCTATAGAGTTGCAATCCAAAATTTGATCGTATCTCTCTGCCAGACTCATCTCAGTCACGTGTTATTCATATCACCACTTTCTGACATTACCTACATTTATGGACAACTACTATCAAGGATGAAGTACAGGAAGAGTAAAATTTCATCAAAAAACTCTGACGAACACCTCGACAGCTCACTGAGAATTGCATCCACTGCCATCAGACCAGTCTGCTGCACTAGTGTCACAAAAACAGCATTATATATCCCATGAGCTTTATGGTTTTATTACTCTCTTTTTCATGCATTAATAATAATTAGAAAAAAAATTAAAAATTGAAATGTCTTGTTACCTGTACACATTAGTTATATATTTTACGAGGTCTGCTCCCCCTATTCTATTACGTTGGCCCATTAAGTCAGAGGCAGATGCTGGTGGTACGGCAGTAGAGGTTGAGCCTTCCCAACAATACTCCATTACATGATGTTGCCCTGTGACAGGTGGCAGCAGAGGGGCACTCTGACAAAATGGCGTCTGACATGGAAGTGCATACGAAGCAAAGGTGTGTCAGTGAGTTCCTCCATGTGGAAAAAAAATGGCACCCACTGACATTCACTGACACTTGCTGAATGTTTATGTGAATGAGAGCACAGTTAGGGAGTGGGTGGTGAGTTTCAGCAGTGGTGACAGCAATAGTGGGTCACCTTCACTGGCGCAGATTGTTTAGAGTACAGCATGCAGGCTCTTGTTCATCTCTGGTGAAAATGCCTAGCTAGTGGTGATGATTGCATTGAAAAGTTATTGCAATCTTTGTATTGGTTGTAGTTTCCATGGAAATAAATAGGAGGCATTACTTTTGGAGCAACCTTCATAGTTGGGACCCTAGACAATTCCTCTTCACTTAATGTGGCCCAGGCAAGACAAAAGGTTGGACCCCCTTGTACTAGAGCAAAACAGTGTATATGTTAAGACCAAGAAGAGTCAAAAGTCTACCTTGAAAACAAGGTAACCGCCCTCAGTGGACTCTGGGCCAGACGGATAGAGGATGATGTTTTCCCTAAGATTCCAGTATTTCTGAAAATACTAAATATAGATGTCTTGGCTTCAAGTGACATGGATGGCATTTTCTCAGATGTAGGCTGCAGGTAGGGGCAGAAAAGCTGAGGGACTTCCAGCTAGAATCTCCCTAGATAAACCAAGTAACAAGTCTCCTTCAGGTAGACACATAGTGGAGCAAGACATATACAGTCATTAGAAATAGTTTGAAAGATGTAGAAAAACAGTTCTCTGCATTCAAAAAGGACTAACCATAAATAACGTGCTTAGGACATAACAAAGGGCAATGCAAACAAAGGCAATAATGTCCTGAAGGTGCATGAGTTGCAGATTTGATGCATGTAATTCGAATATTTTCAACAGGATATAATTCCCCAAGCATAATTTCTTCAACAGAGACAGAATTTCTACTTTTTTCTTTATTGCTCATGAGTATTTTGGACTTGTCAATGTAAGTACATATTTTAAAAGGCTATGAATTTGACTTGCAAACAATACTTGACAAAATCCTTTTAGGCTACTAGGAAAATTGAGTTTTATTAGGAAGAGCGTTTATGTAGATTGGAAAGCAGCAGAGACAAAGAAAATACATAAGAACAAAAGAAATAGCTTTCAATAAGGCAAAAAAGAGATCAAGGGAGGGAACATCCTCAGCTCTGCATCAGGCAAAGCAGTATTTCTTATATTCTTAAACAAACCGGAAAGAAGGCAATATGTCCTCTTCTCCCCATCCCACAATAAAAACCCTGAACAGCTGAAATCACAGATGACAAAATTATTTACAGTTGTTCAAAATCGGAAAACTAGAAAGAATTCCAGATGAATCACACAAGGCCAGGCCAAGGGGCAAGTTAGATCTAGTGCAGATCAATAAAAAGCAAAGTGCATTTAAATGAAGGAAGTGAAGTACTTGCTGGGTTTAACGCTTCTGGAGCAACTCAATATCTGATTCAAGCGTTCAGCAAATGAAAGAAAATCACTGCTAGATATGCAAAGATATAGCTGAGAAATATTCTTTTTCCATTCTAAAGACGAAAGCATTCCAATGATTATCTAAGGGATAACACTGACAACACTGTTGTGCAGCAGCACACATCAGTAGCATGTTCCCATCAGAATGCTGCGTTCTGCTCTTATCATTTGATCTCAAGAAGAACCAACAGATGTAGTAAAAGATTCAGAAAATGGAGACAAGAATAATTAGGGACAAAAAAGATTGCTGCACAGAAGGAAGCTGAGAAGTTTGAAGCAATCACACTAACAGGAGATGGATACATTATCAGAGATACACACACGCACGCACACACACACACACACAAAACAACAAAAAAGACACCGAAGAAGTGTAGAAAAGATTGCAGTGCTCCTATATACTTTCTGCATGCAGAAGCAATGACATCTTTGAAATGGCAATATGCTTACAGCAGCTAAAAGGAAATGTGTATGTTTGTTTGGTTTGGCTCTGTGGTTGTGCTTTGTTGTTATTTATTTTATTTTTATTCACCGCTCAACTTGCACCATCTTTTGCCGCAAGCTATGATGAAGACCTAAAAAGTTCAGAGAAAGATAACAGTTTTATACAGTCCATGACAATGAGTAAATTGTACAAGAAAGATCTGCAGGGTAGAAGACTTCCATAATGCAGAACCAAGCAGAACAGGTTCAGAATTTCCACAGTGGGGCTTCAATACAGCTGCTACCTTAGGAAAAACATTTTGAAGTATCTGGTACTACCCTCCTGAATGGTAGGCAAAGGACAAACACAGGTTGCAGAACTGGTCCATTAGGATTCCTAATCCTCTTCAGAAGTCCAAAGTGGTGTTTCCACCCAGTAAAGCAGAGGAAGCTGGGAACAAGAAGATACATGAAGCTTTACCGAGGCTTCAGCCTAGGGACGCTAAACCCAGTGTAGATGATTTAAAGATACTGTTGTCTTTGCAACGTTTGGAACAAAAACTGCATTTACTGAAGAAGAGATGGCTGTCACACTGAAGAAGTCTGACACAAAGGGCTTCCTTCAGTCTCTATCCCTTTGCAATTTCTCAAGTGTTCACATACAAGGTGTTCACAAGGGGAGCAAAGTATTTTTGTCGTTAGTACTGGAATGCACACTCTTCATCAACTTATTCTTAAGTGTATGAACCCCATGTTCTGCATGACAGCATGAGAGATTTTTGTATCTTGAAACCACACCAGAACTAGCTTTGCCTGGCAGGCTTTCAGCACTTCATTTACATATGAGTCAATGCTTCTGCAATACAAACATTAATGATGCATTCCCCATTGTCCTCCTATTTATATTCACTGTTTAACCTGCAGGCATCCCAAGTTAATTAAACAAATCAATCCCATTGAGATAATTGCGTCTCAAGCAAATTAACACAATTATCCTTTTTAAAAGAAAATCCAAGTAGTATCCACTGTATTTATTCATATAAATCATAAGCTGAATCCTCTCATTCTAGCTTCAGTGCCATCTAGGAACTTGTCTTAAAATGAAAGGTATAACGACACACGAAACCGGCTATCATTTGGCTGCTGCACCCAGCAGCTTCTCTACTTTCATCGTTCACTGCACTGAAGTCAGAGGTGCCAGTCAGAAGTAAAGGTTCTTGGGGAAGAAGGAAACAAGGAGGGATCTCATTGCACTGGGCATGCTGTAGCTGTATCACTTTGAAAAGAGTCCTTACTCCAGAACAGTAGTGGCACTTACAACTTTGGCAAGATGAGCAATGAGCTAGTTAACTCATATTGGGGTTACAGACGTTCCTCATCCTTTTTTCCTCCAGCTCAGAAAACCCTCAGAAAACAGAAAACTCTCTGGAGCAAAACTGAAATTCTGCAAAAGACGTCTTGATCCACAGACAAGATTACTCTAGACAGTACTCATTTTTATTTGACTCCTGTTAAAAGCCTGGACTGGACCAGAATCATGGGAAATACTGTGAGCAGTCCATCAGAGGGGAGGATGGGAACAAGGAGGAACCAGACAGACAGCATTATCATCCCCATCCACCCTTCTCCCCTCAGCGCTTACGGGTCCTTTTATTCCAAGGTGCAGCGCCTCAGCACACAAAACGTACCTTGGCCTCCTCAGATCACAGCCCACCAGAAATTCAAACCTCCAGTCAACTGGTACCTGGCTGGCCACAGCAGCGTACACACAGCCTTCTCCCAGCTCTGATAGCCATAGAGGCCGCTGTGCCCAGTACAGAGATGCAGCAGCAGGCCAAAGAGGCTACCAGAAGTCAGCTTGGCAGGGCAACTCTCAGAGCCCTCAAGGAAAAGTTAGCAGAAGCACTAAGCAACCTGTAACTAAAAATGGGAAAATCTGTAGAAGCTGATACGCAAAACCAGAGCCTTGTCAGCTGAACATCTCAGTAACTCTGCTCTTTCAAAAGACCTGAGTGCACTTATGCCCTGTCCCTGGAGGTGTTCAAGGCCAGACTGGATGGGACTTTGGGCAGCCCGATCTAGCAGGAGGTGACCCTACACACGGAATGAGGGTTGGAACTCAATGAGCTTTAAGGTCCCTTTCAAACCAGGCCATTCTATGCAGTGCATTCATGATGGCATGGGTCAAGCTCTGGCAGCTGCCACTTACATTTACTGCTTTAGGCTGCACAAGACTGTTCAGTGCTTTGCCAAAATACAGGAAACTCCATCTCAGAGCCTGTAAGAAACAAGAGGCAGGTAATTGTGCATGTGTGAGAGCACGCACGTGTGTACATGCATGCAGGAGACAGACAAAAATCGTTAACGAGCATAACCAGTAATAACTGTCTTCTCATGTCTCTTTGCAGATGATTCAGCGCAGGACCAGCATGCTCCTCACCGTGCCTCCCACTGGCTGCTAGGCAACTGCGGCAGTGCAGGGCAGACAGGCTTCAAGCATCAGCTTGTTCCTCCTTCTGAAGGAATTAAGGGGCTTAGCAGTGCATTAGCTGCAGGACCAAGTAACTGACGACTCGTAACTGGCACTGAGTCTCCAGGAATTGTTACGGGGAAAAATAAAGTGGTAACAGAAGTATTGGGAGGGAGATGGGAGGACAGCAGGGCACCACGCTCGTCTGCTGCCTGCCCAAGCACTGGGTGCTGATGGCAGGGGGGTATGCAGGTGATTTGAGGGAAGACTCCTCCTTCCTCTTTGCAAAAATAAAACAAATAAAATAAGAAAAAGCATTTTTTCAGTTTTATTTTTTCCACAGGAGATCTGTTCCAGAGATACCTCAGCCCAGACCTGCAGCTACCTGCACTCTTTACCCAGCTGGCAGGGATCATCTGTAAGCCACGCAACACAGAAGGACACCAAAATGGACTAGCTTGCAAACGAACTGTTTCCTTGTAGTAGTTTATTTTTTTTTTCTCAGCTTGGATCATTTCAGTGACTTGAATGACGTTACAGATGCCCAAAGGGGTGAGTCAGCACAGGTGAGGGTGGCTCCCCAGGGACCCTCCACTAGGCTGCAGAACAGCAGTCCTCCAAGGTGGCTGCTTCTCCTGTGCTCCCTGCCTGCACTCACATGGGAGGTCTTAAAATCAGAGAAAAATCACCAAGTCTAACTATCAACCTAATTTGCTGAGAGAGCTGGGCAATCACTAATTACATGGAGTTAAACAAGAGCAAGAGCAGGATTCTGCATCTGGGAAGGGGTAGCCCTGGGTGTACATACAGACTGGGGGATCAGAGCAGCCCCAAGAAAAGCAAGTTGAATAAGTCAAGAGAATGCCCCGACAGCCAGGAAGGCCAACAGTATCCAGGGCTGCCCCAGGCCCAGCACTGCCAGCCGGGCAACAGGAGCGGCTGCCTGCTGCACTCTGTGCAGCCTCAACTCCAGCACTGAACATGGGTTTGGATGCCACAGTACAAACAAGACATAAACTACCAAAAGGCGTCCAAAGGAGTGCTACAAAATGATGAAGGGTCTAGAGGGCAAAGCGTGGAAGGAGCAACTGAGGTCCCTGGGTTTGCTCAGTGCAGAGGAGCTGAGGGGAGGCTTGTGGCAGCTGCAGCTCCTCACAGGAAGCAGAGGAGCAGCACTGAGCTTGCTCTCTGCTGACAGAGACCTAAGGGAATGGTATGAAGCTGTGTCAGGGGAGGGGCAGCTGGGGGTTAGGGACAGGGTCTGCACCAGAGGGCAGTGGGCATGGAACGGGCTGCCCAGGGCAGTGAGCATAGCCCAGAGCTGCCAGAGTTCAAAGAGTGTTTGGACAGTGCTCTCAGACAGAGTTTGATTTCTGGGTGCTCCTGTGTGGAGTCAGGAGTTAGACATGGTGATTCTTAAGTGTCCTTTCCAACTTAGGATGTTCTACGATTCCACGTAGAGTCCTATCCCTAAACCATGCCTCTTAGTGCTATAGCCACACATCTCTAAAACAGTTCTAAGAACGGGGACTCCACAACTTCTCTGGGCAGTCCATTCCAATGAGTGACCACCCTCTCCATGAAGAAACTCCTCTTATTATCCAATCTAAATCTCCCCTGTAGAGAAAATTTCCTCACATCTTTAACCACAGACAGATGACAATGGAGGATTCCTCAGCTGTGGAGGCACTTGCAGGTATGCAAACACCACTCACTTGTACTGTGCCAGGAAATGCCAGAGACAGGAACAGGTAGAGAAGTCCCTTCTGCAACCTCTTGGCAAAAAGTATCTAAGATGGGCATTTAAAGTACAGTAATAATATTTAGCAGAATGTACACAGGAGGTGGTTTACACCCTATGCTTCCCTTGACTATCCTAAAAATCCAGAGAAGTTTCACTACTTTCCTGTTAGGAAACTCACAGCAGGAGAGCCTTGCATAGATCAAGCTTTCAAGTAAGTCTTACTCAAATCATACTGATAAGCAACTGAAGAGGTTAGTTCTAAAATTGCAAAGTGGGACAAACAGGCAATCCTCCCCATCTTTTTATGACCATTCTGAACTGCACACTACATTTAGCATTTTCATTACCTCAACAAACCCATGGCACTGCCAGAAATGATTTGTTTACTTATAAAAATGTATGTTTCAGAAAAGTTAGAAGCAGAAAACTTAATTTATATGGTGCACAAGTCTAACCTAATTTTATACAGCATAAAAGAAATAAATCAGAATGGCTAAGGATATCTGTTTCTTATTATAAAACAAACCTAACATCATGTCAACTCTCAAACTGCATAAACTTCTATCTATATATATCATTTATAAGCCAGGGTCAAAATGGATAATAGAGTAGGAATACAAAATACTTTATTACAGAGCAGCCTGGAAAAAAGAATAGCTATCTTATCATGAAACATATTTAGAAAACCAGTTCTGTAACACAGGATCCACAGAGCAGAGATACAGATGTCCTATCATAAAGAATTCATTATTTACAAATATACTACAGAACACTCCATTTACAATGAAATACCATAAATAATTCATGCTAAATATGCATCATAAGCGCAGACAGTTCCACAAAACAGGCAGTGGCATTTTCTCCACCATTCTTACCAAGATCCCTGTACTCAGTGAAACAAAAGCTATGTGCAACAGGTACTGAATTTTCCTCAAGTGATACCACTTCACTGTTCAAAGTCTCCCCCACCAACATAGTACAGAGATTTCTACACAAGTATTGTCACTGCAGCCACAAGAAGTGCTATTCACTTGTTTAAAATCTAAAAAAAAAATTAAAAATTGTGCATGTTTTAATTTTATCCCTGTAAATAATACTGAACTCACAACTTCCATTCACTGCCTGTGTACAGTGTTGCACAGCTCTACCTTGTGTTTGCTGCTTTGACCTGAAGAAGCAAACACAGAAGCAGACAGGAAACTCAAGTAGTGTGACCTCTGCGTTTCTGCGGAAAATTAGGGCAGCAGTTATTATACAAACTGTGCCAAAGACTTGGCACAGTGATGGAAACATTCCTCTACTTTAGATTAGATTAAGACAAATTTTATTTCTATATGTAAACAAACAGCCACCGTAAAAAAAAAAAAAAAAAAGTCGTGAATGACATAGGTCATACAGATTCATTCTAATAGGTGGAAGATTCCTAGCACATTAGGTTTTAATTTTCCATGACCCACACAGACACATCTATTTCCCAAAAGGTCAAGCAAAAATTACATAAAGTAGCTGACTGTAAGTTTGTCTGGGGGAAGGAATAGTTGCTGTTTTACAAAGAGCATTCAATACTTCATTTTGCTTTCCATTCTACTTGAACGGTTCTCCTCCAGCAAGATATCTGTACAGATGCAAAACTTCATTTGTCTGAGTCCCTTCATCCTCCTGAAAACAAACAACCACAGAACTCATCCTGCTCTAACTACAGATGCCCCTCTCAACATGGACATATAGGAAGGACTAGATGTCTGTTTTCCTTCTTCTGAAAGCAACAAGTTTGGCAAAGAAAAAAGAAACAACAAAACAAAGAAACGGACCAGCCTGGTACTGGTAATAAGTAAAAGTGCAAGCATCAGACTTGGATAGTATGTCACTGCACAGCATCAGGTGATCTCCTGATCACTTCCACAGACCCTTCCACCTTTCCACAGACCCTGAAACAGAACAGACCACTGTGACCATCCATCTGACCTTCTTCCCAAGATGGGCTGATGACCAGAACATACACATCAGCAATAATCCTTTTTGATAACAGCATCTAGTTCCAATTCACAAGCACATAATCAGGAATCTTTCACGTTCAAAAGGATTTGTTTCAGTGAGTAATTTATCCTATTTAATAATTTGTGTGCTACAACTAGCCCAGATTCATCTGGTTTCAACTTTCAGCTATTCAGCCTCATTACACCTCCTCCTCCTAAACTGGAGAGCTTTGTGTTTTCTCTCTCCTCTACAGATATTTGTGAAATACAGCTCAGCCACTTCACTTAAAGTAGGCATGCTAGACCTTTCTTTTTTTTTTTAATTAAAAAAAAATCTAACAGTGAAACAGGTTTTCCAACTGTAATCGATCTCTCAGCTTTCTGAAAATGCATGTTGGTTTTTTTAAGCATTTTTTTCTAAAGCTGGCACATAAGTACTGGACTCAGCACTCAGGTAATGATTTTGTGCTATTGTACACTGGTAATACTATATATTCCTACAGTACACATTCAGCTTTTGTGTCCAAAGACTGCATCGAGTCTTTTAGTAGCCTTACAAGGAGTCTGTATTTTGTTAGCTTAATCATAACCCCCCCCAACTTCTTTTCAACACAAAATGCTCTCCAGAATGTAGTTAAGTCCTTCCCTCTGCATAATGTACAGAGGTGGACTGGTCTGTGCTAACGTACTACTCAAATAAATCTATACAATAAGGGAATTGATCTCATGTGAGACAAAGGACGTATCATTATTTACCATACCCCTGATCCTTGGCGGCATTTTCAAATTTAACAAAGAGTAACTTTGTTTAGCATGATTATTGGTGATCCTGAAATAATTTTATCTCAGTTCTTCCAACTAAAAGTTGGCAGTTACTTCTCCCTCCCCTTTGCTAATAATTACATTGCCTCATCACTCATTTATACTCAGTGCCATTACTTCTCTGTTTGTGTAATACATACAGACATAACACACACATAATAGAAATCCTGGCACAAAATTTGTTCCTCTTCACAAAAAAGTACTGAAGAATATATATTTCATGTCCTCACAAGCAACAACACAACATACTGCTGTATACTGCTCCATTCTGAGCACTGGATATGGCATTTTAAACACAGCCTTCACTTTCCCACTCATAGAAAAGATTCACGAGTTAAAATAAATCCTGGGTAAGTGCATGCAGGATTGTGGTTTGTTGCTTGTTTGTTGGTTTTTGGTTTTTTTTTTTTAAGTACCTAATAAAGCATCAGCAACATTAACATTATGGTTATTAGTTTACTTAATACGATGATGTTCCATTAGACAAAAGATAATATAATTGTAGGCTGGAAATTAACTATGGAAACATGTTGATACAGTTATATGGAGTCATGAAACTTTTTCAAATGCAGGGGCACTGCGCCTACAATACAGTTTAAACAAGTTAACTTATCTCATCTGTATATGCATAATAAACTTTTGCTCTATGCTATCATATCAGATACTCATTATTCCAGTACAAAAAATGTTTGCTTGTTTATGTATATACACACACACACACATTCACATACTTGAAGTTAAGCGAGCACAACATCTTAGAACATAGTGCTTCCCATGCTTTGGCTCAAAAAGAATTCATGTTAATAGATGAAAGTACTTGCACAGTTATACTTTTCTGTCTTTTTTTAAGAGTACAAAAGCTATCTTTTAGACAAACCGCACCAGCATTGTGATGTTGTGCTAGAAAAGCAGCATGCACAAATAGGAACAGGGGCAGAAGCGTCTGAACTCAGTGTCAAGGGAGCCAGAAGTCAGCTGATGCTACAGACTCTGAGATGACTCTCGAAAAGCAAGGATTGTGTCAAACCCCAGTGTTGCTTAGCCCACAAGGATTTATTTAGGGCATGGAAACACTAATGTAAACCTAGAAGTGTTCATTTCCTAGGCTAAAGTTTAATAGAACTTTAACTTTTTAACAAAGGTCAAAGTTTCAACACATCTCCTGAGGTTAGCACTGCTTCAGTAAAACCAGTGCCGCTATTCACTGAACCCCAGTTCAACAGCAGATTAACTACTACCCACAAAACCTTGCCTAGAATATTTAACTGATTAGCTAACAACATACTTACCAGAGCTCATATATTTTAAAAAGCTTAATTAATCAGAGCTAAATAGTTCAAAAGATGTCCAACTTGTCTATCAGAAGAGCACCAGGATCATCATGCAGTAGTTCCTAAGTAGCCAAGCAGAGGACTCGCTTCTCTGATTAAGAGGTTTGGGTTTTTGTTTCAATCCACATCATTAAGTCAAAAGGTAGTAATTTCTTCATTTCTGAGTGCACTAGTATCCAAAACAAGAAAAAGTCAGGGTTTTCAGTTCTCACCTGCTCGCAGGAAGTTCACACCTCACTGTTACCAACTAAAATATAACAGAAATACAAGCAGCTCCAGCCATCTGCTAATCTTTCCCATTCGCTATGAGCAGGCTTCAAACAAACCAAGAGATCTTTTCAAGTGTCAGGTCTGGGGTTGCAGAAGGCAGCCCAGGCCAGGCAGACAGAGAAACTCAGATCAAGCACAATTCTGTCCCAGGAAGACAGCACTGATCTCTCCTCACTACAAAACATGCCTGAGCTTCAGGTCTACTGAGCGTAGGCGATGAGGTCATTGGCTGAAAGGAGAATCCTACCATGGATACACAGCTTAAAATGTTGCTAGTTATTACTCTCAGGCAAGTTACATATTGGCATTTTGCAGCTTTTCAAGTATGATCCAAATGACAAAGTAGGCCAAGAGACTGTTTCTTTAAACACCGAATTTCTAATATAGGTTCTAGCCAGTCACTTAGCACAGCATTTGTCTTTTGTGGTTGCGCTTATTTCCTATTTAAGAGAAGGACTGTAATAGTTCCTGGTCTGTCACATTTTCTTCAAATAAGATGCTTCAGCAGCAGCTTCCTCTTGTGATACATTATTCTGCATTGGTGAGCACCGTGTTTGCCCTCATTGTGCTCAGAAAGGTTGCCATCTACAAAAAAGATTTACAGACGTGAGGCAATAAGACAAGAGTTCAAAATCCCATTTATGACAGTCTATGGGAATTTTCCTCCACATCTAGATTCATTTCTCCCTTCTCCATCTGCACTTCCCATCTATTTCAAAACAACGAACAAATGTTTCTCTAGCTACACAGACCTGGAACGTTTCACTTTCCTTGTCGTTTAAGAGATGCACACAAACTATTGTGTATTAATAGTAAGAACACTCTGCACTTTGTAAAGCTTTATTCAAAGCATTCTGTGATCTTCCTCTGAAAGCACTAATTTAGCACCTTCACAGTAGATCTGAAGCTTGTATTCTAACTCATTCCACACAGGTGGAAGCTCAGAGGCACGGTCAGGCTGAAGCAACTGGCTCTCGGTGGAACCATAGGAAGAACTCATGTCCTGCCTTCCCACACTCATTCTGTATTTCAACATGTCCGACCAACGCTTGCTCCCGCACTTCCTGCCCCACATTTAACTTCAGAAAATGTAGCCTCTTCTTTCCTCTTTTAGTCACTGGCAGAACTTCCCAGACAGCTTTTTTTTTTTCCCCAAGGATCTTCCAGGGTTGAATAGTTAAATCATTAAGGAATAATTTCACCATCTCCTAAGGAAACTACCTACACAAAAGAAAACATTCTCCCAACATCAATCTACGTGGTTATGTTTTTACATTCCAGATAACAGCCACAGCAGTTGAGTATGAAAAGCTAATATTAACCCCTTTCAAATGAAAAGAATACTCTCAGGATCTGTTCTTTAAAAATAATATCCTTGGATATGGAAGAGACTGCTGGTCAAATATCACAAAAGTCCCAATTTTTTTTTAAACAGGAGAAAAAGAACATAGGTCAGTCTTTTTCTCTCATCTTCAGCTATTCTTCAGATGCAATTTTTATGTAACTGCGCAATTGTATTTTTTTTAATAAGAAGTAAATGTAAGCACATACAAAAGAGTGGACAAGCAACCAAAAAAGGATTAACATTATAATACTATGGTAATATATGAATAAGGAAGAGATTTCAAATTTAACCAGTAATGAAAACCAAAATCACATATGAAAAGAAGGCAGGTCAAATGAGCATAAACTTGTCTTACATTGCAGACATCACAAGAGCTCCTAACTGTACATGACTCACTAGCGCATAAAGAACATTATTTGATTCTCACACAAGGATCCATCACCATGGCATCGGGACACACAACCCGCAGTCTTGTTTCAACAAAAATACTTCAGTCACACAAGATAATGCCTCATCATTAGCCACTGCCAGCTATGTTTTTCCTAAATGATGGCCACTACTACTTTTACTCAAACCTCATGCAATAACAGGTCTCACCAGAAACTGTTGGTTGAACTCTAGATTAATCTACAGATGACCTCCATGTATCTTGAGGCTAAATTAAACACAAAATAGGGTTCATCTCCTTTCCTTCTCTCAAGAAGTCTTAAAACCACAAAGCAGCCTAAGACTCCTCTCTTTACTAGGGTATTCAAAGCATGTCATCCTACTTCTTTCATTCCCTCACACCATGCCCAGAAATTGGAGAGAAACAAGAACACACGCACACACAGCTCCAACCCCCAACCCAAAACTCAAGAACAGCTGGTTTCTCCAATTAAGTGACTCAGGGTATGTGCATTTATCTATTGCTAGAGAGAGAATGCAGAATCCCCTTGAGGGCTACTCAGCATAAATGGAAAGTTTCTAGGCAGCAAGGTTCATCCAAAATCCTATTAAAGGCAGAAGTAGTACAGGAAGATGCACAAACATATTCCAAGCACGTTTTTCATGTTTTTCACTCAGTAAAAGCTTGTTGGATATCCTGATAGTGTTGTGTCAGAGTTCTACCTCAATTGAGATCTGCAAGTGAGAGTGATGGTCTAACTAGTTCCATTTTTGAGGACACTCTTAGAGAAGACTTCTCCCTCTCGTAAGGCTACAAAAGGACATAGTTTTGCATTGTTTTGTTGTTTTGTGTTTTTTTTTGTTTGTTTGTTTGTTTTAAGTAACAAGCTAGAAGAGGAAGGCCAAGAAAACAAGGAGAGTTGCTTCTTCCAAGTTGCCTATTTAAGAAATCTGGAGGAAGTTTAAGCATGATACAGAAGACTACTAATTTACCTGTCTAAAACACACTGACTAGGAGAACGGCCAGTGAATGTATACTTTTCCTTTTATAAGCAGCAGCATGTAATCAGAATGATATTCACATTTTCAAACTAGAAATGAAAAGGATTGAGGTGACACCACTACCTGGGTAAAACCTATCTAAGCCTACAAAAGACAGATTCAAAGAAGAGTATTCCCTAGCCATAAAAAGATGGCTTTGGTGGGAGGGTTCCATCCCTCCAGCTCCCACAGACTTCCTGGGCTGCCCTAAGCACATTCCTTAAGTCACAAATGGGCAGTGAGATGCATAAAAAGAGTGTGAGTAAAACATCCCTGTGGAAACAAAGGCATTGACCTTTTTAATCTCTAAGAGGTATTCAAATACTATACTCACAGGCAATCGTTAAAATGACTCATTAAAGTAGCATACTGTTAAGGCTCAGCATTTGAAAGCAAAAGGCTAATGAAGTACTCAAGCAACAAGCTTTTTTACCTCTTGATAAAATGGAAGGGGAAAAAAGAACCCAGCCCTGTTTGCACACTTTGCAGACAAATTCCCTTTGAAGTTTAACTTTTTTCTTCCTGTTTAACAAAATTACTTCAACAATATAAAAGTTGGAAATAACACTACCTCAGAAGTAAAAAAGTTCCGCTATTCCTTATTGGTAAGCAGCACACAGACCAAAAAAAAAAAAAAAAAAAGAAAAAAAAACCCCCAGGAAATTGAAAGCTATTCATTTAGTTTTAGCCAAGTCTTTATGAGATTGTACATTCTGACTATCAGTTGATGCTACTACGCAACTGTCTGGCACAAAAACCCATAAAAACTAGACAAAAAAAAATCAAAAAGCATCAACATAAAATTTTTACCTTCAAAAAGAACACAAGCGGCATGAATACAATTCTCTAGAAAATGCTACTTAGCAAAAACAAAACAGCTACTCCCCCACATATATGCAATGTTTAAAACAAAGAATCCAAAGATGTAATTATGGTCACACAATCCCCATCTAGAAAGTACAAGCAGTTCAATTTAGGGAGTCAAAATCCTTTAAGCATTATCTCTACTGACACTGTGTACCCCACTTCCTCTCATATTTTTTATTTTCAGGTCCTGAGAAGATGCTAGCCATTGCCTTTACCAAGGATCTGAAAGAAGGTGTGAAGTCACTTGTCTGCACAAAACACACAACCTCAAGCAACAGTGAACGGAATCAAGTTATTTTCTGGTAAAGGGTTTTTTCCGTTTATGTATAGTTTACACAAACAGCAACTAGTTTTGAATATAATAATTACGCAAAAGTTACAAACTTACATGAATAAAAGAGGATCACAAGAAACACCCCTGGGCAACAATGCTGTAAAAAGCCTGCGGGTCATAGCAGGCACAATCTAGACACAGAACTTCCTGTACAATCCTGCAGCTAAGCAAGGAAATGTAGCCACTGGATGGATAAGAGCATGATTTTGTATTAGGCAGGGTGGGAGGGAGAGTATTATCTAAGATAAATAGCGGCAAGAACAACATGCATTTCTCTTCTGTTCACTGAAGAAAAGAAAACACCACAAGAATAGCTAAAGATCTAAAAAACTAAGCAGCAGCACATTTTATATCAAGAGTTAGAGAGTCAGCATATTCAGTTTATCCAAGAGGATAACGGCTATCAGTGACTCAGTGACAAAATGGCTAGATGTCTCTACAAAAATTTACTCAAAAGATAAAGAATGTATTAGTCAAAACTAAGCCCAAAAAGATGCTGCTGGGCAGAGAAAACGTTTTGAAGAGTTCAGAATTAATCTCCTCTATGTAATTACAGTTAATTGATACGATGTGCAGTATGTTCAGACATTTATCAGCAGCAAGCTGGCAAAATGCAGTATCCACAAGAAACACTTCATCTTACCCAGCTGACTAAAGCTGTGTCCCGCTCCTCTGGTGTTTACATCTTCCCCACTTTGTAGCAATGCCATACATCAGACATGCAGACCTCTGCGGCAAGGTAAAGCCAGCCAGTTTAGCTCTTGGAGAACAACTTCAAGCTGTTCCCTGTGCACTATTAAAATATTAAAACCAAAGTTCACCATTCCAGGTCTTTAACGTTCTCTATGACCTAAACTCAAGATATTTAAGGATCTTCCCAGTGCTCCAGGACAGACTGCAAGCCACAGCTCTGCTGCTCTAACTAATAATAGCCAGTGCTGGAGACTCACATTTTTGCATGGCTAGCTGAGGGACATAAAGTGAACTTCCCAAATAATTGCTGAAGGCAGATTAAGCACAATAGCTTGTAATGCTAAGATCTTCTCTCCACTTTTCAGCTCATAGCAACTCGCATTAAACAAGGACACCTGGACAAGGATTATACTACATTCACCTTATGGATAAATAGACAAAAGAGTTTGCCATACTGATGCATTCTCAATAAAACACTCTACTAGTACAATCAAAGAACACAAGAATATATAGAGCACAAAAAAATAGAACCTCTGTAACTCTCGTGGAGGGAAATGAGTGTAATTTACAACTGCAACATGTTGCACGCTGTCATTTATAGTTGAGGGTGAGCAACTCTACAAAGTAACAACAGAAGTTACACACTTTCCATTAAAGTCACCAAGTGAAGGTCCACGATCTGCATTAGTAAGATGGGTAGAAAGGTAACAAAGGCTCATTCTGGGGACAATAAACGTATTTCACAGAACATACTTTCTAAAATTACAGCCCATTCCTTGGCATTTACGAAATCCACAAATGACAAGTTACCCCAATCACTTGGAGGCACACTGGCCGAGTACGAGGGCAGCCTGAAAGGTTTGCCTCTGGGGCTGCAGGCAGGTTGCCACCTGACAAGTGACACAGAGCTGCCTCCCTGCTCCTCACTTCTCTACCACTCATGGCACAGGGCAAGCTCAGCTCCTCAAGGCATCAGCTCTTTCAGAAGGAACAGGAATTCATCACTTGCAGCTGAGGGTCAATATGAACCAAGAGAGCACATTTTCTGTGGGAGACTAACAGTGAGCAAACTTCGGGTATTCTCAGAGCATAGCCATCTGCTCAATCTGGGTACCTGAATAATATTTTCCCTTGCTTTAAATATCTAGGGCGTTTTAACTTTAATCTCAAATGTGAATTCTGCAACTCTTCCTTCACTGCATTCTTCCCAACATTTTTAGAATGTTTGGATTTTATTTATTTATTTATTTGAACCCTTTATTTACTGGCACTTTTCAGGTTGGCAAGAGAAGCCAGAGCTTGGAAACTGCACAGACTCCACCCAGAATGAGTTTTAGAGAAAGAAAAGCAGAACATTTCCCTATCTCTCTACATCAGCAGCAAAGCATTAGCTTCTCTGCTAGAATTTCACCATCAGCCTCAACTAAAATTTCCCTTTTAACTCTCCCAGAACCCTGTCCTTAATTCAGTTAGGAAAAAACTGGTATGAAGAGTAGAAAGCCATGAGAGATGTGGGGAGGAAGAAGGTAAGGCGAGGAGGACACGATCCAGATGGCTGGTATTGGTGGTTAACATTTTAGTATCGAGAGTCAATCTGATTTGTTTCAGAAGTTAAGAGGTAAAAAAAAGAACCCCACCAAAAACAAACCCCCAAACCTTCTGTGTTTTCTGTAGCTAGGGTTTCCGAACGGGATTTGAGAGAGGCCACTTTGCACCAACTATAATGATACATGGTAGGATCTTGATATCTATAGCATCATATACAACAATTAATCATTTCAGCAATATGCTACAAAGGAGTATTATCACCTTGTTACTGAAAGGGGAGCTGACTCAAAGAGGACCAAGGGAGTTGCCCCAAACCACAGTGTAGTCATTAGCAGAGCTGCAGTTACAAGTTCCTGGCTTCCAGTGCTATTTTCACACCTGTATCGCAGAGCGGGCACGCGGAATGCTCCCCAGGTGGAGATCACCTGCTCTGCACACTCCATCTTCTGGTTCTGGCCAAGTTGTCAGCGCAGTGGATGCACACAGCCCATGGACTCAGGCCAGAAAAATAACTCTAAGGAGAAGAGCTAGTGTCCTGCATGGCTCACCGAGCAGCCACGCAAGCGATAGAGACAGTGCCGGGGGCAGTGAGAGATAGGTAACATGCAACCCAATCCAACATGCAATGACAAATGCACTCCATCTTGTTTGTGCTTATGTACTCAGAGGGGAACTTCAGATCAGTTCACTTTTCAAGCAAAAAGTGAAATGGCTCTTTCCATTTTAGCCCCAAAGCTTGACTGTGTGTTTTACAGAGCTGATTTCAGTTTCTCTTAGTTGTTTGATCAAGACTGCAGACAAAGTTACCTGCATCCTACAGAACCACACAGTTCACCATGTGAATACCCTACAGTGAAAGGTGACCTTTGTCATAAGGATAGCTTGAGAGACATTGGATAGGTCAATTGTCCATCTGAATGTTTACAGAAGCACTGATCTTACAACAGCAAGCCTGGGAAACCTAGTGCAACAGAGATGGGAAGGGGGAAGTGAGCATTCCACTTTAAAAGCAGAACCACATAAATTCGCTTTTCATAACATGATTGGTCTTAACTTATATATAACTTATAACTAGGCCTCTGTTATGTTAGTTGAATATATTCTCCCACTTTCTGTATTCTGCCTAATATTAGCCAGCCCTGAGTTCTCCAGACATTCCTTCTAACTCACTTCATCCTTTGAAGCTGACAGTTATCTACACAGTCAGGCACTGAAGTAATTTATTCTTTCAGAAGCGTTAAGCATTTACAACTTGCAACATCAAATTGTGCAAATATTCAAATTTTCTGGAAGGAAAAGAAAAGGAAAAAGCATTTACCTTGATGTCTACACTTATGTAGATATTTTCTCCCCCCAAAACTTCATTATTTAGAAGCTTTTCCTTATGCATGAGAGATTTCCCATTTTCCCCCCTGTACTTTCCAGGTACTTTCCACATTCTGTGACAAAACAACCAAATAACACAAGAAAGGGAACTCAAAATAACTGTTACTTTTTTATTCAAACAAACTCTCTTACTTTGAATGCTTCTCTAAGATGTCTTCTAAGGAGACAAAAATATTCATAAGCAATGTCAAAGGAAATTAGTAATTCTAATCCAACGGTGATGCCAAAATTCTGCTCATAAGAAGAAACTACATTGCACAACCAGATTACACAGAAATCATTCTCTCACTTCACCTCAGTCTGGTCTCATCAAAACCACTTGTTATGTCCGTAAAAAACAAGAACAGAACATCCAAAATATGGAGGGGAAAAAAAAAAACACAACAGAAACACTTCAGTGAGATACTGTAGTTCTCAATGTATTAAGCGAGTGTTTTTCACTGCCAAGAATCATTCAAAAAGAACAACCAGAAATGTTTGCAAAACAGATTGCTACTATAAAATGCATTAACACAGCATGCCCCAGCTATTAATAACAGAATATACATCAACACACTGCTTTTTCAGATGATCAATATTAATTGGCAATCTAATTTGGAACTGTTAAGACAAGTGACCTTGGAGCAGCAATCCATCAGGTTTAAGCTAACGGAAGGTGAAAGTAGGCCTGGTTACAGTTACTTCCTTGTCATTTCCTTTCCAGTATGACACAACGCTGTCTCAATGATCAAAGCCATTTTTATCTCACAGATGTACCTCTGAAAATAGATTAGGTCTTATAGAATGATTTTATGTTTATGATACAAATTATCAGACAGCCCCTGCAGTTCACAAGGGCCTCGGGCTCCTTGGAAGGAAGCGAGAAGGTCACAAGGAAATATGGGGAAAGGAAAAGAATAAGCTGGGTGAGAGCTCTGGCATCCATCAACAACAGCACAAGCCCATCATGTCTCACGATGATCTCGTGAATGTTTCATCATACAGCAGAAGGAGTAGTAGGAGGGAACAGACTAGGAAATATCCATTCAAACTACATATACATAAGAACAAGGAACAGCTGACAATGGTGGCCTTGAGCAAGAAAGAGTTTGAACAGGACTGTTCACTTCCTCCTGGGAGGCAGGAAGATGAGAAGTAGGACAGTGGCACCTCTCTGCCCCAGGCTGCTGCGGAAGGAACAAATGAAGCCCCTCTGAAAGCAAAGAGAAGAGAATGAGGCACAGACATTCATAGCTCCAGATTAATTTCAACCCTGAAACGGTATCACACAAAGTGAGGACACAGTCTTCTAGAGGTAAAAGACGAGAGCCAGAGGGAAGCACTAACTTCACTCTCTGAGAATCTCATTTCAAAGCCAATTCTATGATTTTTAGGGACCTGACTCGTTATTTGTACCTGCCTGGGGCTGGCAATAAAGACACGGTGAGAAAAGGTGTCAACACCTTAAGCTGCAGAACATGCTCAAGATGCAAAGGTCTCTCAGTGACTGTTTTATAAGATAAGAAGAGCAAGTAAAAAAAGAAAAAAAAAAAATCAAACTGCACAGGTTAAAGAGCACAGATTCATGAATATCCACTCTGCAGCAAAGAGCAATGCTTTAAACAAAAAATCAAATGAATTAGTTACATCAATCCAGTAAGTATGAGGAGCAATACCTTAGGAAAGCAAGCAGCTGAGTGAGTACTGAGGCGCAGTCCAACCTGTGTGCAAAAGCAGCGCACACAAAAGCACTGCGTTCGCACCAGAAAAATAAAATCATTTCCAAAATCAACAGAATTTGCTAGACCAAACCAGCTTGAACACGAGCATCCATGTTTGACTCCATACACTGGCTGTGCACAGGCAATGGCAACACCATGGCTGTGGTCACCATCATGGTGACACTGGTGGCCAACACACGAGGGAATGGTAGTTCAGCTGAGCTGAACACTCTAAGAAGTCCTGAATGCAGATGTAATTATCCATTCTTGGAACACAGGCAGGCCAGTTCCAACATGTGCGAGTGAAGAAGATGGTTTACATAACAAGCAAAGTATGCATTTACATAATAGCACTGCAGACTGCCAGACCTCTCACCTGAAGAGCTATATTTTACCAGCTATGTGCATACTGTCAACTCAAAGGTGGCCTCCTGAGACATTAAATTATATCTTCATAGTGCAACTCAATGGTGGTGTAAAAGGGTGTGGTTTGAATGGACAAAGAGGAAAAGGTCCAGCACTTGCGGAATACTAAGAAACAAGTGAGCCTTTGATTCTTGCATACTCCATGCTGGGCTAAGAGCCACCTTAGTTTTCAATTCTTGCATAGGTAGCCACCCTCCAAAACGTAACTTCACTAAGCAAACAAAATTGAAATGGAAAAAAAATAAATCAAGTCTGGCTACAAGAGCTAAAACTCTGAATCAAAGCAAAAAGGCTTTTAGTCCTGATCCTCTTGTAATGACATAATGCATTCAGCTCTTTTCACTACACTTTCCAACCAACAGCCTCAAAGAACAATAGGGATTTTGAGGCCTCTGAGTTACACAAAGCTCAGGACAACAGGAGACAAAATGAAATACACAAATGAATGAGCAGGATAAGTGACAAGCTAGATGGACTGCAAGTTGAAAAACAGTGCCTGTATCATACTACTACTATGTTCAGCTGTTTGTTGTTCCAGTATGGTTATTCCAACATCTCCAGCTTTAAAGACATCTAACCCTCTCTGCCAGTGAAAGCATCTGGACCAGATACTTTTTATCTTTCAGTTTTTATCTGAACCCAGCTTTTTTTAAAATGTTGCTATTAAAAATCAGCAAACATACGGCTTCTTCAGAACACCAGTGACAGAAAACTCTTGTTTCACACTTAGACCTAGAGGTATTAACTCATACACATTCTATCTTAATAAAAACTATCTGATTTTGAAAATATTGCAACAGGAAAAACAAGTTTCAAAGCATAGAAGCTAAAACAGCTCAAAGATCTTTTTACTTTTCAAATATCCTGAGGGAAAGAGGGAAAATCCCAAACCTAAACAAAAAGGCTTTTACCTCACTTGTAACTTTAAGAAAGCTCTACAATGCTAAGATATGTATAACCAATCTGACTAAACCCACGCCTGAAAGACTGGCATTTCTGTTGTCTAGACTTCGTACATCAATCCACCAGGAGAAAGGAGTGGGACAGAAGCTAGATAGAACCAAAATGATCTCTGCTCAGAGGATCAGCAACAGACAACACACAAATAAGCACCTCAGTTATCTGCAGAGTTTTGACAAGGAATGAAACAGTTGTCTCCGACCAGAATGCAAGACCAGTGAGACTGTTTTGTGTAAGAAGATGTTTATCTTACCCTCTCTCTTACCTTATCAGACACATCTCCTTGCCCTATTCAGAATCCAGCCAGTCACAAAATTCCATCTGCAACAAAAGGAAAAGTCCATTAATACCACGCCATAACCTTACAACAAAAGACTAATAAGCAATTCAAGAAAGGAGTCAAACTTCTACTTCCATTCCAGTATAATCTCCACCCCAGGCAAATTGCCCTCCTGTCTGCGGCAATCTGGGAAACCTGGATATAAAGGTATTAATGATGTTGTAACATGTTCTGTAAGAAACATGCTCTTCCTCCTTTGGAAAGGTTAACAGAGGTGGCCAAGGCATACAGGTTGCCCTACCGAGTCATAAATAAGTCTGCAGCATCCTCTCATTAAATTAAATGAACATCAAATTATATAATGTGCACAGTGGTAAAATGAGACCAATGGTAATGGTTAGAAATAATCACAGCAGCCTTATACATTGTGGAGATAATTTTCTGTCAGCATATCAAACCAGGGTACATTGCACCTTTTATCTGCAGGCCAAAAAACTGTCAGAACAGACTTTCTTAAATATGGCAAAGCATGCAAGACATGGATGGAACAAAGCTCTCATGCAAATTTTAAATGATTCCTACTCTGATCAAGTGCATTTAATTTTTTACCACCTTTACAAACCAATCTTTCAAGGAAACAAAGTTTCTTCAGGTAAGCATAATGCAATTTAGCATACCTCAAATCCCAAAAGAGTATCACGAACCTAACAAACAATGCTGCAACCTTGGAATTAATTGTCTAAAACTGTGATTGGGCTCCGATGGCAACGGCAAACTCTGCCACGACACAGTTAAGTAAAGGAGGCATGGCCTGCAAAACTCAGCCAGACAGTAAACCAGAAGGACAGACAGGAGACTTCCAGTTGGAAAAAAACACCTTGAAAAGCTCAAGCGACTGCCTAGAGAGAGAAGTGTGAGCCAAGGAGCTAAAATACCACCAGACAAACCCCTCCACATGCCCTGTTAATGCTTTCAGCGCTCTGCCCACCAGCACCAGAACTTGTTAGTCCACTGCCAGGCTGAAAAAGACCAGAAACATATACATGAAGTGGGACACTGCAAGAGAATAGGGATGGTGTCTTTTTAAAAGACTCATTTCTCAGCCCAGTTATCCGAGGGGAGATATGGCAGGAATTGAAGGACTTAAAGCTAATTATTTTCATGTTCACTTATGTTTGCTGTAATGACTCTGCAAAGAGCATTCCCATGCTTAAAGCACAAACTCATGCCACCACCTCCCCACCAGCAGGACAAAAAGGTACTCAGGTCCCCAGTAAGGAGGGATGCTGTGAGCTGGGGTCCTGAGGCCATTCTGTAGTATACTTTCTTTTTCTTTTTTTTTAAATGTGTAAATTAGCACAGGCTTGTAGGGCTAAAAAGAAACCTGTCATACACTGAACAGCATTTCCTCACCTTCACTGATGCAGCTTACTCCCTCCTCTTATTTCCTCTTCTCAGTTGCCATTTGCTTCAACCAGAAACACTTTTTATTACTAAGGCCACTGATCATTTTGGTTTTGGCATTACCAGAAACACCTTAACAACATTATCTCACTGAAGGTATTTTTTTGTACAATGGAGTCTTTAGCTCTCGCAACAGAAAATGTTGAGGAATTGGAAAGCCACTGGCCAGCAGAGTATCACTGTCCTCCTATTCTCTTGCCAGCCCTGACTTTCCTCATGGCTCAACCTCTTCTGCCTATTTTCAGACAGACTGCAACAATTGTACAAGAACAATGGGGAAGTTTGTTTTACTCAAAGAGCAAATGCTTTGCAGCTTCCAATGTAAATATTTTAATATATATATATATATTTATTTATTTATTTATTTTTAATTATTTTTAACTCTCTACTGCCCTACTAGTGCTGACATTCACCCAGAGCTATGGGAGCAGACTCAGCACTTGACACAGAAGTACTGCACTGAACAACAAGGCTTGTTGACTTCAGGAAAAGCACTTCCAGAAGCAAATCAAAACTGATGGGGAATTTGCTGAGGGGACCTGGGAGGAAAAGTATGAAAGCAAAATGAGTCCACTCAATTCCTGCACCAGGCTAAGGGCTCATACTAACTCCCATCAAGATAGTGGACCTATTTTAATAGCCAGCTTGTACAAAACCGCAACCTAAATTGTTTCCAAAGCAACATTACGCCCTGTGACCAGGCTACAAGGAGAAAAAAAAAAAGTGATGATTATCTCCTTGTCTCAGTCATCAGTCTGGCAGTTCCAAACCACACCAGCATTGCATACCCTCCACAGAAATGCTAACACCTTCTTCTGAGTTTCCTAAGTGAAGTGTTGTGGATCCTACCAATGGGAAGGGACCCGAGTTCTTTTCTGCTGTGTACTATTTTGGCACAATGGAAGGCAGCAGAGCAGACACCAGGCCATATCACAGCGCTGCTGTGGCCCAGCAGCTGGCCCACGTACCTGCAGCTCTCTCATCCGCTACGCCATGTCCCTCCTCCACCTCGGACAAGGGGACACACATCGGATGTGCTGCCATTGGCAGATGGTTGGCATTTGGAATTTTACTTTATTTAAAAATAAAGTGGGACACAGGTGGTGCCGCTCCTGTTCTCTCTGAGCCCGACTGGAACGTGAACACAGGCGTGTCTGAACAGGGAAGCTCAGTCCCATGGTGTGCTTCCGCACAGACCCATTCAGACCCAACAGCCCCTCGAATGGCTGTGTTTCCCTTCCTGTGCCTTTCTCTGAGTGGAATCATTGCTCCTCTTGTACCAACCTCTGCACATGTGATGCCTGCTAGCAACAATTCCCGTGTCATCCCCAGGCAAAATCCTTACCACATCCACCCAAAACCACTGCATTTGTGCAGGCTTCCTAGGTGCTCTGATGCTGCCCATGACCACCCACACCAGCAGCCTCAATCCTGCAGACCACCCCATGCCAGGTCCATGCTAGGAAGTGGGAGGGCAGCAGGTGGACTGTCACAGCCCATAAACCCTTGACATGGACCTACTGCCCACCCAGCTGCAGGGCCTACAAAGTGAACAAGCGGCGAGATCTCCAGATTGCAGTTCATTGAGAATAAACCTTCCAGATGCCTAGATTAGCAAATGATAACTATTAACCACTCCCCATTAGGATGGGGAGGAGAAGGAATGCCTGGCGGTTAATTGAGAGAAATACTCTAATTTGGCGGCAGCAGCAGGACACCCTGGGGACCACAATGCTGTTGCTGGTTCTGCAGGGGAAACAGAAGTGCCAGGGAGGCCGGTGCTGCTGTGGAAGGAGGCAGAAAGCAGCAGATGTATCACCTGCACAGCATACAACACCACGGTACCTGCACTGGGAGGGTGCTGAAGGGCAAGGATGGAGGAATAGATGGACAAACAGATGGATGGATGGAAGACCTCCCTCATGACATGCCTCAAATGCATGAACGCTGGGAAAGCTCTCCTACCAACTGCCCCAGGCTCGCATCAGTCCTTCCATTCTCCCCTTTTGACCTCTCCCAGGGTATTGCCATGCTTAACTTCTTCACCTACTTATTGAACCAGGGACATACAACCAACACAGTCGTACCAACTCCTCTGTGGTCACTGGGGCAAGAAGAAATGCTCCCCAAAGGAGCAGCACATTCATAAACTCCCTGCCTATGAGATGGAAAAGAACAAGATGAATGCTAATCCCTCTTCTGTGCCTCCAGCAGCAGTTTGCACTCTCCCACACAGAGGAAGGCTGACCCGTCTGGAAAAACGTAGACTGAGGATGGATTGCAAACTCCCTTCTACACCGACTCCCGTACAGTAAGGAAAGTGAAAGTCAGCCATAGCACTGCTAGTGGAAGATCAGAGCACTCTGAGGGGCTGCTTTTAGGCAAACAGCAGAGCTAGACTGCTCAGGATTGCATCAGTAAAACATATGTGCTATGTAAAATATTCTGCTCACACGCTACTTGCACCGTGTAACATTTCTTATGGGGGTTATTTTTATTGACAGAGTACACTTTTGTCTAATTGTAGGAAGATAAGCAGTCTACAAGATACAAGAAAAAACACTCCACGTGAGATGTTGACAAACCTAGGACTCCTCTGCAGCCCACTTGACTTCAAACACCCATTTCTTAAACGCAAGCAGGCTGGCAACAAACACAGCAAATACAGAGCTTGGAGCAGCCGCCACCACATTTCTTGAGCAGTTCTGTGTCTAAAACGTGTCTCTGAGCATACAGTACTGTACGTGCACCAAACTGGAGCCAGAAGGAGAAGCCCTAGGCAGGAAATCGAAGTGCATCTTAGATTAGCACAGTGCTATGCTCAGATTTGGTTTTGATTTGCAAACCTTGCTGGCATTGGCTAAGTGGTTGATTAAAGTTGCGTTGAAAAAAAAAAAAGTCAGAGAGCTAAAATAAACCTCCCAGCATACATGAATTTGCCCTGGTAGCAGCCAGTACCTGTAAGACTGATGCAATATGTACCTTTTTCATCATGCTTCACAGCTCCCTGTTCGTACTTCTCTATCTCTCCCTCAAGCTGCAGGCAGTCAAATCCTGCACAGGAGGATGAAGCAGGGGGAGCACATAGAGAGTCCCACCACCACCTCTAAAACACTCTGCTGCCTGCTGAGATGCCTCACAACTATCAGCAGTCCAACACCAATTTAGCTCCAAACAAATATTCAACAGCACCTGGGCAGGCTTCCAGCTCTCACCGTTAATTCCATAGCGAATGAACCCAGAGTCAGCCCACAGCCCAAAGATGGCAGTCCTGGTGCTCAAACGCACACCCCAGTGATGGTGGCAGCCCCGGCTTTGATTCTGCTGATACCTGTCTGGCAGGAGGCACTCTGACAGGACTTGCTTGCCTTGGCCTACCTCACATAAATCACGGCAGCAAGGATGTACTGCAGCTGGTACCTCCATCAAGGGTGGGGTGGAAGCTTTCCTGCAGCAGCCTAGAAGAGAAATCTGAGCCTTGAAGGGAGAACTCAGATGCAAACTGAGGGGAAAAATGCATTATTTAATATTAGTATTTATTAATATCTGGGCTTCAACCATGGATAAACAGACAAGGATCTCTCTGCCTGTGCACATACTTAAGAGAACTGTTTACACATGAAGTTCAAAAGGATGTCCTCATTTTATAAATAATTTGATCCGATGACTACATCAGAAAAAAAAATGCAGTTTAAGGCTACAGAGAGAGGCATAACACCTGGTTACTGATGTCTAAACAGTGGGGGGCAAAGACTAAACAAAAGGGTCTCTAAAATTCAGCAAATAGTTTTCAGTACACACCAAACTGTGACTGCTCCAACTGAGGACTTCCAAAAGTTTGCTTACCAGCAAGTCATTCTAAACACTCAGTACTCTGAGGCCCCATAGAAGGCCAGCTCTTTCTCTGTAGCTTCCACCCAACCACGCAAACTCCCAGCCACGCTCTCCCCATTCTGTTCCAAATGAATAGTGTGCCAGGAAGGGTGCGCGCAGAACCATGAGGTGTGGAGGCTGCAGTTGGCACAGGGAGAAGTTGTGCTCCTCTCTCCAGGAAGGGGGAGAAAAAGCTGGACCCATGCATTTTGTTTTCCTTTGTCACATGCTCACTAATGTGTGCATATATGGTTGGAGCTACAAGCATATGCAATTTGCTTGAGATCAATCATTTTGCATGCCAAAGAAGTAGAGAAAACAAACCCTGCACATAAGAAACTCATTACCCTATAAAGAAACAACATTTCCAGCAAGAATTTGCTCTCCATTTCAGTCAAATGAACAAACTTCGTTTGCTTCCAGTTCTGTTTCTCAGTGGAGAAAGTATCTGTGATCAGCAACAACAGTCCAAGTGGTCTCAAAAGATGTTCCATGAGGTATGTGCTAACCAAAATTTTGAGCAGACTTACAAAATATAGCACATAATATTCTCCTGCAATGCCCATTTTTATGGTCTACTGCAAGCTGTAATGCCAGGTCATACTGAGAACACACAGTCTGTGTGTTAACTTACACAGTTCAAAGGAAGAGACAAGAAAGAAAGAAGGAAAATGACTTCTTAAAGTTCATTTTTAAAGCAGTATATATGCAATTTTAGTGCAGCTGTGCTGCAGATACACAGCGTCTGTAAGATACATCTGGCAATAGAATAGAACTACAACTACTAAGGAGACCTATGTTTTTGGTCCAGAGGAGCAGTGTGGACTGCAAGCCTTTAACTTGAAATCAGTGACCACATGTGGAAAGAAAGGCTTGCCAGGCTGCGATCCCTGATGATGACTTCATCCTGCACTGCTTCCTTGAAAAGCATCAACTGAGACATCTTGCCCAAAGCAGCTCCTGCAGAGCACAACTCAACCAAAGAGGAGACAAGGGTGCCAAAAATAACAATAAAAGTTTTTTCCTCTAATAATGAGGTATCCCTTATAATTCAGCCCCATAAAACCAGATTCGTCAAGTTCTAAATTGGGTTACAGCAATATTTCATTACAGTATAAATCTTCTTTACACTCTAGTAAAGATGCCTAATAATTTAATATGCTATAATTTATTTTTTTTTAAATCTGGATCTCATAAAAAGTTTGCCTGAAATAGGTATCTCCTTTATAGTCCATTTTTCATACACATCTAGCTTCTAAAATGTAACGGGTTCGCATTCTTCACATGGAAAAATGTTTGCAGTGTGTTTGTGTGTGGACTAAGAAAGGTTGTAATTATCTCTCATGTGTTTCTTAGGTATGTCAGTGCACATCCTACACAGGTTCCAGGATTATCCCACGATAGTCCAAGTATTGGGTTTTTTATTTCTGAAGGCAGTAGAACCACTTGAAAAGAATTCATCAACAAGCTAAAATTTCAGAAGAAGGAGAAAAAAATTCCAGATCTTTTAGAGCATTTACATTAAATAGTAGTTTTGCAGCACTTTTGACTGAAACACATTACCACAAAGGATTCTAAATTAAAACTGTTTCATATATTGTTGTTTCAGTGGCTGACATGCAAATAAAAGCAAATAAAATATGCTTAAATGGGCAGAGAGGGAAAAAACTCACCAGTACTTCTTGTTATTAAAACTCGTAACTTCATTCCTGCCTAGCTAATCAGGTCTTCAATACAAACAGAAACCATCTCAGTGCAGTTACTGTAACACAGATGTGTGCACAACCGGCAGCACCGTGAGAAGTTCAGAACATGACCACAACAGCACTACTGTACATAGGCGTTTTTCTTCAGCAAGTGGGTACGGTGAGAACTGCTATGAAAAGTTAAGACAAAGCCTGAACAGAACTGATGTCATTTCTTTCTGCGTCTGAGAAGCAGGCACAGTTTGTGCCTTTGCTTCCTGCTGTCTCTTTACTTGTCTTTAAGGCAGCACAGCACAACCAGTGTCACAGCGCTTTGGTGCCGGGATCATTAGGAGAACTTGGGACAAATGTTTTAAATCTCAGCAAGCTTTAACAACGATAACGGTGAACCCGCACCAGCCTTTATTAACATAGAAGGAGGACTGCTCTTTTATTTACTGTATTTCTAGGAGCACGTAAGTAATTTTGGTCTTTACCCTGAGGAGACAAGGATCATCGATAGCGTGTTGAGAAGCTCATTCATGGCCCGATCCCACAAAATCTCACCACAGAACCCCAGAAGGCATTTATATCGAGTGTGTGGCAACTGAGACACATCTGACCAGTCACTTCTCACACGGCCGCACTCCCTGGAGCAGAGCCTCAATGGGCTCAAGTTGAGGTAGCGAGCAGCACAGCCTTGCCACAGCCTGCTGCCATTGCTTTCTAGGGCAGCTTTAAAGGAGGAGGAAGTAGTTTTATTTATGCATATTAAAAAAGGAAAAACATTTTGTTTTGTTTTTTTTAAACTTGACATATTTTATGCTGCGGTAGGGCCTTCACAACAATATTAATCTAGTTGCCAGACTTGCTTTTCCAACAAATTAAATATCAAACAATTCCTAACGAGTGAAGCCATTTTAAAGCTGTTCATTGCAAAACACTGCAAATACATAAGAATAAAATGAAGAAAGCCAGGTTCCTGCCATCCCACGAGCTTGCTGACCCTCATTCACCCAGCCTCTGGGAGAGTGGTTTGGTTTTCTGCAGTCAGTGCTCCGATTAAGGCTAGTATTAAGGAGTACCTTAGCTCACTATTTCTCCTTGCATTCCTAGGAAACAATCTGTCTGAAAGATCTGTATTTTTCTCTTATACAAGAACACTTTATTTCAGATTAATGCCCATCCACTTTAACCCCAGCTTTTTAAGAATGAGGGTGGTGTTTCTGGCCAACAAGGAAGTGAGGCTCTACTGATAGCTGCTGGGCTGATGCCGACCTGCAGGAACTCTATCAAGTACACTGAAATCCTTCTGCATTTACAGCTTCATTAACAAATTCAAAAATCCATGGGGGGGAAAAAAAAAAAAGGTATTCAGTTATCAAAACAGTATTGGCCTTAAAAATATACTTTTAGTAGATTTCTACTGTCTTTACAATTGCTCAGATGAAGGTGGGACCGTTCTTGATTTTCATCATTCTAAGTGCACTTCCCCAGGCAACTCAGTCAATTCTAGGAACCTATTACAATTAACTTCACTTTTGTTATTCTACTCGGTGCTTTGTATTTCACAACATCCGCAGCCATATATAAACCAAGTATGCGTTAGTATTCATTTGGTTTTAAACAAGTGGTATACAACAAAGTAAATATAAATACCTGGCCCTACATTACCAAGTCACTAATATCTCAACCAAATACGTCTGTTCCATCAATATTCCTCTTTAAAGCAGGCACACATACACAAACACAAAACCCAAAACTTTCTCCCTATAATAGCAATTACTTGCTGAGAAAAAAAAATGGTATTTTTCTTTCCTAAAGCATTTTTATAGCTGGAAAAACAACACGTAAAGAATTAGCTAAAATCACGTGCTTACACATTGATTAGTCAAAACATCCCTTCAAGAAAGTTTAACCAACAGCTACGTCTATCATGCACAGCCACTTAAGTGGTGCTGTCCTCAAAATATTACTGACAACCTTCTGCATAAACAGCAAAGGAAGGACGTGAATGTTTATTACACAGGTGGATCATCTCACCAATGACACTCAGAGCTTTATATAACTAGCAGTATACATTTTTAACTATTACAGGCTTGGTTACTCTTCACACCTGGCTGAGTTTGCATCCCAATACACTTAATCTTGATTTTAAAATCAAGATCTACCAATTAAATTATTAAAACCCTGAACATTCACTACTGCCCTCCCATTCCTCAAATCACACACACACAAAAAAATAGAATAGTCTCCCGCATCTCTTGCCAGAAGTATGCTTTCTAGGTTTTCACTTATAGAACAGACTGGAGCCTGTACCAGCTGATCTGTGCAAACTCTGATGACTCTGTTTTCAAAATAAAAGACAGGAAATTAGTCATGGTAGAGTAGCATCGCTAGGGGATAGTTTGAGTGGCCATCAGCAAGATGCGCATGGTAGGATGTGTGACAGAGAAAGATTGGTATCTACCACTTCCTCTTCACAGACTAAAAAAGAAAAAGAAAAAAAAATGAAAACTTGGGAGTCCTTTCTTCCCTGCTCAGACTACCCCTGAGGGTGGAGAGGGCCAGTGCTGGCCTTGATGCACTACCTGCAGAAGCAGCAAAACCAGAAATTTGGTGGGGAAATTCCCCAAAACCAAACACACATGAAGTTGCATCAGGCTGGTAAGATAGTGACTTTATTACATGTCTCAGAGAGCACTGTCAAGTACAGATCACAGACCTGGAAGGCATCAGACTTGCAGAAGGACAGTTCCTTCCAGCCTAGTGATACCTGTTCAGTTGAGGGCAACAGAATGTCTGTGTCAAAGAAAAAAACAAACAAAAAAACCCAACCCAGAACATCCTAAAAACACATAGCCTCCCTATAGTAAACCCAAGAGTAGAACAACATACCTCAAATCTGTTACAGGAAAACTCACAGGGTATCAGGCTCAGTAGGAGCAGGACTGTGCCCCAGCTCAAGGATGCACCGGAACACAGGTGAAGCCACAGAGCTCTAGCCAGCAAGGCTCATCCAGTGGGCAGCCAACAAGCAGCAGCACTGCTCACGAGGAAATTTTAGAAGCTAAAGCAATCAGCAGCTCCCCCTTAGACAAACCTGAACAGCTTATTTTGGCTACCAGCCAGAACTAAATCTGAGCTGTGCAGCTCCAATCCAACAGATTTCAGCAATTACAAGGAGTACGTGCTGGCTGCTCGCAGTGCCAGCTCTGCGCACCTTGCAAGTCTGTTTTCCTCAAGGATGGCACCAGAAACTGTCAACACTCAACAAAAAAGTGTTTTTTCTGCTACTTGCAAAAGGCCAACACCACAGGCAAGGAGGCAAGCATCCTGTCTTCCTCCAAAGCCCATTCTGCTTGTCCTAGCACCATGCCAAGCCTAGCCAACTCTCCAACACATGCATACATGAGATAGCACAGAGGTTGCTGAGATTCTCTAACCAACAAGCTCCATACCCTTCATGCCACGTCCTGCCAGAGATGCAGGGAGGTGGAGGAGTCACCATCCCTGGAGGCGGTCAAGAAACATTTAGATGTTGTACTGAGGGGAATGGTTTAGTGGGAAACGTTGGTGATAGGTGAACAGTTGGACTAGATGTTCTTAGAGGTCTTTTCCAACCTCGGTGATTCTACAATTCCATTCTATGACGGCAAGTACAGAAAGACAGGACATAGCCCCATCAGTTGAAAGAAGAGGAAGTGAGTGAAGGTAACAGCTGTTACCAAGAAAGCAACACACTCCTAAAGCTCTGCCACACCAGTAGCACACCACTGAGACATGGCACCCAGCAGGCCTACTCTAGCAGAAGCAGTTTGTAAAAAATCTGCTTTTTCCACACTTCCATATCCTTCACGCAGCATGGAGAGAGATTAAAAAGGATGTCTATGAAACCAGGAGAAAATCACATAGCAAAGAGGAAAAGAGTACGTCTACCATAGCTGACTTGATTTTTAAAGGCCTTTCGCAACCTAATGGATTCTATGAGATGGGAAACCGTAATGAAATAGGAACCCATAGACTGAAGGAGCTTGGCTAAAGGAACAGTGAGGAAATAGCTTCCATGGCAGCCTTAAGTGCTGTAAAATGGCTGTAGGACAAGAACAGACCTTTATTTTCATTCAAAGACACCAACTTTTCAAAATTACCTTAGGCAGTCACCACACCATTGCAACATCTCTCCCTAACAAACACCTTTCAAGGCTCTCAAGCACAACACTTTATCCTTCCTTATTTTTTCTCCTTTGTGGACCCTACAACAGTCTCCTAGCTTCTCTTGCTATCCTGTAGATTTCTGCATAGTCCTGAACACACCAGCACCAAAGCATGACAAAGCCAGTTGGCTCCCTCCCCAGGCATAAAGAAGCTAGGAGGGAGGGACTGAGCAGAAGAGCTTCCACCAACCTCAGCTGGCAGCAATTATAATTTGGCCAAATCCAATTAACCCACCTGCAACCCTGTTTTCTGGCAGACTGGTGACTCCAGACTGGAAGGGCTTTGCAGGTAACTCTATTTTCTTTACTGATGCGGTTTTCCCTTATCTTCATTAACATTACTTGCTTATTTTATGAAAAGCACAGAAGTTAATGATCACTTATGCTGAGAGCTGTATAACACCACTAAAGCTTTTCCTTTTTAGATAGGAAAGCACCTTTTGAAACAAATCTTAGTTACTTTCACTTTGAAAAATGGAGAAAGGAGTTTGTTTTTTTAAGTTTTAATGTTCTCCCTGTAAAGTCTCCCCTTTCCAAATGCAACTATGAATTTTTTAGATTTCTAACATTACGGGAATTACATAGGCTACTTTATTTGAAACTTCAAATAGTATTTAACAGTACTTAACAGTGAACGTGATATTAGTAGTCTTGTTTTTTTTAAGCTTACTGGGATCGTTACTTTACTTGAACTTCGTACAACTAGGAGAGGGGAAAATACACACAAGCAAAGAGCAAGAAGTAAGGTAGAGTAAGGCTGTGATTTAGTACAAAAGTAAAAACTGATGGATGAATAACGCAGGAATGATGGATTAGGTTATCTGGTTGTATGTAGGGATACAACTATGTGACAGGGCCCATATTTATACCACACGCAAATGTTTGGTGAGTTGGAGTTTCTCTTTTGTCTCCTGTCACATTCATTTACACAGCCTTGACACAGTGCCACGCTGCCCGATGTCTGCTTTGTCTTGTGGGGATGAGAAGCCTGCCTTTGGATCAGATTTGTGCAGTTCTTTTACCTTTCAACATACACTTCCTTATGGATCAGAAAATAAAACCCACAACATGCAGATCCTTTCTTGCTCAATTGAATTCTTTTTTTTTTTTTTTTAAATGGACATTTTCTGAACAAAATAAATGGTATTTCCCTTGGAAATAAATCTCCTCATCCCAGGAAAAAATATGACAACATAAAACCATTCAATGCTATTTGTATTTAAAACTCAACAACTTCAAGACCAATCTTCTTTAGCTATTAAAGCAAGTCAGGAAGATACTGCAAGGAGGTTAAACTTACACTTCAAACCCGCTGCTTCTACTATTTGAGAGTTTTAATACAGATACTATCCCATAAACCTTTCAGCATCATATTTATGAGCAGAGGGATGCATTTATTTCTTTCCATGGAAAAGATGGAGTAGATGACCAACACATCACTAGTGAAAACTGCTATGCAATAAAATAACCCACAGCCACCTGAATTTATAAATTCTTCTAAGAAAGTAACGTGTGCCAAGCCAAGCAATTCTGATGAATTACACTGGATGCCTATAGATTTCATAGAAATAATTTGCAAAGAGCTGCATCTGCACAAAGACATACATGCATTCATGCTTCTGAAGGAAAATAAATTCTCATGTCCAGGTATTTTCACTTGAGCATAAACCTGTAAGATTATTAACTATAATAAAGCCCTAAAATGGATGCTAAAACCATGTTTGAGGGCAGCATCAGACATTCCAAAAACATATATAAGCTGAATATATAAAGGCAAGTTTCAACTAGAAAGCTTGAATGTGATTTGTGGTACTTTAAAAGCAAACTTATAACAATTTTAATAGTTTAAAATATTGGAGCTTAGTCCCAAAGAGAAACAGCTAGCGCTAAACTGCCATTTTAATGGAATTTTTGCACCCTCTCTCCACACTCTACTTTATAAATAAACCTCTAGACTTTATATTGATTTTTTTTTAACATGATAGATCGAGCCTCTCTGGCAGAGAGGGCCGAGGACCAGCCCATGAAAAATTACAGATTCACAATTTCTGAAAGGGACAACAATAACAAAACCCCCACAGGAAAACTACCACACTGTAATGCATATACGTGCTTGTTTATTGCTCTTCACCTCTGTAGTGTATACGTACGTATACGTATCGAGTCCTATTTACTAAGCTTACTGTCAGAAACAATTAAAAGAATATGAAACACAGTTACATCACATGCTGTACATCCTTTTCAGTTACAAAGCACAAACTCGTTTCAGTGTGTGACCTAAGTAACGCTCTGAAGTGGCATGGGTCGCGCCACCAGGGAGGAGGGTGTTCTGTAGTAGTAGTTCAAGTGCAGGAGATGAAAAGGTAAATTCCTTCAAGAAAGTCTTGATGGTAAATAGAGGAACAGCAAGCCTATGTTAGCACAGTCAGCAGGCGTTGCAGGCTCCAGGGTCCCGCGCCAGACAGCTCATCAGGATACTGCCCTGCTGACCCAAATTCTGCAACTAGCTCTTCCTCTGTGAGCGTCACCAAGCGCATCTGCGGTCATGCTGTGAGATCACAGCTCCTCCTGCATCCAAGCTAAGAAACGTACTGCAGCGGCAGATTGAAAAGTTACCACTTGTGCATGGTCGGGAGTGGAATGGACTCGTAACCCACTGTTAGTTTTCTGACACAGAGAGTGACAACGTGGCTCATGTGATCCATTATTCAGTTACTGACATTTTGCTAAGGATAAGCAGAACAGCTGATGCCATGAGTTGGATTTCTTACATAAGGAAGAACATGGAGGGCAACAAGGACAACAAAAAGGAAACACAACAGAAAGCCGTCAGCAAAACCTAACCCTAGTAAGTACAATCATAAATACTTTGCAGTAGTTCATCTTTATTCCACTTGGGTTGTCTCTCCTTCGTGCAATTTATTTCTTTAAACCTGGATCTATTCACTGTACATACATGTGACTAGATTAAAAAGATTCCTTGCACACATGACAATACAACTTAGTTCGAATTTTTTGCAGGATCTTGCAAACCCTTGCATGCTTTATTTTAGAAACAAGGACAACCACAAAAAATGAAAAATGTAACATCTGCCATTTCCATATGTGCTCTATATTTTACTAGTTCTTTACCAGAAATAAAAACAACAACAACAAAACAAGAAGACCACCACAATAAGAATGCTAGGGGCATTATGTCTTCTCTGACAGCTTGAAATATGATAATTCTGAATTGCCGGGCTCCTGTAACACCTGGTTGTAAGTTCCCCAAAAGAAACGCAAAAGGAATGGCAGTTCAGAGAGCTTTTCACTGGGATGTAGAAACGGTATGAAAGAAGTACATGGGATACTGGGGGATTCTTGTCGTGAAATGCCCCCAAACGATTTTCAATGAACATAGTTGCAATGTTCCAAGTCCAGAGTGACTACAAGTCTCTCCCTATCTTCTCAGTAGTTGCCCTTCTTCAGAGAAGAAGAATAAAGGTAAAAGAAAAGGTTATGGTGGTAGTAACCAATGGTGATCTAATATACATGCACACACAATACAGCAGCAACCAGTGGTACCACAAACAGCTTAGGATGCTCAGCACTATGTACAGAGAAAGGTGGGATCAGAAAATGGGAAACAACCAACCTACAGATCTCATTTTAAGTCTCCCACCAGCCTGTACCACCAAGCAGCAGTGCAGTGCACGCCCAGCATAGTTCCTGTGGGCTATGCAGACATCAGAGGGATGGTGCTTCTTCCCAGATTCAACCAAGCCAGATACACAGACTCTAAACCAGGATTAGTGACTTCTCCTCAGAAGTCACATCTCTGAACATCTCTGACATTGAACAGTGAAGCCAAAGAACCAGCACCGTTAACAGCCATGCTGCTGCCTTGTGAGGACATACACAAACTTCAGAGGCCAGAATTTTCAACTCAACCTCTTTGCTAGCACTGAAGTCATGCAATTCTTTTTCCCCATTAAAAGTCTAATTTTAAAATACCACCCTGCTTCAGCTCATAGACACCTGCTACTGAAAATTATCAGAGAACATATGTAAGAGAAAAGAACAGCATATGGCCATACAGCTAACTATGTTGATGAAGAGCTCCTCTCAAGCACTAGAAGGGACACATGATTTCACTAGGTTTTCCTGAGAGGCCACCAGCACAATGTGTGTGAGCACCTGCTGTTTCAACACACACACAGCAATGCCAACACACGACCCACATTTCTTCTCAGTGCCGTGTCTGGGCACAGCTCTTAGGATGCGTGCACACTCCTGCTCTCTGTGAGCATCCCCTGCACCGCCTCCTCCAATCCCTTCCAGAGGACTATTACAGAAGAGCTGAGCCAGGAAAGCATCCAAAAATACGAGGTGTGTGAATGGGAGTCTGTAACTATTGCATGCCGAAATACAAAACTGTTGATGCAAGTTGTTGCTGAACATGGCCTGAAGGCCTCCTCACCCTCCTCCCATAACCAAAGAAACACAGGAAGAGAACAAATCTCCATGTCCACTGCAGCAATGGATGGTTTTGTTATGATATTTTCTTTTTTCTTTTTTCTTTTTTTTCTTTATTTTTTTTTTTTAAGTAATTGGAATCAATCCTTTCCCTTTGGAGATTCATGATCCTTGAGGTCCCTTCCAACCCTGACCATTTTCAGTCTTAGACCTCCCCAAATAGTAAAGATAAATAAAATCATGTTGCGTATAGAATGTTGTGCCTGGAAATTTAGAAGCACAAGAGTCTGGATGATCGTTATCACTTTGCTTTGTCTCTGTGTGTATTTGGTACCACCATCACCATCATCATCATACACTGTCTGCTGGATGTGATCACCTGAATTTAACACATTTCTCTCCTTTCTCTTCTGAACGTGTTTATTTTTCCTCTGGGAAGCGGCTTACTTAAAAATCGCCTTACGATTAACAAATGCAGCAATCAACTTTCCAAAATGCCAGCTTGGATTTGATTCCTATTTCCCACATTCCAGCCCCTCAAACTACCACAGAAAGACCCCCTCCCCTCTTTTTCATACCGCAATGGTTGTCTGGATCCCAGCAGGGCTGCGCTAGCTCTGCTGCATGTATCATTGCCGTAAAGCTTTCCCTAAGCCAAGCTCAGCTTTGCACATGGGACACGCAGGTAACACCTAATTGCTGCAGTCCCAAAACCTCACCCACGTTGCAGGGGGCTCCTTTCTACAAGACCTGCCTGCTCTCCTGGAGTGAGCACCTCCAAGAAGCCAGTTTGCTGTCCCTCACATACTTAATGCCATGACAGCGATCCCAAAAACTGTATGCTGCTAGAGGGTCACCACACCAGTCAGGCACACAGAAGTAAACTGTACTCCCATTGATTTCAAAAGGCTTTAGACCAGATCTTTATTTCTCATATTTCATTGTACAAAGATGCAGTTATGGCTCTTGAATTGAGATGTAGTTAACAGCATGCCAAAGGCTGCAGGGAAAGACTCACAGCATCGAGATAGCACTCAGTTAACAATTCAAGGGAGGAGAAAAAAGCCTGAATGCTGTAGCATGGCTGACATAAGCTGTGATGTCATTTCCCTATAAAGACCGGCAAAATAAAAAATAAGATCTTTTTTCAGATCCAAGCTACAGAGATATGTAAATCGTCTGGCCTCCATTTCAAATAAATAGTGCGAGATAACCCACAACTTAATAACTCTTCCAGCCTTCATTCCTGCTCTTCAGAGGGCTTCCAAGCCACTGCAGGATCAGATCCTCTGGAGAGCAGGAGCCAAGCCACTTGCACAGGCACGCAGCTTCTCTGCAGTCCCACCTGGCAGTGCCAGCACCGTCTGGTTCTCACTCCTCAACACAATGTTTGATTGTTGTTTTTTTTTTTTCTTTTGGGAGGAAGTAATTTTAAACAAACTATCAAAAAAGAAAAAAAAAAAAAAAAAACTCACTGTAACAACTATAAAGCAATTTTGTTACAATCACAGCTGAAATAAGGACAACAAGCCAACCAAAACTGGTTGGGATCAGAGAGAAAGAGCATCTAAGAACTACAAAAAATATCCAGATAAATTAAGAAAAAATAGATTTCCACCAAACAGACTAGAAGCCACCCACAGAGCTACTGCACTTGAGTAATCCAGAAGAGACTGCACAAGAATTTCACCTTTTTAAATGTATTTTTATTTTTATTTTACCCACCTTTTTGAAACAGTAAAATCACTTTCTCCACCTTCCCCCCCAAAAGGTAACTCTTTGAATACAAACTTTGCCTTAAGTGTTTTGCATACCTATTATGCCAGTAAATAATTTCAGAACTTGAGAACATTCATGAGAAAATTCAACCTGGAGGGTAATTTTCCTGAAGTTTCTACTTGGCAAATGAAAACAGTGTTGTTTTTTTTTACAGATGAATATCCTTCCCTGTAATTGTTTTTCTGTTACCATCATGTAAATTGGTATTTCACACGAATGTGGCTTGAAAACTACCTAATGAAAAGAAAAAAGAAAAAAAAAAAAAAGAAAAGAAAAAAAAAATCAAACCAACCTGCACAGGACAGGGCAGAACAGTACTAATAACATGTAGGCACAGGCTTCTAAATTTACAAGAAAAAAAAAAAGCGTTGTTGCATAATTTATTTGCTTTCCTACTACTTTCACAGATTAAGAAAGATAGCAACACTATGAGATAAGTAAAAGATTTCTTTTGCCTTTAGCTCAGTAATTTACAAGACTTTAGGTTTTGTCTTTTCTTCTTGTAGTTGTTTGATGGGAAAATACTGTAGAAATAACATTTACCTGAATTCCCAGCCTACAAAGCTCGCTTACAGCAGCTTGATACAGCTGCTCATCCACCAAGCGCCATAAAGAAAGACTTACAGTAAATGGTGACTAATCTCTACAGCACATACTGTATGTGTATCACTGAGTCAGCTTGAAAGTTTGTTCATTCACTCGAATGCCGCTTCTTCCATCCCCTTCGCTCTGATCTGCAGACAGACCTGACATCTGGCTCCACTTCGTTCAAGGAGACATTCTTATTTCCTTAATAGGCAATAGGTGCAGGTACAAAATGTCCTGATATAGAACAAGACTGACCTAAATAAAAGGTACATGCCCATACAACTGCAGAAAAGCCAACCAGCCAAACAAAAAAGATGCCATGTTTGCCATGAGCACAAAACCCTGAGCCCCATAAGGAAGGAGGTACCAAAAAAAATCCCCAGTTCTTACTTTTGGCTAACAGTTTGGTAGCCTAGTTGTGCAAAGCACGTGAGAAAGAACAAGTTTAAGTGATCCGGTCTGCTGGTAGCAAAAGCAGCAGCCAAACAACACAGGCACGTACTACAGACAGCCAGAATGACCACGTAAGACTTTGCATTTGACGGAAGCTAAAATAAGATGCCCTGTTCATTTGTTCTCTTTTTTCATTTCTCGCAATTTACATAATTAGCGGTACGGATTTTCCAGAAATAACCTGAAAGTAAAAGTTCCACCTAAAAAAACTGTGCTAAGTACAGTGTGGGGCTTAAATTTAAGGATTTTTTTTCACATCGTTGAAGCACATCATCTGCTTTGTAATTACAACTCTTCAACTAGAAAAATGTACTTATTATAGCATAATATAACTACAGGTAAGAGCTGCCTTAATACACTGACCCAATCTTGCACCTTCGTTCAAACAGTCACACAAGTTGTTCCACTGACTACGGTATGAATAGACATTGCTACAGATGACTAAAAATTGAAAACTGTGGCCCAATACAAAGCGTACTTAATCCAACAGAAGCTTCTCCATCACCCAGCTTTACACAGCAATCTACATGACATCTCCACAAAGTCAGCATTGCAGCCTTATGAGTTTTGGACAAGCGCCTACTGGCTGAGTGCTGGTCTTTAAAACCAGATGAGCCTATGTTATTTTAATGAACCTCTACTTTAACTAACGATCAGTTAGTTAGCCTAGGGATCATATGCTAACAGACTTGAAGCAAGAAAGTATCGTTCCCTTCATAAATTATTGTAATTCTGCGGTACTAGGCTATCATTTATAACTGCACACTCAATACTCAGATTAAAATTTCTTCTGAAAGTTGGAAATCTTGGAAATAACAGTCTGCTAGCACATTATTTTATCACCCCTGCTCATATCTGGCAGAATCTCACTGTGCAGGCAGCTACAGTTAGCTTACCATACATGCCTTTCATTAACAAAACAGCACTTAACCCAGTGTCTTTTTTCTGTGCATCTCCCTTCTCAGGTGTATTATTTCTTTAAATCTAAAGCCATTTTTAACTTCAAAGACTAATTTTTACTATGAGCAAAATGAAGGGTAAAATTCATCCTCTGCAATGCATTTTTGGTTTTCGAGCGTACAAATGGAGAAGCCTTTTTTCATTTTACCTGCAAGGCATATTCTCTTATTCATGCTTTTTCATTATAATAGCAGCAACTTTAGAAAAGTATTAAAGTTCATTATAACCCAACTCTTTCAAAACTTCACAGTCCTGAAGAAAAAAAAAAAAAAATCACTTTTCTTCAGGTAAATTTTTCTTCTCATTTTCTGCTTTTATCAAACACACACACAGGCAGTAGCAATTCATTTTTATCTTGATCCATCCAGTTCAGATACCAGTTTACTCAGCTGACAGGAGATTTAGGCTGGACGCTAGGAAATACTACTGTTCTGAAAGAGTGGTCAAGCACTGGAATGGGCTGTCCAGGGAGGTGGTGGAGTCACCGACCCTGGAGGTGTTCAAGGAATGGTTGGATTTTGTGTTGAGGGACATGGTTTAGTGAGTACTATCGCTGATGTGTGGATGGTTGGACTGGATGATCTTGAAGGTCTTTTCCAACCTTGGTGATTCTGTGATTCTGTGAAGCCTAAATGATGAAAAAAATCAGAGGATTTCTGTCTATCACCTCCACTGAGAAGTCTCTTTTAGTCTTGAAAACACACAGCATCAATGAAATAAAGAAGAGAGAGAAGCTACCTGCCTACACCTCTGCAAACATTCTAGCTTAGAAGAATTACTGCCATCTTAAATGAAGATACGTCCCTACTGTATTCATAACATTTTGTTTCAACACAGTTATGAATATGAATCTCACTTCTTCATACTTAAATTGTCTGCTAATTCAGCAACCTCCCTCACTCCTCTCTGTAACTGATGCTTTGCCATGCACACTTACAGATGAAGACTGCAAGGTAATGAGTGCTTCACTGCCTGCATTCAGAGGCACCTACTAAAGCAGGTAGCTATCTCCAATAACCAATCCTATCTTGGTGTGACTAGATGGTGAGGGTTCTTCTGGACAGAGGAAAGAATACCGCTGCTGCTGTTCAAATGCATACAAAAATACTGCATCCTGCCCTGCTTGGAATTCTACTCCTGAGTCGTGTTGCCAAAGAAAGAACTTCAAACAGCTTAACTCGGTCCTTTTATATCAAGCATCCTTGATGAGCATCTCACCACTAAAGCATGTCAATCTCTGAGATGGTTTTCTGCCCTATTTTCGCCAGGAACTCATTAGAATATCACTGCAAGTACTTGTTTATTATCATTGCTGTGATGCTGAATTCACGTTTTTACACTGATCAATAAAAACTAAGTCAACGCACCACACACCCAGCCCACACATGAAGAAAACTCATTTAACAAGAAGATCAAAGTTTTATACCTTCTATTGCTGTAAAGTCACAACCAGCCTGTTGGTTTTGCCAGTTATCTTTGAAGAATGATTGGAAATGAGCGAAAATGTAGTTCTGGAAGCACATACTGAAATTGCAGATATAAAACAGAGATAGGAGGACACATGCAAATAATCACGTGGGAGACCCTTGCCTGAATTCAAACTGCACAGCAGGCCAACAAGACAGCTGAAGTATCAACGCTCCTGAAAAGCCTCCATGTAGGTGAACATTAAATACTTCTTTTGTTCCATCAAAATTCACAGGGTTAGCAACTGGAGCGCTCCCACCCACTCCTTTCAATGCATCAGGGGCATGAGCAGCAACCAAACCACCACACTCAAAGCTGAGCTACGCGTAACTTAAACTTGTGGTTCGGGGGACTACAACCTCTTGCGTTTAGCAGACACAGCTTTGGTAACTGTCACAGAGTTTATGTGAAATCCCACAGCAACCCAGGAGCTATTGCAAGTAGCTACTTTCAGCCTCCAGAGAGAGCACAAACTGCGGTGCTCTTGCTGCTGATATAAGCACACATCCAACCCAAAGACAACCACCCAGATCGTATGCTCAGGATAAGACAAAATGAGAGGCAGCCAAGGGGAAGCAACAGGGAAGATATTTAAGGAACTCTGCCTACATCTCAGGGCTTTGGTGGACTGAATTTTTGGGAAAAGAAAGCCCAGCTTAGCTACATAAGGTCTTCTAAGTACTAACTACTGTGGCAGATGTGAATCACGTGAAGAACGGCCAGCATACCCATTTTATTTAATACCCCATTGCTGTTGTAAACACTTCAAATCTTAACTTAACCTGGAAAGAGCTAGTAACTAGGAAATTTGCATGTGAAGAAAATGGTACTATTTACTATCAAGCTGATTTTCCGGTACAAACAGGTTCTTCCACCAGTATGTCCTCTGGGTTCCCAGGAGTCCATAGGGCAGCAGCAGAGACACAGCACTCAGGGCACAAGCCCAGCAGGCGGAAGGGCCTCCTGCCAAACAACCCCACTTAACTGTTCCTGCATCATGCATTACTACGCTATCCAAAAGAATATTCAATCGCTAGTTTCTGATCAAATTGAGTAGTAATAGCATCTTATCTTATGCCTTCAAACATTCACAAATCTATAATGCAGTTATTTCCAAATCTGCAAGACTTTGAAATTGTATTCAAAATTAAAGTACATCGAAGTAAAAAAAAAAAAAAGTATTACAGCATATGAATAATACAGTTCCTTCTTACAGATTAATTACATTCAATTCTGCATGCCATAGCATAGGACTATTTCAACTCATGCAAAGCTACAAGAGCATTCATTTCACCAGAACTCCCTTAAGAACATTATATTGCAAGAGTGCCCATCTGCATTCGTGCCACAGGACGAACACAGCAGTGTTTGCCCCACTGACTGCTTTGAAACTATGTGCCAGGACTGTACTGTGTGTTCTGTTAAGAAAATGAAAGAAGTTACTATTTAGGTCAAGTGTAAGATTAAGAAAGGAGGAAAAAAAAAAAAAAAAAGGCTTGTTAATATAGCTGTAATTGGCATAGCCCTCCAAATGTAAATAGTGATCCTTCCAAGGAAAGGCATTTCTAGTTTAGATTTGGCACGTGAAACATGATGATACTGGGAAAAATACTGTTCTGCTAATACAACTGAAGATCAGACAAGATTCTTACCCACCCAGAACAGTTGCAAAACCCCTTGATCCTCTAACTTGCACTATTTTAAAACCAGTTTTTGGTTGAAATGAGAGAATGCATTCAAGGACATTTCTACACCCATTAGTATCAGAGTTTTTCTTTTAAATAAAAAGGTTGCATACAGACTTTGCTCCTATGCTCCCCACACCCCCTAAACACCCATACACTAAAATATATATAAATAAAGGAAATGAAACTTCCCCATCAATGAAAATAGTGTATGTGGGGGAGAGTGGAGAAAAAAGACAAAAATGAGTCTGTAGAGCATCTCTGTATGGTCAACTAAGAATCAACTTTTAAGATAGAGAACTTTGGCCATTACCAAATTTTAAATGCAATAGTCACTTACTTCACAGGTTTGGGTAAGATTTATTTGTCACACACTGGTGCAGAAGGAGTTATTTAGGATTTAAAGTTCACTCAAAGAGAAAGTACTTGGTGTAGGCGCTGTATCTCAAATGGACTCTGTTATCCTTGAAGAGACCTTGTGACAGGGTGAACAAAAAATCTCCTACCTCTGAAAGCAGAGCAGCAAACAATTCAACATTTAACCTATATGTGTTCTGCTGGAGCAATCCTTCCCCAACCCATGTTTTTGCAGTCTTAACACCATTCTAAGGTTAGCTGGTGCTTTTAGTACTCGAGTCAAAGCTTTCCTTCATTACTGAACAAAGATTTTTGACAAACAACAAAATAACAATAAAATATATATATAAAAAAAGAGCATCTACAACAATCCTGCTTTGCTATAAATGTAACTAAGTCTAAATGTGAAAAGAAAAATAAAAAGGCAAAACAAAACCTTGCAGCGCAGCACTTCAAGGACATGTCACAATGCAGTCTCTATCAAAATTCTTACAATGAGCACTTGACGAGAGGAGGGAGGGGAGAGGCAGCAACCATTTTCTTGCTGGACTAAAAAGACTTGAGAAATTTTGTGATAAGGCCCAGGATGGCTGCTTTGCAAAGGTCTCAGCAGTGGAGTAGGGAAACTTGGCATTTGGGGCTGCGTACGTGGAAAATAAAGTGACCAGCAGATGGAAGGCTGAAGATCAGAGATTTGGATGAAATTCTAACATATTTTGAACTGTAAACTGGAGAAAGACAAGCCTCCTTCCCCTCAACACCCACATTCCCCCCCAAAAAAAAGAAAAAAAAAAAAATGCTACCTTTTGAGTTTACATCATATCAGCACCTTGGGTCTTTCCAGAGCAAATCATCAGTCACTATGAAAACTTAGGTGGGCTGTTTGTGTGAGACACGTTACCCTTTGTTACAGAGTTAAGCTGAAACCACAAGACTCATTTCACTCAGAACCTCAAAATATACCCAACCCTACGGAACTCACCCAAAATGTTGCAAGACCCCCTCTGTAATGTGAGGTCTAATCTCTAAAAAACACCCCATTACAGGGTAATGTAGCATCCGTTAAAAACTTGCTGTGAGTCCCCCAAATCACCATCTTCTTGAGGAGAAAGTAACACAGACCGGGTGCTTGCCTTCTGGTTTCAGACGAAGCAGGCTGTATCACAGAATCAGAGAATCACAGAATGGTTTGCGTTGGAGGGGACTTCAAAGCCCACCCATTCCCAACCCCAGCCGTGGGCAGGGCAGTCCCCCCCTGCCCACAGGGACAGCTCAGGTTTCCCAGGGCCCCATCGAACCCGGCCTTGAGTGCCTGCAGGGATGGGGCACCCACAGCTTCTCTGGGCAGACTGTAGCCTGAATGCATTTTCCAGCTTTTCACACCCATCGATGCTGCCCTTTTTACAGCAGAACTCTCTGAAAGGGAGCACTAGAGGAAAGCAGGGAAACAGCACAGGATTTGGGCTGATTCTTCTGATTGATACCAAGTGGCCATGTTGTAAGGACAGGCCATTCCCCAGAACTCTGGAGGTCCCACAGCAGTGGTGCTCCAAGCCCTTTGCTTCCAGCAGGCCTATGCCACACGGACACTGCTGGGGACCCTGCATCAACAGAGCAAAGCAAGGGACAGAAAATGGACACCTGCCCTAAACAACCAGCATGAAGCAGGGCTGGCAGGCATTCTTCTGGCTGGACTCTACCAAGAGAGAGATGAGCACGGAGAGGGTGCAAGGTCTGTGCTCAGCACCTTGAGACCCTAAGGGGAGAGCCTGCCCCAAACTCTGCAAGGTGACATCACGCACGAAAACGCGCTGCTCGCAAGTGGGAGCTATGCATCTCTGCAACCTGTCTGGTTGCAAGCAAAGAGTTAGAAATAAATAAACAACTAAAACAGATGAAACTTAGGCCACTGTTCTTTGAGCTGTGCTCAGAAACACTCTTTGAAGGAAGAGTGCCTTTCTTAAAATATATTTGAATGTGCTATTTTTGTCTTTATCTTAGAAGGCCTGATTTCCCCTTACAGCCCTGCAATTGATGACAATAATAGGTTTCTCGGAGCCAGTCAAGTCAGAGAGGTTTTATACCTTCATATGTGGCAAACCATACAGAGTTTGCTGCCTTCGTTTTTTTAGTGCCAAATGCAGCTCCCCATCCCACGACCCTGACAGGCACGGCAATCCAGCTGCTCACTGCCACTGCTGCTGCTGTTCAACTTGCATAAGCATATGAAGTGCCTGGAAGCCAAGACCCAGCAGAACTGATGCCTGTGCTTGCAGATGTGGCTATCTCCATCGCAGAAGTGTAGGAGAGGCAAAAGGATCACTCTGAGTTTAGAGGCAGAAAAATATGCCATTCTGATCATAGTTCTTCAGTGGAAGCTATATAGTAACAAAAAAGGCCTAAAAGAGGGGAAACAAATTGTTGCCCCATCCCCAATTACTTTGCATCTATCAAACACTGGGGTTTTTTTTGTTTGTTTTTTTGTTTTTTAAAGTATTTCTAAGGAAGCTGAAATGAAACTGCCTTATCTCGCAAGTTGCTATGACACATCATAAAGAGACACAGCCTTCCAGCACCAGAATCTCACAATGACACTACAGATCCCAGGGCCGCTCTCCTTCAGCTCACCGCTGTCTTTACAGAACTGGGAAAGGGGAGGAAGGCCCTCACCAAGCAACTTAGAGATGTATATTCCTTGGTAGGTTGGAACAAACCAAAAATTACAACAGTAGTTTAAAACATTCACAGAAGAATATTATCTCACTGCTTTACAAAACCTGTAGTACATTACATGACTGTTTTTTTATATACTTTTCTCACACTCGTTACCAGATGCTAAATTACAATCCCAGTTTACAACAGCAAACCTCCCTATATCCCTGGAAATGGACCAAAGAAGCACGCACAATGGAATTCTGAGCTTAAAATCTAGGAAGTCCCTCTTCTTACCCAGCACTGTTGAGTGTTTCCCAAAAGCAAAGTAACCTGAAAGAAGGACTTGCTCTATGATCCTAGACCCAAATGAGAGGCACGTGACCGGTGGAGGCCATCAACACGAAGTGAGTATTACATGGAGATTTTATTCAGCTTCCAAATGTAACGTGAGTCAGTGTTAGATAGGGAGGTTACTCACGCTATGGTTACTCACAGAACCCTACCTGGTCCCACCGTGCCCAGGGCAGGGCATGCATCAATGGCAGGGCAGGCCGAGTGCCACCCTTACCACTGTATCTACAGGCTGAGCCCACGCTCTGTGCCCAGGCTGGCATCCACAGTGAAGCCCATGCGATCATTCAACTTGAATTACTCGTGTTTGAGCTATCTAGACATGCTGGTTTGACTGACGCCCTCATAATGCTGCTCAGCCCCTTGCCGGAGTCTCCCAACTTCAGAAACTTGATCTACTTATCAGCTGCAGCAGGAAGGATCATAAAAGCATTTATGTGCAACAAAAGCTTGGAGTGCAGCATGTAGGAGCCTCTCCTTCCAAAGTATGTGAGATCATTAGCTATAGAAGAAAAATGCACGATATGTTTTCTTCATATGAAAAAATTGCTTATCTAAATTCTAACAGTCCATTTGGCACGACCTTCTTTTATGAATTACAAAGCCACAGGTTAACTTCCACACTATATATGCATATGTGGAGTCTTGATGAAGCAGCACTTGGGATGTTAAAATTCCAACTTCAGCTAAGGCTCAGAAAAGCAGATAACAATGAATCACAGAATATCCTGAGTTGGAAGGGATCCACAAGGATCACCTAGTCCAACTCCTGGCTTCACACAGCAACACCCAAAAATCAGACCCCATGTTTGAGAACATACCAGGAACATCATGCCATGTCCCCACAGCAGGTGACAAAGTGAAATAGGCATTTCTAGAGAAACACTGTCTTACGAGGAACACAGTGGTGACAGAACACCCTCCAGTCAAGGAAGGAGGCAGTCCCAGCACGGTGCCCGCAGGCCAGCCGGGATGCAGGGCAGCAGGAGCAGTGGGGCAAGGCCCAAGCTGGCCTGGAGGGCTCTCTGCAGCACATACAGCAGAATTACAGCTGTCAGAGATATAAAACTTCACCCTCATGATTACCTGCTTAACACGCAATTAAGTGCTTTGCAGCCTTTTCCACAAATAGTTCAGCTACGGGTCGCTGTATCCATTTCACTGCTATTAGATTAGTCTGTTAAAACCTATGAACATCACTGGTGTTGGTCATGGTCGGCACGGCTGTGCCGGGACACGACAAGAGGTCGGATGCTACTGGGTGAGACCGTCGGCACCACCAAGTTTCACACCTCGGCTATTCCAGCCTGGGCGGCAGGCAAGAAACAGATCTGAGAAGCCGGCAGAGGATGAGTAGGCATTATCCACTTACTGACTGGTGAACTGCCAGTTCATTTCACTTGCAAATCATCCCTCCGGTACTTAAGCATCTGGCTGGCAGCTTTTGGTCATTACCCCGTACTGTGACAGCACACAAAACCCAGCCGTCCCGCACTCCAGCAGCTTCCCATTCTAGGGGGAGAGCAGAAGTCATTCCCCACTCC
>JAOWBP010001760.1:19005923-19038156 GCA_028571105.1 Tragopan temminckii
CCAGCTCTCTTAATGGCGCTACTTTGCTGATAGCGCAGTAGTAACAAAAGGAAGACCTGTGCAAAGTAATGGTTACTACACTTTGCAATTCGAGCTCTTTTTGAAATATCGTAACTATAAACTTTGGAAGAACAATGATCAAAAAAATAAATTACTGTTATCTGCAGCATTACACTAACCTAAAACACAGGTATTTGTTTCGATGTTATTTAGCTATTATACAACTAACAAAACATAATGAAATTATCCTTTCAAAAGCTAAAAGGTATAAATTGTTTCATGACTTGTTTTACAAGTTTTATTCTCCAGTATCTCTTGCTTAATTATGGACTTAAGATGAAGTCTGGATGGGCCGCTAGATACTTGCTTACAAAAATGTTATTTGGTTAGTGCTTCTTGGGTTAGTTGTTAGGACAGTCAAAAGTTGCTGCCCCTCTCTGAGGGGAGAGGAAGTGAGAAATGCGCATCACTTCTTAGTAACAACTTCTCTTGGAAGAATAGACCGTTCTCTTTACCTATGTGCAACTTCAGGATACTAGATTGGTGAAGAAAACTTTCATAAGTATGAATTGTATTTATTAAAGAATGCATTCCAAAGTTTTGAGTAATTTTACAGCACTTCAGTGCAGGTAGTGATTTAGAATAGTAGCATAACCCAGATATGCGTACATCTATATTGCACAACAGTATTTTGCATTGTGTTCCTGGAGCTCTTGGAGTGGCAGGTGTCTCTCCATGTCCTGGTAGTCCGTACCATCTTCCAACTGCTACTGTTTTGGCCGGGATCTGATATTCAAAAATGTCTGTGCAGTTATGTCTATAGATCTGGATCCACAGAGAGATTTAGGTGTGATGACATTTAGCATTGCCACACCTAACTTGCAGGCAATTATTCCCAGAATTTTGGGAATGAGAAAGCCGTTTGCTCAGGGAACAAGATATTTTTCTGGCCAGGTATTTGTCTGAGCTTGCTTGAGTGTAACTAATGTGCTTCATATAGTTTTCTAGACAGAAATTAGTAATGTACTACTAAAAGGCTGTAATTAAGGATACTTTGCTGAGAAAAACACAAGTGTAATTACTAATATATGCTATGGAAAATCATCAAAAATAATCTTGTTGAATAGGAATCATGGAAGAGGCTAAGTCAGTTGCAGCATGATTGTTTCATTTCCTAACAGTAGTAGATATTTGGCACAAATGATGAAAGAAGAGGATAATATTCATGAGGTAGGGAAAAAAATCAAATCCTTGGCAATTTAACCTTTTTCTTTTTTTTTTCTCTCCAGTATTGTCTGTATCTTTGTGGTAATGCTGAATCATAGAATCGCTTCGGTTGGAAAAGACCTTAAAGATCATCAAGTCCAACCACAATCTAACCATACTACCCTAACTAACAGCCTTCCACTAAATCATTGACATTATATGTAAATTTTTAGATGACTAGAGCTTGTTAGCCTTTTCCCATGGGCTGATTTAGAAAAAATCCTGGCAAAAAGTCCTGGCTTTGACCACTAAAGCAAGATCAATACAAACAGATTTAATAGATTGGTTGTGATTTTAAGGACTCAAATTGAAGAAAAGGGAACTGAAAAAGTATACTAAGGGCTGTATTGACGTATGAGTTATTTATTTGAAGTTCTGCATTAGAGAAAAAAAGCGCAGTTATTGCAGTGTTTTCATTTACTAATGTTAAAACCAAGGAAGGACATACTAAACCAGAAAAGAACAACACAGCCGCCTTAAATGGCCCAGATGCTCTGCTAACTCTTCATATTGTGAACTTACCACACAACTGTGTTGTCTCAAATGTAACTTCTTAAGAGTGCATCTAAGTAATTCAGAGTTAATCAAGCTATAGCATTTGATTCTGCAAACCATTTATTTTGATATCATTAATTCTTGCTTTTCATGTGCTGTTTCAGGTTGATTCTGAATTCTTTATTTGAAATCGCCTGGGGATATCTGATTGTCGTATTTACAATGAGAAATGGCATGCTAAGGCTGTTTAGATCATGCAAGATTTAATAAGGGCACACTTGCAAGATATACTCTTCCCATTTATTTATTTCAAAAGCCTTGCAGCCTTCATTTCCAATTTAGACCTTCGCAAAAATGTAATCCACAAAGAGTAATACAAATGATGTCTTTGAGAATTATTTTTTATTCTTTGTACATGTGTATGTTCAGGGGGAGAAAAAAGCCAAGAAAGAGCTGTGATGCATAGAGGGACGAAACTAGAGAAAATCATGAATTTCTCAGTGGGTTACAGCACATACAGCAGTGTGGCTTTTAAAATCTGTCAGCACAGATTATTTTTTTTTTTTACCTGATTGACTACGACGAGTCATAGATCATTATGCTTGAAATAGTAATTCAGGTAAGTTATTTTGGTCATGGGAGAAACCCAAACTCCTTTATTTTCTTAGTTGGTTCATTGTAATTAAATGAGACCTGGACAGTTACCTAGTGCTGCGCTTGCCAGTCTCCTTGGGCTTTTTGTCTCTGCCTGCCTCCTTCCATCTCCAGGCTTCCGCTGTGCCTCTGTGTCCCCAGCTGGCAGCGTCCATCTGCACTCCATGTAAATACAGCCAGCATGCTCTGAAAGTCACTGCTAACGTTGGAACTTTTCACCCGTCATGAAAACGTTTAAAAATTTGGTCTCTTAAATCTTATGTTTTTGAAAAGAACACAATATGTCAAAAGGATAAAATATGTGAACTAGTAAACAGGTGACGCCTTTCGTGATGTCTTTCTCATGTAATCTTCTAGATTTAACACTTGGGGTTTTGTAATGCCGCTTTAGTTTTATGAGTTAGAAATACAAAAAAGCTTTCTGATGGGTAGAACTGTGGCTTGTATTTTTATTAATGTGTGAATTGTTTATGTTTCTTTTTATTTTAAAAGAAATGGCTGCAAGCAAATGAGCTTCAGAAGGAAGTATACCAGCATCTGGCCTACTATGTACCAAAAATTTACTGCAGGGGTCCTAACCCTGCCCCACAGAGAGAAGACATGCTGGCACAACATGTGTTGCTGGGACCAATGGAATGGTATCTTTGTGGCGAAGATCCTGCATTTGGTTTTCCAAAGCTGGAGCAAGCAAACAAACCTTCCCATCTCTGTGGTCGCGTTTTTAAAGTGGGAGAACCTACGTATTCTTGCAGGTAGTTCAAATTAGCATGTGGAACATTTCTGATCTGTGAAGAGCAGAACAAGTTTAGGTGATAGAAGTTTATTGTCCTAGTGAAAACTTACTACCTTCAATGTATTTTTAAAGTAAACTTGCAGTTGCTTCTCATGAGAGGTGGGACCAGGCAAAAATAACATACTACAGATTTGTAAATGGAAAAATATTAATATGTTGTAGACTGTTTTCTGTACAAAAGAAATGCAAGAATAAAAAGTAGTTCAGGTGAACTGTCAGTGTGATTTAAGAACATTAATCAGAAATAAGTGGGCAGATGCACGTCATGTAATTCAAGTGTATAATGTCAGAGGTGTTTTAAGGCCTCTCAACATGAGGTAGATGAGATTTAACAGGGGGTATGTTAAATCTCTTCGACCAGAGAGAAAACTCCTTTTTTTTTCTTTTTTTTTTTTTTTTTTAAGGTGTTCTTAGGTGCTTTCTTCACACCCTCAAAAAAGAGTGAAGAAATCTAGGTGGTGAAGTAGAGAGGAGGACTAATATCTATTAGTACTTCTACAGGAATTTCTTCTATGGTTTCTTTAGAACTTTTTTGCGAAGTATGGTCCCAAAGAATTTAAAAAACAAACAGAAAGACTTTAGGTAGCCTTTTAATTCAAGTCAAATTGCATTGAAGTCTAGGACGTAAGATATTAATGATTAAATGCTGTTATGGGCTGATAAAAACTACGGGAGTTCTGTTAAGTTGGGGTCAGGAGTAAATGCAGAATATTTTTATTTTGCTGCTGTCAAGATGGAGTCTCATCTTCTTTCAATTAAGTACTGGACAAATATGTAAAACTGGTACTGTTTTCTGTTGTATTTTAGCAATTTTCTTTGATTTACATCTGGTAATGAGCAATAATGAGAGTTAAACTTTTCTGAGTTCATGAACATAAGTTATTTCATGGAATTCTTGTTTTTAAAGTAACTGTCATAATATTCATTCTCTTGGTGGTTGTTTTTACACTGCAAAATCTGAGTCCCTTAATCTCAAGGTGCCTTGAAATCAATTGCCTTACATAAATTCATGTATTTTCAGTGCTTCTTGGGGAGAGAGTTAAATGTAATGCATAATTGTGTCCTTCATTCTTTTAGCCCCTTGCTTCTATCTAATACAACAGTGCTTGTAGGCAGGGCTTTATTATGCTCTTCAATTCTCTGATTGAGGAAATTGCATTTTTGGACCTGCTTAGTAGGCTTGTAGGACTAAACTTAGAAGCAGTAGGACTAAACTGTTGAGTGCTATCTTTCTTTCCAGTGTTCAGAAAAAAAGTTTTCTCTGATAGCTGAAGATTCTTAGTGTTTGTACTCTTGAGGAAAGAGAACTTGAGAAAATTTGCTTGGGTTTGTATTGTACCTGTCTGTACTGCATTTTGTAATTCATCTTTTCACTTGCTTATATATTTGTCTCATCTCTTGGAAAACAGTGGCTATATTACTCAACATTTTTGTCACCTCTTCTTTTTGAGAACAGGTTTTTTTGCACTTCCATTTAATTTCTTCCCCCGCACTCACACCTATCCCTTTTGTCTTTGAGTGACACAGACAGTAGTCAAAAGGCTCATACTGGTGATACTTAAAAATTACTTCTTGTAGAAAATTAAAGGCTGAAAATTGTTTAATGCTGTTTTTTTTTCTCCTGCTGTTTTCAGAGACTGTGCAGTTGACCCAACTTGTGTGTTGTGCATGGAGTGCTTTCTTGGAAGTATTCATAGAGAGCACCGATACAGGGTAAGTAATACTGGTGGGATATGTGATACAGTCATTAGTATTTCTGTACGTGTGAGAAACTCCTTATTTATAACTTAAGAATGCATGCATAATTTCAAAATGTTGGATATACAGAAGTTTTGAATTAAGTCTGTGCAATAATCTTACAGGAACTTCAGTGTTTTTATTTGAGTGTAAATTCTGAAGTTATCATTCTAAAATGTTGAGCAATTAAATTTTATGCATAACAGTTAACTTTACAATAGGAGTGTGTTATTTTTAATGTGTGCTCTTCAGAGAATTCTACAGCATTAGTCTTCATTTTCACTTGCTTTGAAGTTGATGTTTGACTATGTTTATTTTTAGAAGGTATTGAAAAACCTCTATATCCAAAGTGTAAGCACATGTTATTTCAGATATCTGTCTAATTCAGTTGAGACTGTAGGATGTGCCTGTATGTGTAGAATATACTTTTCTGCCACACGTAGGTGAATGAAGGATTCTTGTATGGATCATTTATTTGTTGTTATTTAAAGAGCATTAAATTTATTTATTTGAGCTGGTATTTGCTTTAAAATCAAAGCTTATTAAAACTATGTATGTATAATCATTGCGGTATTCTTATACTGTTTACTGTGCTCATGAGGGTTTACAACATGAACAACTTGTGAGGTTTTTCAGAGAACTCCTGTTGTTATAACTAGCACATCTGCACCTCACTCTGTAATTGTGCTGTTTGGAACGATAAAGCTTTGCTCAAATTAAAAACATGAGTATCCAAAATAGGAAAGGTAGCATTACAGCTAATGAATTCAGAAAAACTACACATTGCAACTGTGTTGTCATAAACTGCACATTAATTCTGCACAGCCTTAGAAAATAGAGATGTTTGAACTTTTCAGCATAGGCAGATTGATGAAGTTTTCAGTCATCATAGAAACGAGCTTGATTTCAGTGCTTTTTTAATGAGGTACTGGAAAAAGCTATCCGATATTGTGATCTTGATTTTGTAGTTTAGCTGTGACTACTTGTGTTAATGCACGTGTATGTTTATATGCATATTCATGTAAACTATGTTGGTTTTGAATAATTATAGATGACAACATCAGGTGGAGGAGGTTTCTGTGACTGTGGTGATACTGAAGCTTGGAAAGAAGGTCCTTACTGTCAAAAGCATGAACTTAACACTTCAGAGACTGCAGAAGAAGAGGTTGAGACACTGTGTTTTGAAATACTGTTAACTGTGTGTGTGTGTGTATGCATGTGCATATAGGAAATCATTCAAATGAGCAGCATGAACTTAGAGATGCTTAGAGTGACATTTTCTACATGAGGACTTTAATTTTTTATATTCTTAGGCACCTGTGCAGCTTAGGTTCTGTTTTCTTTGTTTTTCTGTCTTCTCTGAAAGGTGAAGGAAATCTTCAATGTGAAAAAATCTGTATGCAATCACATGCTTGAATAAGCCAAATTAAGCTATCTGTGCAACATATGTTCTGATTCTTACAAAGTAAAGTAGACAGATTTTATTTTTTAAATCAAAATAACTGGCCATTGTAGAAATGCCATAATGGAGTTATTGAATAGAAGTCTCTAGAAGCTCATTTGGCATGGAGAAGGTAAATAAGGAAGATCACTATTTCTTATAGCTTAACAAGTTGGATGTATTAAATGAAGCTAGCAAAAACAATGTGGTATGAATTCCAGTTGTTGAACTTAATGCTTTGAAACACTGGTCTTGCTAAAAATTTATATTTGTTCAGAAGGCTATTTAGCGTGTTTGAGGAGGAAGAAATGATTGATAGCTATGTAAAATTACAGACACCATCTTTAGCTTGGGAAATCTTCATGTCTTAAGTTACTGAAGACCAAAGGAGTATTCTGCCCTTATACTCTTTCCTAACTATCTCTTATTACATCTCAGGAATGATGGCAGCTAGTTGGACTTCTCGTCTAGCCACTTAGAGCTGTTTTTATGTAATATAATTTGTGAAATCTCTTTTGAGGAGTATATATAAGAAGACTTTCTGTACTAGTTTTGCTGATCTCTTGGTTTAAGTGAAACAACTCTAACTGTATTGCAGTGACAACAGTTGTAAAATCTGTCCTCACTGTCTCAGTGCTTAGAAATTGCCCCATGGCCTTGCTACTTGTTCTACACGCAGCTTAAATTACAGGACAGCATTAGAAGACTGATGTTCTGAAATCTTGGGTGAACTGCTAGTGCTGTGTTTAAAGATATTTAAGGTAGTTAATGAAAGGTGGCAGTATTGTGAATGGTGGAAAAACCAAGGTATTGAGCAGACTGTGTTTCTTCTTGGTAAATGTTGGGATCGAGATTGCTTATTTAACATTGTACATTTGCTGAGCAGTGTAGTAGGCTGTTTTCTTTTTGCTTGGATATGTGTCTTTTTGAAAGTGCTGGGAATGGAGGCAGTGCAACTGTGTAAGGTTTGCCTTTGCTTTTGGTGATTGATTACTCTGCGTGTCCTAGATAAATTTTAAATGAATCAAAACCCAGAAGTGGCAGATATTAACGTTTCTGTAAAACTTCCAGCACTGGAACAGTTTGCCCAGCGAGGAGGTGGATGACCTGTCCCTGGAGACATTCAAGATCAGGTTGGACCAGGCTCTGAGAAACCTGATCTAGCTGTAGGTGTCCCTGTTCATTGCAGGGGAGTTGGACTGGATGACCTTTAAAGGTCTCTTCCAATTCAAATGATATTATGATTCTGTGGTTGCAGGTATTCAAAAAGAATGTTGGATTGTGTGAATGGCTGAAAAAACTTCACAGGTTTGCAGTATAAATACACTTTTTTTTTTTACAGTATGAATACAATTTACGGTATAGGTAGAGTATACAATTCACAGTGCAGGTGAATTCCTGACTGTCAAGAGCTTACTGTAAGTAATGCAGACTTGTTCAGAAAAGATTATTGTGTATAGTTTGATAAACTTAAGTGAAGCACAGAATTTGCTTCTATGTATTCCTAGAATGCACATTGTGCTACTCTGATAGTGTTAGCAGAATAGAATATTTTAGTGTTCCCTTTCCAGATTTGTAAAAGAAACAGTAGCTGTTTAGAGAATCTAAACTTTGAGAGCTGATGGTTGTGTCTTGGTCTGCTTTTATTTATAACATCTTACATGAAGTAGTAAAAGAAGAAACTCCTCGGAGAAGAGGTTGTTAATGTCTGTTTATAAGCAAATCCCATGAAATGGTTTGGAAGGGAATGGTAATGTTGCTTGTACTAGTTGACTGAGGATTGAACTTACTACAGCTGTCACGGGGAAGGAAACTATGAGTGCATGACTTCGTAGTGGTTCTCTTTTTCTTCTCCAGAAAGAGGTTACTTGGCATTTGCCAGCTGAGATGGCACTCCTCTTCCTCCTCTTCGTTTCAGTTTCCTTAGCGTGTATCTCTCAGTATGCATACAGATTTTGGGATGAGAGGCTGGAGAGCGGCCCTGCTGGAAGGGATCTGGGGGTTCTGGTTAACAACAAGTTGAATTGTGAATCAGCAGTGTGTGCGCCCTGGCAGCAAGTGAAGAGCACCCTTGAGATTGCAGAATGGGCACAAATGGATGTGTGTTTTCCATGCAAAAGATGAATAGATGTCTGTGAATAAGACTGACATGTGAGCAGATCCTACTATAGCTTGTAAGAGACTTGTCATAACTTGTGATCCCTGTGTATGCTGTTTGTAGAATCTTGGTACATAGGACTTCTGCCTCTGAAGGCATACTACATATGAAAGAAAACAATAAATGCATATTTATTTGTATTTTGCATTTAATTAAGTGGAACAAAGCAGTTATTTCAAATTATGGTTTTTGAATATATTGTGGAAAAAGCAGATTCTAATTCAGCTGAATTAGAATTAGAATTAAAAAAGAGGGAACGATTAAAGTGAAAATATAGAAGTGTGAAAATTTAATTGAGTGATCAGAGGCAAGTTAATGTTTGGACATTGAATACTAGATTACCACTTTGCTGATTTTTCTGTGAAGAACAGGGAAAAGAAAACAAGCTGACTATGAACTGTTCCTTTCAAGTGGGAAGTTATTTTAAGGAAGACACCATTAAGGATGCTTGCATCATCTTTGGTGCAAAGACACGCAGATTTTTTAAAATACCTGTTCTGAATACCACTCAATTTCTCAATTCCTGCTTATTTTTTCAGGATCCTCTTGTGCACTTGCCAGAAGATATGGTAGCAAGAGCTTATAATATTTTTGCTATCACCTTTAAATATGCAGTAGACATATTAACATGGGAAAAAGAAAATGAATTACCTGGCCTAGAAATGACGTAAGTATAGTATTTGTCCTTTTCCTTTTAAAGACATGTACATATTTACAATAGAAATGTAGATTCTTACTTTAATCCTGTTATCTCTTCCCTAAAATTGTCAGGGATATCTTGTAGACAGTAGACTAAAATATTTTCCCGTGTCTTTAATTGGTGTCATTGTATATCCCATCTCTTTCTATAAAGATAGTGAAATAATTTTTGTGATACGTTTGTTTTCCTCACATTGAAAAGAAATATTACTACAATGAAATTCCTTACAACAAATGGTAAAATAATTCCAAGCCATTGAAACTTCTAAGATGCTATGTGAGAATGTATTGAGCAGAGCTGTACTGTAAGGAAATGTGTTCTCCTTGGTAGGAAACTATCAATTCAGAATCAACGAATGTTAAAAGTAATACTCAGACCTAAGTTTTGTTTTATGATTTTGTTCCTTTTGGACTTAACTTCCATAGGGACATGCAACTTTCCAGCAGAATTGAGATGTTTTGTCCTTATTAGGTAAAACTGTGTAGCAAAGGAAGCCCAGGTTTGAGTTGTCAGCGTGGTGGAAAACTTTGGTAAACTGGGAGCTGATCTTTTAAATTTGAATTATATAACTTCTATAATTTTTAACTTTGAATTATATAAATTCATTGCTTGCTTTGAAGTGAGAAGAGTGACACTTACTACTGCATGCTCTTTAATGATGAAGTCCACACCTATGAACAAGTTATTTATACTCTTCAGAAAGCTGTCAACTGCACGCAGAAGGAAGCTATTGGTTTTGCAACAACAGTAGATAGAGATGTAAGTAAATTCCTTTCTAGAACTTATACTTACACTAACGTTTATTTTATGACTACACATACTTCAGTTTGTTTTCTCAAAGTGTATAGTTAATGTGATTAAGCCACATGTATCAGGCCACTAACTAACTGACCAAGCCAAATTACGTTTGAAATTGAATATATTTTTCAGCATAATTCTAGTAAGTCTCATGAGTGTAGATACCAGGGTGTTTCTTAGCCCTTTCCGTCTAGGGCAGGCAGCAGCTTTAGCTCATTGCTTACTATACACCAGGGAGTTTACGCTGGAAGATCTCCTGCCCTTGCTTCAAACAAGGGAAGGAAGTAACAGCTGTCAACTGAGAGGAAAAAAAATCGTTAATTGGTTGCTTTTGTTCCTGAGCTCGTGGAACTGTTTGTGGTTTTTAAATTTAATTTTCTTTTTTTCATAATTGTTAGATGATAATGGCAGGAAGAGGTAAAGCATTTTATGCAGCACTTAAAAAGAACAATGAGTTCAGAAAAATTACGTGCTGAGTATAATTTTAACTGGTATGTTGATCTCAAGAACACTCTCCCAGCTGCATTTGTCTTCTGGCTCATATGATTATAATTATTATTTTTAAGAAAGAACATCTTTTCTTTTGGGTAACTTTCTAGGGACAGCTGCATCTTGTTACTTGTGCCATAAGTCTGTTGCTGTAAAAATGTGTCCTTTTATATTGTTTTGCTTCCTTATGCCTCTTTTTTGGAGGGAGTGGAACAAGGACCATCTCTTCCAAAATACCAGTGGGAACACTGCTTTTTAAAAAGCATTGGAATATCTGAAATATTTAAACTTTAAGAAAAATACTATGTTTGGGTATTTGATATTTCAAGTAAAAAATAATAGTTGTGCCTTAAAATTACTAATTAATATATACAGAAAATTTTGTTTACATGTAATTGCATATATGGCATAGCTTAATTTTTTTCAAAGTACAGTGTGCATTTTGGAAATTCAAATATCTAACTATATATAGTATTTTCAGAAAATGAAAATGATGTGAAAATGAGAGTGTTGATCTTGCACCTGAAACTTTTCCTACGTCCTTTATACTAATGTAAAACACTGCATTTGGACTTCTTGCTTAGAAACTGATGGTAATGTTACTTTCTCACAAATTTAAAGGGCCGTAGGTCTGTCCGATATGGAGACTTTCAGTACTGTGATCAAGCAAAATCAGTAATTGTGGTAAGTAGTATCTGCCTATTTTCCTCATCTAGCTGAAAGATAGTTTTTGTACAGAGTTTTGTGATATTGTTACTATCATGACTCTTTATATGATATAAAATACTGGAAACACTACAACACACATGAGATAGGTTACTAAATGCAGTTTTATGCTTTGTTCTTGCTTTTCTCCTGTAGTCTAACTTGCACCTAAAATCATTTCCCAGTAAGTTACTAGGCAACTTTTGCCTCAGAAAACAGTTAGGAACTTAAGATGTAGTTTTGTAGGGTAATATATCAATTCGGATCAGTGAAGTTAAACTACTTTTCCCCTATCATATCAAATTGTTTGTCTTTTTATGGTAGCCTCAGCCACTGAAATTGTAACTGAGGGACTGAGTCCAAGTGCAAAACTACATTTACGTTTTTGCGTGTACTAGGGAATGTGCATATATTCATAATACGTAATAAGATCCTTCCATGTAAGAACAAGGGTTTAAGCAGTGGGGTTCTTCATTATGTGCAACAACTTGCATGTAATGCTCCTGCTGCTGAAAAAGTAATACTACAACTAGAGTTACTAGACTTAAACTATTTTGAGGATATTTTGAAAACATTAAGATATCTTTAAAGATTGTTAAGCAATTTATTGAACTTGTCACCTGTGCAGTTGAAGAAAAAATTACTTCTGTGTGTCATGTCTAACTTAAGGCTACTACCACAGATGAAAAAATATTCTTTCTTGTTTCTAATTCTACTTGTTTTTCATTTTTGAAAACAGTCTGTGGATGATAAGTTTCTTTTTTGGTGGGCTGCTGTGTGAGTTGTGTGTTGTGTTGTGAGGAATGAATATGTGCAGTCGTTTTAGACTGTGTGTGAGACTGCTTATCAGTAAAATGCAGTAGGTCCATGTGCATGTTGATAAGAGGAAGAAAGTGGAAAATGAACTGGCCTAAATATGTTGTTATTGCATGATACTGTCACTCAAATACTAATAGGATAAACAAAGTTGAGATTTTTTACTTTTCCATTTAGTTGTTAATCACTGGAATATGTATTAATATTATGAGTTATTGAAATGAATCATAGGAATGCTGTGTTTCTGTACAATAATGTGTGCTAGCCCTCATTAAAAAAGCATTAACTCTTTTTTCTTTTTTTAAGAGAAATACCAGTCGTCAGACAAAGCCATTGAAAGTACAGGTTATGCATTCATCTATTGTTGCCCATCAGAGCTTTGGTCTGAAGCTCCTAACTTGGCTTGGCAGCGTTATTGGGTATTCAGGTGGGCAAACTTGAACTTTTTTGAAAACTTAGAGAATATTTGCTTCAGGAATTCAGCTTTCTTCATAATGTTGCCTTCTTATTTCAGATATGCAGCGTGTGTAAGATAAAGCAATTAATATCTTGTCAGGCTTTATCCTTCTTACTTATGCTACCGTTTTGGTTAGTCTTCTCACATACTGTTTTCCGTTTAGTTGTTGTTGAACAGAAGCTGGGAATCATTGTCAAATGCTGCAAGCCAACTAGCTATTTTTCAGTCCCTAGTTCTTTTCAAATAAATGCAGTAAGCTGAAAATAACCTCTCTACTTAGACAATACAAAATTAATCAGAAGTCATTTGATGGTGATGAAAGTGGTTGCCTCAGGTTTGTTACTGTGTAAATAGAACAACAGAGAAAGTGTGGGGGACTGCTTTAGGATAAGTATAGAAACCAATGAAGTATTAATAATATATTTAGAAAGAGGTTTCTTCAAACAAACAGTATGCAAAGTAAAAAAAAAAAAAAAAAAAAAGATGGACATCAGCACTTTTTTGGGGGGGACTGTGTTTTTTTTTTCTGGTGTTTCTTCTGTTGTCTTGATGAATTAAAGTTGTGAGGATGCAGAGCATGAGGGGAAATAAATGGAAAATGCATCAAACTACCACAAACTCCCAGTGCATATAAATGTTGGCATAGTCCCCAGCACACTGTGTTTTATGAATCCATCAGTGTTAACAAGAATTAACAGCAGAGCACTCTCAACTATAATGTGACGCGTAAATTCTTCTGTGTAGGTTCGCAGATTATGTATTAAACTGATACTTGGAAAATAAAAGGCAAAATTTCAAGCATGGGATCTCTCTATCATGCTATTTATGATAGATAAGTAGTTTGTTTGTATAAGCTTATTTTTAAGATACATAAATCAAACTTCTGAAAAATTATTGTAGAAGTTTGTTCAAGTACTTGCTAGTGTTGATGGCAAATAATATATTTGCTGGCGAATAATGGATATAAATAGAGAGACTAAGAGGCATTTGACAGTTTTTTTTTCCTTTTGATTTTACCTGTTGACAAGCATTGTATTTCTCATTTTCTTTGAGCCCAGTTCTGTGCCACGTTTTTTGTGCCAGGTACCAAGGTCATTAATTTTAGTACCGAGTTGCAACAGCAAAAAAGTGACATGATTGCATTAATGAAAGTAAGACACCAAACTGCACATAAAAGCATAGAATTTATAGTTTGAGTGAGTATGAAGGGAACTCTGCAGAATTTCAGAATCATTGAATCCACTGTACTTTATTTTTGCCCTTCTGAATCATAATGTTATTCAGTAAGCAGTATGTGTATATTTTGTCTGTGACCTCTGTGTTCAACTGCTCAAATTGCCTTTGGACCTTGGCATGCAGTCATATAATATAGGTCAAACAGAACTATATTGTGCACGGAGACACGACCTTGCTATAGGGGCTCACAAACTGTATGGAATGTACCGTGTAGTGCATGGTATGGTATGCATGGCACTGAGCCAGTGCCAACTCTACCTCAGAAGCTGGGTTGTCTCAGTAGGGTGTGGAAATGGTGGCTTAATACTTAGAAGCCATATTGTTTTGTTAGTGAGTAAGTTTCTTGCAGTCAGCAGCTGGGTTGAGCATATGAGTGTCTGTGTTATGTTATGCTGAAGATTCAGTATAACTTGTTTGTTCATATGACAGCAATTATTATTACTTTCCATTTGGGAAAAAAAAAAGCAAACAAAACAATAGAGGAGCTTTACTATAATAGTGGGTAGTAACTATACAGAAAAAACTGTCGTGTGAACTTTTATTTTTGGTAGGACTCTAAATAAGAAAAATATGACCCTAAAATTAGCCTGGCATATGAGTTTTTATATTTGTAAGCCAGTAGCATTTCTAAGGAGCACACTTTTGTTTGATAACTTTGAAACAAATCATTTTGTGTGGTAGTTTTCATAAAGTTCATTTATGTTCCATAAGGCCGGTATTAGATGTGCAAGGTATCAAATATTTGTGTTTCTATCAGCAAAATAGGAAACATTATCTGGTTGTCAAGGAAATAGGGCCAGGTGTCTTCTGTTGTGTCCTATGAAAACTCTGGTGTGTCAAAATAATGGACAAGTTTTGTGTTGAAGCTATTACTAACTTCCATCATTTCTCTTCATTAAGATGGCCTTCGTCGAGTATTGTGTCAGGTTGGTTTACAGGAGGGACCGGATGGGGAAAATTCTTCTCTTGTGGATAAGCTGATGCTGTATGATTCTAAACTATGGAAGGGTGAGATTATTTTTTTTTTTCAAGCTTTTGGAGAATGCTGAGGAATGATGTTTTTCCCTTACTGCATGTGTGATCATTTTTACCGTAATATATTAGTGAGGTGATTTCCTAATTTGTTAGGATAACTTCTTTCACGTAAACAAGATGTAATTTTCAACTTTTACATTTCTATTTCAAGATTAATATTTCTCTACTTCTTCCTGTTTTCCCTAGTTACTCTGTACTGAGCAAATAATTGAATGACTTCTGACTTAAATGACCTAAAGAAAGAAATACGGACATGCTTATGTGTTTCTAAGCTACGTACTGTCAATTCTTATTGGTATTGGTAGTATTTTCTGGGATGCTGCTCAGGGACACATTGGCAAATTGGAGCTAGATAAGTTGATTTTTTTTTTTTTTAGTGGAGCTGTTCCAGCTGACAAAATTTATTGCATTTCCCAAGACTTCACATGTAGCTGCTTCCCTTTGGCTCCCCTCAGGCCATCCAAATCCTGTTTGTTCTGAGGAGCAGTTTCATTCTTGTTTGCCTGACTTGCCTTACACTTGAAGGTTTATGTTCTCATTTAGCAGCTGAGTATTATTTGATAATATTATTTGAGGAGTAATAAATAATGCCACTTGAAGCATTTCATTTTCTGTGCTGCTTTTCATTCTTTGCTACCACCTGAGAGAGAGCTTCTGCTCTGAACTGCAGATATGCTTCATTCTGTAAAAGTTTATATTTCTAAATGATTCGGTAGTATACTGTTAGAAAATAGTGACATATATCATTTGTTTTTTCTTGACAGGAGCTAGAAATGTGTATCACCAGTTATTCATGAGCAGTCTACTTATGGACTTGAAATACAAGAAGCTTTTCGCTATCCGTTTTGCAAGAGTAAGTATCTTTATTAAAAGAGCTATTAAATGCCTAAACATTCTAGTGAAGAGTTTAGTTAGCGTGTAGAACTTCAAATGAACTGTTGCCAAAATTATTTTTTTGAATGTTGAAAGTTGAAATGAAATGCCAACATTTTATTTCTGTCTTCAAAATATTAGTTGAAATGGCATCTCATCTGGTGAGAAGGTAAACTTTCCAAGTTCCCCAGATCTAAAGTAGTTCACTTGTTTTGTCTTCACCATCAGCTGTGCAGGCTCTTCTTGAGAGCTAATTGCATCTCATTGCTGAGGCATAAGCTCTTACAGCACTCCAAAAAAGATTGTGCTGGAATTCAGTTATTCTGATTGGTATTTCTGCAGTAAGTAGTACTTGGAATGCTTTAAATCACCAATGCAAAATTCAGCTCACTCTGCTGAAGACAAGTTTGTGTGTGTGTGTGTGTGTGTAAGAAATAAAATATTAGCCTTTATTGTGAAAATGAGTGAGTAGTTCTCACTTGTGAGCTGATAAATTATGTTTCTTGTACAAAGTATTAATATAATAATCTGTAAGAGCTACTCTTCCCTTTATCATGGAATTAAAATTTCCCAGAGCAGACATTTAAATTAAAAAATCAGGTCAGTGTGGATTAGAGGTGAATTTCCCCTTGTTGTTTAGAATTACCGGCAGTTGCAGAGAGATTATATGGAGGATGATCACGAACGAGCAGTGTCGGTGGCTGCTCTGTCTGTCCAACTCTTCACTGTACCTACTCTGGTGAGTAGTGCCTGTCTTTCTTTTAAAAACTGATAGTTGGCACTCCTTGCCTCTTTTTGCCTCCTTCTTAATAGAACTATGAGCGATTGCAGAGTGATTTTATGAAAGATGACCACGACAGAGAGTTCTCAATTGCTGACCTCTCGATACAGATATTCACAGTGCCTTCTCTTGTAAGTACTAAAAGACCAAAAAAGGAAATCTTTGTTTGTTGAAAGCCGCTTGAGGTTCTTGAATCCAGGCCACAGATTTCTTCTAACATTACTGTTGAAATGTGGGGCACTGCTACTGCACGTGAGTCAGTCTGTTTACATACATTACTATGGGTTTAGAAGTTAAAGAAGTTTAGCACTGCAGAGATTGAGTCTGACTTCCCAGAGTGGGCTGGGTATTTTTTATTTCATTTTACCTTTTTATTTTAGGATTGTGTTTTGTCTATTCAGTGCTTATTCAGAGACACACAACATTTACATTTCTCATCATAACAATTAGTGGTTTCTGTTTGTAGAAATCTACATTGTGATTTGCTTATCACGGTTTCAGAGCGTACCTTTTGGGTGCAGTTTTATAAATGATCTGCTTTGTTTATCTTAATTTTCTAGTCAATCTAAGTGCAGGCAATAATTGTCTCATGATATTCTGCACTTCCTTTGATGCTTTTTGTCTCAGCCTGTGCCGCCTTTCAGGTTTCCAGTTAATTTTTATTACAGCACTTCAAGTTATGTTTCACCCTGTTCACTAATACCACCCATCATTCTTGAGTTTATGTTTTTTTGGTTTTTTTTTTTTTTTGCTCCTTTGCTCCCGTCACCGAAAAGGTCTCAATTTGCTTGCAGTACGAACTAATGTTTGGAGCTGTACTGAAAATAAAAGTTTGATTTTCATAGCTGCTTTTTAAAATTTGTTTCAAAAGTGAGTGCTTCTCAATCCTCCCAAATTTTAGTGAGCTCTAAAATTCAATAGTACAATAGCATTTTGTGATGTTGAGCAAAGTTGGTTTTTAATTTCATAGAGATGGATGTTGTTAATGGGAATCTGAAACCTCAGGATTTTGTTTCCATGGCTCAGGGCAATATTTTAATTTTGATGCTGGCAGTAAGAATATTGCCATTATTCAGTCTTGCATTTATCCAACTAGTTTTATTCATTTTTTTTCATTTGACAGATGAGGTGATAGAATATGTTTGTATAAATATTTTATAGGAATTTCAAATGCTTCCTTAGAAGAGGAGAACTGCTGTTTCACTTCTACATATTTTTTTATTTCTAAAGCATGCAAAACAAGGGTAGAGCAAATTGTTATTGGCTAATTTTAAAGAAGATAGAACAGAGTGATGGCCTGAAAGTAAAATAGGAGGGAAGAATTCTTTTTTCTAGTTTCTGACCCATTTTGCATTCATTCTTAGTTGAATAAATAAGTTGAGGAAGTTAAAACCACCCCCAGTAACATTTTCAAACTTATGTTAAGAATTTGATTTTGAACTCTCAAGTAACTGAGGTTGCTGGGTTTGAAGAATGATTGGTTGTGTTGACAATAATTTATCTTTAATGTTAACCACTAGATTTTTCCCTCACAATAGCATTTTTAAATCTGTATTTGGAGTATCATTAGCAACTATAGAATATGGAAGCTCTAGTCAACAACTGCAGTGTCATTGTGGTAGATCAGAGGAGCCAGTCTTCTTGAATATACTAGCCACCCAGATAACATCATCATGGGTCCTGAAAACTGCAAGGCTGGTACAGTTTACCTTGGAGAGCCAGCAGGATGAGGGAGTTCTGGAAGAGTTTGCAAGTAGGAGATGGCAGTCACTTCTTAGCACCCCCTACGCTGTTGTGGGTTGGGTTAAGTTAGGCTGGGTGTGGCAGATTGTCATCTGGCAATGCTGGACTTTGTGATGAGTTTTGATTTGTTTCCTGCAATGCATGGAAATACACAGAGGCCACTGATGGGAATTAAAGGTCATCTCACCTGATTTCTATGTGGAAATTGCTCCTTATAGCTCCTTAGACGTTCAGAAAACTCACCGTTTACCACAGTGTTCAGCCTTTTGTAAACAGAAAAACAAAACAACTGTCATTACCCCAAAGGGCTCATACTTAAATTACATAAGAGACAACAGATACTTAAAGGGAGGCACAAGTTAATTAAGTTAATTATAAGAACGATAATAATATGTTTTTTCATAATTACATGTGTAAGTTAGCAGGAGCCTAATCATAGTCAAATTTCTGTACAGAAGGGAACTGAAGAGAGATTTGAATTATGATAATTTCTCATTTGGATACATTTTTCTTTTGTGAATATTTGGAAGATTGACTTTTAGTATATTCCTCTGTTTTAATTATCAGTGTAACTATTTTGAGTAAAATGTCTTGTTTTTTTTAAACTTGATGGTGCAATGTGAAACTCTTGTTTAGTTGCCTGTTAGTCACAGCAAATTTCTATATACTTTTGGTATAGGCTCGAATGCTAATAACAGAGGAAAATCTCATGACCACTATCATCAAAACTTTTATGGACCATTTAAGACACCGTGACATCCAAGGCAGGTTTCAGTTTGAACGTTACACTGCTCTGCAGGCTTTCAAATTCAGGCGTGTTCAGAGTCTTATTCTGGATCTCAAGTAAGTACATTAGCTATGCGCTGATTTTATCAATCGAAAGAGAAAACAGAAAAGATTAAAATTAACACTTGTATCTGTTTCTAATGTGCTCAGGTACGTGTTGATAAGTAAGCCAACTGAGTGGTCAGAAGACTTGAGACACAAGTTTCTAGAGGGTTTTGATGCCTTCTTAGAGTTACTCAAATGTATGCAGGTATGTAAATCTGTGAGTTACAAAATTTGCACTGTGTTAAGATTATAGCAAGAAGTTAGTTATCATAATATAGAAACAGAGGGGATTCATTGTGCCCTCCGTTTTATAATTTTAGAGCATTATAGCTTCTGGAATTGTTGCTTTTTTCCTGAAACATGTCTCACCCAACTTTTTTTTTTTTGATTGTTGTTTTAGGACGCAGTAAAAAAAGACAAGTGATTCAAAAGGAAAAATGTAGTTTGGGGCTTATTTTGCAGTTGTATGAGCAGACAAGACATGTTCAATTGTATGAGCAAAATTTGCCCATTTTAACTAATTTTCCATCTTACTGAAAGATGCAGATACTACTTCAGTGTTAGCAGAGTTGATCCTTGTATTAAAGTGTGTATTTTCTGTACCATAGCAGTAGGTGTCTTCGCTGAGATTTTTTTAGTCTTTTCACGTGCTGTGTTGTCTTAAGAGGAGTATTTTAAAAGCAGCACAGCTTTTACAAAAGCAGGTTTACAGTGTGATCAGTAACGCGTGAATCAGAATTACTCCCATTTTTTCAATACTTCACTAGCACACCCATCTCAGTGTTTTAGCTTTGTTAGCCTGTTCACAACAGTCTCTTGAATATACTTTCTCCCATATCATGCTGTCGATTTTCTTATTTCTTATACCAAGATCTGATTAGGTGTTGTGGGTACTCAGTCTTTACTTAGCATTTACCTGCAGTTATTAATACGTCCTTAGAAAATGCATTTAAAAAGCAAAGTAAGTGTTTAAGATTATTAATGTATGTATGTAAACATCCTTTGAAAAGAAACTTTAAGGTGTTAATAACAGAGCTAATGCCTGAAAAATGCCCTGACCCAGTATTCTTATCTCTTGCACTTCCTTGTTGTTTTCATATGTATAATTCATTTCCAAGTGGCCCCAAGTATTTCTTGTTATAGCAGCAATATGTTTGTAAGAATAGGTAACCACTGTACTACAATTAGGCTAACGTGTGAAGCTATTTAAGTGATAATGTTGTTGAAATGTGCAATGCTTTTCTTTAAGGGTATGGATCCAATAACCCGTCAAGTAGGACAACACATCGAGATGGAACCAGAATGGGAAGCAGCATTTACATTGCAAATGAAATTAACACTTGTTATTTCAATGATGCAGGACTGGTGTGCTTTAGATGTAAGTTCCTTCTGAAGTGTTTTCTCTGTGGTGAATATTTAGTAATGGAAGTGGTGGTCATGAGAACGTTAAAGAAACATCAGTGTGTGTAATAAGTTGAACAAAACACATAATGGCACCATAAGTCAAAATCTTCTGTGGGCAAGTATGCTTTCTCTACATCGAAAAATTGTGATCATCACAACACTGTTAGGTTATAATTAACAATTACTGAAGAACAGGGTGTAGAGAAACATGCCCTGGATGGATCTACCTAATGCTACAGGATTGTAAATCAGGTTTCTACTGCATATATGTTTCAAGTTCTAGCATTTCAGAACTTCAGCATGGTGAAATGTTGTGGAGCAAGTGATCCTAGAATATCTAAATATTCAATCTGGCCTTAATCTGTCACTGTCAGTTAATGTACAAGTTGACTAACCTTGCATGATCATGAAAACCTTCAGGAAGTTCCCATAATGCAAAAACAAAAGCCTCGCAACTGTTTTTTGCTTGGTTGGTTTTTTTTCTGGTCAGACATCTAAATGCGTTTCATGGTCTATGTCTGCCTCAGTAATTCAGATCAGTATTGAGTTCCTTATCTTAGTTTTGTAGGACTGTTAATACAGATAAAAACCCAGAGCCTATTTACACCTGTCAGATTTCTTGTTTGCTGTGCTATTTGTCAGAGCTCTGCTTTTTTCATGGTCTTTGTGAACTGTGCTCTTTCTTTTAGGAAAAAGTGTTAATTGAAGCTTACAAGAAATGCCTGGCTGTGCTGATGCAGTGTCATAGTGGCTTTACTGATGGAGAGCAGCCTATTGTTCTCAGTATGTGCGGACATTCAGTTGAGACCATCAGATACTGCGTTTCCCAGGAAAAAGTCAGCATTCATCTCCCAGTTTCACGTTTACTTGCAGGTATAAACTTGCTTAAAAATATTTCAGGAAATGGAAAATGTTGCATAAATATAATTTGCTTTTGTGTGGATATAATGAACCACACGACAGCTGTTGAGAGCCTAAGTTTGGGTGTATTTTAGCCACTATCTAGCAGTTTGATAGCCTAAAGGCAAAATGTTCCCAAGCGTTTGAGAAGTTAGTCTCAGGCCTGAAGGAGGTTGTCTCCCATCTCTGTGTTTGTCACTGGTGGGTGTAGGAAGTTACAGCTGCTTTTGTAGCTTGCGTGGTGCGAAAGAAATGCAACAAAGCATGGGCTGCAGTTGTCTGATTGTTTTCAAGTATGTTTAGCTGTCAGATTGAATAGACAAATCAACTGTCTGTTAGAGAACAGATTTATCAGGGATGTGTCACCAGAAAATTAAGCAGTGTGTTTTTTCAACTTGTATTAGGCCTAACTTGCTGAACAGTTGTGGGGGGGAATATCGTTTTAATCTGAACATATAGTCATATGATAATAAAATAAATTTACAGATAATTAAGTGAAAAGGTAGTTCTTAAGTGACATTTTAAAGTAAAATATTACGCAGACCAGAGTCTAATAACTTTTGATTTTTGAATCTATAGGCAAATTCCCTTGTAGTTTTAAAGCAAAGCAAACCAGAAAATCCGTATGTATTTTGTAGGAGCTTCATTGTAGCTCCTGAAGTATTTTATAAACATCTCATGACAGACAGCAAAGATGATATATCTGTCCCTGATAACTTGCCCTGATCAACCAAGGGTACTTGGCTGTCACTGAGAGGATGTGACATGGACAAAAGAAAGGCAAAACTCAGTTGTCTTACAAGCTTTATACAGATACACTTTTCCATAAAGTGTAGGATTTTTAAAATATTTCTCTTCAGGAAATAGATGCGTAACTCCAGAACAATAATTTTTCAGATCTGTAATTATTTCCAGGAAATGGTCTGACAGTATATTAGGTGATCCTTTTTGGCCTTTTGGAATTGTATTAGATACTGTATGTGATATGTATGTATTTGTTTTATTTATTCATGTAGGCTTGCATGTTTTGTTGAGTAAAACTGAAGTGGCGTATAAGTTTCCAGAGCTGCTACCCCTGGTATGTAATTAAACATAGCATACTCATTAAATGTAATTAGTGCTGAAGATGAAATTGCTTAAATAAGTGTAGGATACTATTAAATAAAAGAAAGGGCTGTTTGGCCATGCATACTGTTTTCAAAGATTATCCTTGATAGATAAAATTACCTCTTAAGAGATTAATATTTGGATAATCATAACTGGAGCATGAGCAATCAGCATTGCTCTCTTAAATAATTCAAGACCCCGTTAGAAAGTTTGTATTTTGTTCTTCATTTATTACTTTCTTTTTGTGGTAGAAATTATTTATAGAAACCACTGGCAGGACCTGATTTCCTTCTCCTTGGCGTGAATTCTAATTTCGTTCCTCAGTTGTTTTCCTTCCTGCATGTTCTCACTGATCCCTTTCTTTAAATGGAAGGTTAAAAAGAACAAAATAAATTTAAAAAGGAGAAATTGTAACTAGCAAAGGAAACGTCTTGTCTTTAAGCAGAAGATAGAATTAATCTTATTGAATTCATCAGCTGATGTTTTAAAATACAGAACTTACTGTTTTTAAGGATAAACGAAAACCCTTGTGGGCTACTTCTATAGGACAAAGTCTATGTGAGGCTGGTTAATGTTGATGAGATAGATTGTAGAAGGCTCATCAAGCCTTTGTAATATGTACTTTGAATTTACTTCTCTTTTGTATTTTCCAAACGTTAAATTATTACAAATATCATTCTTCCTTCTTTCAGTTCTGTTTCCTCTTATATTCTCTTAATATATCAAAATACTGTGTTTTATTTTAACTCAGAGTGAACTTAGCCCACCTATGTTAATAGAACATCCTCTACGGTGCTTAGTTCTATGTGCTCAAGTGCATGCAGGGATGTGGAGGAGAAATGGCTTCTCTCTTGTTAATCAGGTAAGTACATAGCACCTGTGTAATCACTGTTTTCTGATTACTCCCCCAAGATTGATTTCCAAGATAGATTTCAGACCCCCCAAATCTCTCATTTGTGTCCATTTTAAATTTCACTTGCATTAGCTTCCATAAGGTTTGTGTGAGGTAGGCACTTAAATCAGTACTTGTATTATTTGAAAATTTGTTTTTAAGCCAATCTTTGATATCTTAGTCAGAAATTGCTTTTTTTGTTGTTGTTTTAAGTCTGCTGTGGTGCTCAGTGAACTTAGTGCTTTGTGTGTAAAGAAGCTACGAAGTATAATGCAGCTAATGTCCTTTTTCCTATGTGCTGCCCAATGAAAGCAACAATTAGACCTATGATCTTTGATAATGCATTCATTACTTTTACGTAAAAGTGCCTTGAATGTTAAAATATACCTCATTCAGATTATTACCCTTTCTAAGGCAACTGAAATCCTAAGGGCACGTAGAAGCATTAGAACCAACTCTGTGCGTCTTGTGTGTCTTTTGGCCCATAAACCCCCATCTTCAATAGATAATTGCAGTGTATGCATACTGGGAGGTTGAATTAAGCTGCTCTTTTTGCTGATGCTTCTTGCCTCTTAGTCATAAAAAAAAACAAAAAACAAAAAAACCCAAAAAAAACCAGCACCAAAGCCTGTTCTTGTACGGCGATGTCTTTTTCGTTATTTAAAGTGAGGGCAAAGGCAGCTCTAGTTGCATACAATTATAGCATCACTCAAGTTACTATGGACGCTTACCAGATCTGAAATGTCAGTTTTTGATAGAGGAACGAATCTGTTAAATTGCACTGGCTGCCAGCATCATGAGGTAAGATGAGTTTAGTTTAGGTACTGTGGCTCCCACAGTCTGGAATTCCTTTCTTTTTTGTCTATGGCTCAGATTCAGTCAGCTGCTTTTGAATGTTTTGTGATATGAAAGGTCATCTGTGTGTGGGTTAGTAGTTTGAGAAAATAGAAGAAGGCGTGCCTAGCTAACTGCTCCGTGTGATTTTCTAGAATATAAATAAATGTACATGAAATGTGACATTTGTTAATTATTTTGCTGGTTGTTATTTTTTTTCCAGATTTATTACTATCATAATGTGAAGTGCAGGAGAGAGATGTTTGACAAGGACATAGTAATGCTTCAGGTAACCATGTGTACTGGCTTGCATTTTATGAAGCATCTTTAGGATTCAAGTGCATTTGTTTGTAGCTCTATGAAAAACTTTTCAAATCGTCTTCAGTAAAGTAATGAATGTATACATTGCCTCTTCTCCTTTTCTTCTTGCTGTGTTGAAAAATCTCTTCTTGAACTTCAAATCTGGCAGTCAGCTTAGCTCTGACACAGAGACGTCTGTGTTTCTTCTATGCTGAGTGGGACAAAAGTTAAAAGTTGTTGCTTGGTGTTCACCTAGAAGGAAAATACTTTCACAAGGCCCTTAAATCTTACCTAGATGTGGCAATACCCAACATAATGCATGTATTCTGATTTACTTCTGGTTCCTGACATACTTCCCTAAGGCTTGATCTACCCCTGATTCTTAATTATCTTCAGCATCTGCTTATTTGGGTTGATATCATGCGGTTACATTGAAATGATTTTCTCTAAAAAAAGGTCTCACTAGCATTAGTAAACTAAGAACAAATAATTGGCTAAATTAGATACGTTGTTTAATGAACAAATAATGTTTTGGAATGTAGTATTCAGAAATGGAAGTAGGTGTGTGTCTAGCTACGTTAAGGCATTTGTATTCTTTCACAGAAAAATTGGAAAATCTCTTTAAAGTATTCTAGCTCTTGTTTTGAAAACAGGATTTCAAAATCTTTTTGTTTTATAAAACGAATGCTATATAATAAGTGATAATAGACGGTACTTATTATGCCTTCTAAAAGTTGGATCAACAGGAACAGAATAGTAAAGACAAAAACAAATGAAAGTCTTTCTCTGTTTTTTATTTAGATTAGAGATGGAAGGAATAATCCTGAATATTTTGCACTTAAATGCTATCAAAAATTATTAATAAATCGTAGCACCCTACATACTCAAACCTGTGCTGTTGCACTATTGGAGTCCTAAAAGAGTAAGTCTAATTAAATCTCCATGCCAAGGATAGAGAGAGATGAATTTAATAAATGATATTCTGTCAACTTTGTATATGAATATAAAAACATTCCATGCTAACACTGAATCTGTTTTCTGTTTATAATTATTTTCTTCTTTAATAGACAGGTGTGTCTATGATGGATCCAAATCACTTCCTGATGATAATGCTGAGCCGCTTTGAACTTTATCAGATATTTAGTACTCCAGACTACGGCAAAAGATTTAGCACAGAAAATACTAACAAGGTATCTTATATATGGATTTTATAGGAAAATCTGTGATTTTCTTTTCAAGAATATATTCAGTGCAGTTGTGCTACATCTGTGCAGTTTCTTGATTAAATCAAAATAAATATTTTTTAGTTCAGCCAGTTTAAAATATGAATAAACATTATACATGTCAAAATGATAAATGTCAGAAGCTGCTGCATGATTTTCATGCTGTTGAGGAAGTTTAAGGCAGTTGTGACTGCATTACAGCAGAACTTAAATTGGGGAATACTAAGGGTGAAAAAAGGCAACGTTTTGAGGCACAGAAAAATATTTTCAGCATATGATTTTTTAACCTTTAAATGAAACATGTAAATTCTTTTTCTTTAATTCAGGATGTTGTTCAACAAAATAATACTCTTATAGAGGAGATGCTGTACCTCATCATAATGATTGTCGGTAAGCTCAGAATATGTTTAATCCATTTTTTAAGATTCTGTTTAGTGGTCTGGAATTAGCATTCCTTGTTATGTCAAATTCAGTTCTACTTTAAATGCTTTGTAGTTCTTGAAACTAGCTTAGTTTAGCATTGTGAATTTTTCATTAACATAATGGATTTTTGAGTGGGCTAACACAGGATTTCACAGCAGAAACTTATTTTCCAGTCTTTTCCTTTAAATGACAAAAGAAAAACAAATAATGTTTAAAAATACTCTAAAATGAAACTAAAAAATACTGTTCTTTTATGTTTCTAGGAGAAAGATTCAGTCCTGGCATAGGACAGGTAAATGCAACAGATGAAATCAAACGAGAGATCATCCATCAGCTGAGCATCAGGCCGATGGCTCACAGCGAATTAGTAAAGGCGTTACCTGAAGATGTGAGTTACTTGGAAAACAAAACAAAGCCTTCAATTTTATAAGGTTAATTGGTGAAAATTAACTTTCTTACATGAGTTAATGCTGCTTAATGGAAGCAGCGTGATTATGCAGAATAAAGTTAACATGAGAACAGATTAACAGTTGTCATAGAGAAGGTAGGAAAACACTGTAGAAGGAGAAACAGTGTATGAAATAGGCAGGAGCCTGAGAGCTTCTTCAGCTCTTGACTTTAATGCACTTTCTTATCAGGCCATCTGGTCAGCAGTCTCTGCAGTCTGCTTGTAAATCCTAAATAGATGTATGCAGGTGGGTTGCCAGAGCTACCCAGAAATATAAACTCATATTTTAAAGCCTAACAGTAACTGAAAATATATGAAACCAGGCACAGTATAATGACCTGTGAAACACAAATGCTTCATTTGCATGGATAGAAGCATTTACTTGAGTTCCAGTATGAGTACTTTTGTAAGGATGGCAAAGTATGATTTTTTTAGAAGATTTTTTGAGTAATCTTTAAATGTGATTTCAGAGGGAAGTCAACATTAAAACGTTATTTTTTTACTGCATTAGTACTACTAATTTAAGCTAGAATTAGCAGTTAATTATGTTTTCAGTCTTAAATACATTTTCCCTGACCTGTTAACAGCTGTACAGGGAAAGGGAAAGGACTATTAGAAAGAACTTAGAGATTATTTGAGCTGATTTTTTTCATCTCCTTTTATGATTATCATTTTTCTGTGCCTTATCCTTCTATCTTCTTTATCATTTTTTAAATGCCTAGAGTCTGGAAATAGTGGCTGTGTATTAAGATACATTGAGTAAACTGGCTCAGTTTTCTTCTGTTATGTTCTAAGTTTATTTTGACAGGAGAAAAACAGTACAAATGCAGTATTCTTAAAAGTGCTTTTCGCAGACATGGTATTCCTGACCGTATGTTCATATTTTGTATTTTAGCATTCTTGGGAGTGTCATGAAAGTTACTTCATTCTACATCTGTTTTACTCATTCATCTAGTGCTGTATGTTATTTGAATGTATTTAAATCCAGGAACTGCAGTAACACGCTGTTTTGCATTTTGACTCAATATAGGAGAACAGAGAGACGGGAATGGAAAGCGTGATTGAAGAAGTGGCTTGTTTCAAGTACGCTTCCCTTTATTCTAATATTTTAGCTTTTAAAATTAAATATTTAAATTGTTGAGAATGAGAGGACAGAAGAAACAGGTACTGGTGAGTAATGAAAGCAAGAAAAAGACATTCTCCTGTGAAATTTAACTCAAAAGGAATATTTATCTATGACAATATAGCAGTCCAGCATGGAAGTCATATGAGAGATTTCCATGTTCACTGCTGAGAATTAGGCTTGTGTCAGTGAAAACTTGGTGCCCAGCTGCTATTTGTCTCATAACAGTCTTTTCATGGGAACACAGGTTGATTACTATCAGTAGTAATCTTACTTTACTTACTATGAGTAGTAAGTGAATCTCTTCCCTATCCCCCACCTTTGGGGACTTTCCTGAAGTGCATCATTTTTAATGCTCATTTTAGAGTGCTCACTGAACAATGTTTTTAGCTCCTTTAGTTAACCATTCGTGCTCAAATGTTAATAACTGGTAAACATATATTTTACAAATTTCTTGATAGGAAACCTGGATTAACTGGCAGAGGACTGTATGAATTAAAACCAGAATGTACCAAGAACTTCAATCTGTATTTCTATCACTTCTCAAGGGCAGAGCAGTCAAAGGTAATTAATTTCAAGCTTCTGTTTTTCATTTTTCTTTTTTAATTTTCTTTTTTCTTTTTTCCACAAAAGTTTACTCTGTGAGGAAATATTATCAACTGCTACTTTTTAAAAGTTGAATCATTTGAGACAGTTGACAGAATTTGTCTCAGATTTTGCAGTGATTTCTTTATCATTAGATGCTTTATCATACATAGAGCTGTTGAAATCAGTGGGGCTTCAGGACTTTTGTCTGTGAGTTTCCTTATGTCATGTTAAACTGAAAGTGCTTTAACGGTCTGTATTTTTACTTACCTTTATGGACATTACCATTTTATAATTTGTCTTATGGTTTTTATGCTACTAAAGAATCCAGGCTGGCTCAAGCTGAAAGATTTATTTCAAAAATGTAGGCCTTATAAGAGGTTGATATATAGAATACAAAATGTACAAAAAGGACGTGGAAGCTTCCTCCTTTTATTTAAGGCGGGGATAAGGTGGAGAGAAACAGCAACAATATAACAAAGAAAATAGGAGCGCTTTTCTAAGTTTTATATTTCTGAGGGTTTTGAGTAATATTGACATTGTTCTATTTCAGGCCGAAGAAGCACAAAGAAAGCTGAAAAGACAGAACAGAGAAGATACAGGTATTTTTTTTAGAGAGGAGAGGAAAGAGATGCACCTGTCAAACTGTGTATTGCCCTGAATAACATGTCTCGGATTAGCGAGATCTTGGTGGGATTGTAGCAGTTTCTCTTCTATCTTCTTGACTGTAGTCGGGAATCTGATCTATGCTACCTTGTTCTTTCAGCTTTCTTTACACGCAAGCAATATCGAATGTTACAGCCTACTATCTGTGGTACTTTTTATCCAGCAGCTGTATACTGTGCAGGGTTAGAACGTTAAGCTGTTTGCAAGTCAGATATTTGATGCGGATGTTGTAAATTTAATATGCTGAAATGTGAAACTCATTTCTTTTTCAGCACTTCCACCACCAGTGTTGCCTCCTTTCTGCCCACTTTTTGCAAGTCTGGTTAATATTCTGCAGTCTGATGTCATGCTGTGCATTATGGGAACGATACTACAGTGGGCAGTAGAGCACAATGGCTACGCCTGGTCAGAGTCCATGCTGCAAAGGGTATGCTCCCTTCTTTAATACTGTGTGTATGGGAAAGAATGAGTATATATTTCAGCCATTTAAATTGGTTTGTTTGTAGATTTAGATTTAGTTGTAGGTGTTTGTAGATTTAGATGGCTTACTGGCATATCTGGAGTTCTAGAGCATCTTGGCAATTTGTATGTGAGGGAAAAAGTGTTTGACTCAGGATTTAGAGTTTTCCACTGAGATTTAAGTGTTTTCACTTTAAAATGCCATTGAGGCTACTTTCGTGCCAAATAGAGTAACTTTATTTTTTTTATTTCAAGGAGGCTGCAGCTTTTCACTGACCTGAAAGTAAAGTTAGTGTTATTTTAAAGTTTTTATCATTGAACCATTAAGGTTGGAAAAGACCTCTAAGTTCATCTCATCCAACCATCAATATATAGAATGTTAAAATTTTGTTTAATAATTTCAACTTTCAGACAGTTAAATTTTGCATGTGTTTAGAAAGGATTTAAAATGTGCATAAACTTCTGATAATAGCATGCAATTCTTAAGGCTAAAGCTGAGAAATATGAGAAGATACTGAAATTTATTCCAAAATACTGTGTTCCCCTTGATTAGAAGGAGAGCAAACAGAGACACCAGGTGTGTAAATCTGCAAAGTTTCAGGAACTTGTCAACACACACTGTTAATCCTGTATAATATTGCTTTGCTGCTACGTGTATAGAAATAACTTCAAATATGTTCGTATTTATGTATTTTGTTAATTGTATTGATTTCCTTGACTTTTAATGAATTACCTTAACTATGTAAAGAGATTATGCATGCTTTAAAAAAGAAAAAAGTACTAAATCTGATAATTTTTACCTAGGTTTTGCATTTGATTGGAATGGCACTACAGGAAGAAAAACAACACCTGGAGAATCTCAGTGAGGAGAATGTTGTAACCTTTACCTTCACTCAGAAAATATCAAGTATGCCTTTCTCTTTATAAGTAGAGCAAATTTTAAGTAAACGAAAATGCCAGTCCATCATATTTTCTTCTCCTGTAACAGTACTTATTAAAAGAGCATATTTGTTGATCCATAGAAAATTGTTTTCAATGTTATAAATACATAAAAATTTTTAGATTTTGCAGGAAAAGTTGACCAGATTATATATACTTCAAACACATGTAGCAATGATAGCAGCTTTGATAGCTACGATAGTTAATTCCTTGTGCAGAAAAAATACAGAATTAGAATAATTCCCATGAGATCTAATTTTTAATACCATTGTAACACTTTTAACAAAAATTGTTGTACATGATCAGACACTGTTGCAGTTGTTGCTGCGTTCTTAATAAGTTGGAATATATTTGATGCTTCTTTGCATCTTCTGACTAGTGCCTGTAGTTCTATTAAGACACAAAACTGCTAGAATTCTTCAGTTGAAAATAGGTGGGAAATACAACATTGCAAGTTTGACATAGCAGCTTTCAGGGTAATAAACATTCGAGATGTATGTACAGTGCATTTGGTCTTGTAAGTAAAGTTAGCGAATGAGAGTTCTGAGAATTTCTTCTAACCTTTCAGAATTTAGAGATTATTAATGAAAATGCTTGGAGGAGTGAAAGTTATGTATTAGTTGAAGGAATTCTTTAATTGTTGAGTATATATGCAGGTGTTGGTTGTTTTTTTGTTTTCTTTGATAGTAGTTAGCATTGAGTTTGTCATTCTGGTTTTTCTCAGGGCCAGGAGAGGCACCCAATAATTCCCCTAGTATACTCGCTATGCTAGAAACGCTGCAAAATGCGCCTCATCTGGAAGTGCACAAGGACATGATCAGGTGGATTTTGAAGGTACATCTATTTCATATAACTTATGAAAACTGTGAAATAAAGATTGTTGAAACTTCCCTAATTCTACTGCAGTGATTTCCTTATTTTCCGTGTTGTTTTATTCTGTTTTATTCTATTCCTTTAGTTTTCTTGGAATCCTAGACAACATATTTTCTGGTCAGCGTTGTAGTTTGCACAGTTATGTTCATGTCACAAACTGAGAGATTTTGTTTTGTTGTTGTTTTTGTTTTGTACAGACTTTTAATAACATTAAGAAACTAAGAGAAAGTTCTTCTACAAGTCCTGTGTCTGAGACCGAAGGAACTGTTATGGAGGAGGTAAAACAAAGCTGTGGCAGATAGCTGATCTGAAACAGGCCCACATTGTGACTAGCAACAGACTGTGTTTCTGATTGCAGTTCTGATTCAAAGATGGAAAATGTCAGTGATTTCTTCAACTTTAGTTCTCACAGCTTGTAGATCAAACAAACCTGTCTGTTTGCAAGACCTATTAGGAGAGTCTCAGGTCTATTTTTACCTTGCTTTACATACTGTAGCCTCCAAATCTTAGGCAAGTTTACCACTACTTATAGCACTGACCACGGCAGTTAGGGGATTCAACCCTTCCTTATTGTTTCAGTTTCATTGAAAATGAATTTCATTGAAAATAAATGATATTTATTTTACTATGCAGATCATTTCAGATGAGCTCTGCTGTTTAATTTAGCTGCACATGATGTCTCAGAAACATGGGCCTTAGAGCACTGCAGTGCAATTAAGAATACAGCTAGTGCAAAGGGAGAGCAGCACGAGATGCCTGTCACTTCCCTTTTTATCTTTATGAGTGCTCAAAGGGAAGAGAAATACAAAATGTCGTGAAGGGTTGAGGTGGGGAAGAAGTACTCTTCTGGATCTGCAGTTCTCTCTGGTATTGAATGTGAACCAAAGACAAGAGGGCCCTAGAACTTTTTGATAGACTGTTTTGTCTTTTTATGGGACTCTAATTGCTTACGGGTTAATATAAGTTACAGATGACAGCAGCTAACGTAAGTTGTCCATTTTAACATTGTTTTGAAATGGCTAACTGATTATTAATACTAATTGAATGAT
>JAOWBP010001760.1:19054134-19068463 GCA_028571105.1 Tragopan temminckii
GGAGGTCGCTTCTTTGAAAAACAGGAAATAGGAATTTCATCTTGAAGTAGAGTTCTCTCTTTATTTCCACTCAAGCATTAAGAAACAAGGCAAATTCCTTGACGACTACTTTTGTTGTTGTTGAAAACATTAAAATTTGTTTTAGTTGGCTTCCTGCGGAGTTAATTTACAATTCTCTTGGCAGTTGGATAATAATGTTGCAGTAATTATCTCTCATGTTGTTACATGCATACAAGGAAAGGTTAGATAATATCTATTTTCACTTCAGCAAAGATTAGTGAGATGTGATGTTGTTTTATTTTCTTGTGGTCGTGTGGAGTACTTCACAGATTGTAAATGATATGATATGACTTACCAAGGAATTATAACGGGAAAAGAATAAGATTGCAATTCTTCTTGAAAAAAAAAAAAAAAAGGTACCTTTAAAAGTCTACGCGTGCAGGTTATGTGGAATGAAAGTAGTTGAGAATTGGAAAAATAGCATCTGTGAAAGTATGAGGAATTATATGTCTAAAAATCAACATCTAAAATCTTCTCTGCTTTTCTCTCTAGAGTACGAGAATGTCAGGTGCTCTTTTTAGCTGGAAAAACAAAGGGCTGCTTTTATCCTCCTCCTTACCTTGATGACTATGGAGAGACAGACCAGGGACTTCGGTAAGTATTTTTGTAAATAACTTTTAAAGGCAGGAATTCTGAAGTTATGAGCAGTTTTGAGGTCTAAAAACTTAAATAATTCTTAGCATCTCTGCAGTTGCCTGGAAAATAGGGCTGCTCTGAAAGTAGTGCCTCCTATTTTATTATGTTGGCCCTCAACATCAGAAGAGGCTACTGGTGGTATGGCAGTGGAGGTTGAACTTTCCCAGGAATAATCTGTTATATTTTGTTGCCATGCAACGGATGGCAGCAGAGGGGCAGTCTGACAAAATGGCGTCTGACATGGAAGTGTGTATGGAGCAAAGGTGTGTCACTGAATTCCTTCACGTGGAAACAGTGGCATCCGCTGACAGTCATCAATGCTTGTTGAACGTTTGTGGAGACCAAACAGTGGATGTGAGCACAGTGAGGCAGTGGATGGTGCTTTTCATCAATGTCAACGGCAGCATGAAAGACAAGCTACATTCTGGACAAGGCTGAACGTGACAGTGTCCTGGACTGCATGGTTACAAGTGGTGTCACCACTATGAGCTGGAGTCAAGACAGCAGTCCATGGGGTGGCGATGTGATTTCTCCATCTTGGAAAAAGTTCAAGATGCAGCCTTCAGCAGATAAAGTGATGTGCACCATCTTTTAGGATAAGATGGGGGCAATCCTTCTAGATTTCCTTGAAACAAGACAAATATCAACTCTGACTGCTACACTGCAACACTGATTAAGCTGAAGACTGGAACTGCTAGGGTCAGGCCAGAGAAGATGACAACCTTTCTCTTGCAGCACAATAACACCAGTCCTCATACCAGTTTGAAGAATGTGGAATGCGTCACCAGTCTTGACTGGACTGTCCTACCAGATCCACAATGTAATCTTGGTTTGGCGCCTTCTATCTCCCATCTGTTTGGGCTGAGGAAAGATGGACTGTGTGGGCAACAGTTTCCTAGCAATGATGCCGTCATAGCAGCTGTAGAACTGCAGATCACCTTTGCTTATGCAGATTTTTACAAGTTTACATGCAGGCTCTTGTTCATCGCTGGCAAAAAAATGCATAGCTAGTGGTGGTGACTATGTTGAAAAATGTTTTGTAGCAGAGAATTTGCTCTGTCAAGCAGTGTTATTGTGCTCTTTGTAAGTATTGTAGTTTCCATAGAAACTAATAGGAGGCATTACTTTTGGAGCAGCCAAGGTATGTGCTGCTCCACATAGAGTATTTTTTTTATCTGTGTTATTTTAATCCTAAGTGAAGTTGTTATGAGATGATTTTATTTAATGTGGTCATTTTGACTTCTGTCTCTGTTTCCTATGAGAATAGTTTGAGGCCTTGATGTTGTTAATACTTGCAACTTCTGAAATTGGTCAAAATCATAGAACGTGAGCTGGGTCAGCATGGAAAAACTGCTGAAAAAATCCGTATTCAGAGCACTGTTAACTGTACTGATCCCCAAAATTTGGGGGGAACCCTTGAGTGATCAGGTTGGGAGAGCAGAGCAGATAGCGCTCCAGTTTACTGATTAAAGTAACTGTTGGTTTGTTCTGATGAGGGAATAATGTTCAAGGGTTATCTCAACATTCTGCAGTGCACTTGGAGTGTTTGTGCTTGATGGCGGTGGTTTCTCATATCCAATAAGCATTCTCTCTTTTTCAGGCGTGGGAATCCCCTACATCTGTGCAAAGAACGATTTAAAAAGATTCAAAAACTCTGGCAGCAGCACAGTATCACAGAGGAAATTGGACATGCACAAGAAGCAAATCAGACACTAGTTGGCATCGACTGGCAGCATTTATAATGGTTATCTGCTGAAGACTGGAACTTTATTAAGACTTTTGTAATTCAATAAGCTTTTTCAAAGGAGGGATTAGGAAGAAAAAAAAAGTCTGAGAAAATGAAATAAACCCAGTCCTTTTATTTAATCTTTGTTTTACATTGTATTTCATAAAGATACCAGTTAACAATAACCAAGTAAACTTTGTATGTAAGCAAGTTTTATTAGTCATATAATTTGCACTGTGCTTCCTTCACAGAAACCTCTTGGGTTATAAACCTGGGCAAACGAACTTGAGTTTCTGATTGAAAAGAATGACTCTTTTTGGAAGTCTGACTATGATATTTCTTACAAACTACCAGAGGAAATAGACTGCTGAAATGGAAACTAGATAGAGCACAATTACAGATTGTGTCTTGCCCCTTGCTAGTAATCTGAGCCGTTTTATTTATTATTCTGCATTTTAATACCTAAGCTGTGTGTACATGCAATGGAATGAAGTAAGGAAGCAAATAATGTAGCAAATGGATGTTTCTGTCTGCATCGGTGGATAATTCACTCTTACACTTGGCATATCTGAAATGATTTTGTCATTTGTACTCTTGCAGCTTTCTTGCTTCCAGTTGTTTTTAACTGAAAAAAAAAAAGAGAAAAAAAAAAACCAACAAACCCTAACACTAGCTTTATGAGTAAAATAATTTAATTTAAAGCTTTTTCCAGAGCATTGCACTCCTTAGAATTATGTAGTTTGTAATTTGAATTTAGCTGGGAAACCCTTTCACGTCAGTTATGTGATTGGTTATTGGTATTCAAGGGTTGACATTTGTGCTTTAGAAGATATTTTAAGATAATAACAATGTGTAAAAATGTCATGAAAGCTGATTTTGTTAATTTGCGGAAGCACAGAGGATATTTTCTTCATTTTTGTTAAGTGTCAACTTTTAAGGTGCAGATCCTACCTATGTTTTGTCGCGGATGAGCTGAATGATTTCTTCTGACTCTGGCCACAATTACACTGCCCTCATTTTTGCCTCTGTTCATTTTTTCTGTTGTACCATCAAGTATATTTACTTTTGGCTTGATTTAAAGCTCTGTAAAGATGTTTGCATATAGTATATTTTATAAATATATTCTATAACTGCGCAGATTTGCACTTGATACAAGGGTGCCTGAAGGCAGTGAGTTTTCTAGTTGTATGTAATTAGACCGCCAAGGTGTCTCTAAAAAGTGACATTATACTTTATTGATTTAAAATAAAATCCATTACCCTTCTCTCTCCTATCTTTTGACAAACAGTAATAACTTACATAGTTCCGTTCCTTAATAACCTTACTTTCCTTAATAAATCTTACTTTCTGACTGTATCTTCAGCCCAGACAAGCAATCCCCTTACTGTCTGCTGTATCTTCAGTTACACTTGGCCTGACTCTGGATTGTTTCTATTTTTACAGATTTAATGCTTCAGATAAATTTTGTATATTCCTGGTGTATAGGGCAATTTTCACATTCAGTAACAGTATTGAGTGAAGATGCAAAATAAATAAACTTGGCCAATGTTGATTCCCTTTTCTTGAAAACAGCACAGACTGCTCTCATCTCCTGTCTGATGTCACCCTGTATCTGTCCTTGTCACTTCTTGTGCAGAGCCATGCAGAAGTATCACATAGAAAAGGGCATTAATGCTTCATCTCTACTGTCCCCTACTTAAGGGGGTTAATATATCAACAGTTTTCTTAGCACAGTACTTAAAGAATCGCATCTTTTTTGGTGACGTTACTGCTTCTTTGCAGAATATTGCCACATCTAAAGATATGTATCCGCATTGAAAGATTCCTTTTCCCTGAAAGCATGTTAAAATGATAACTGATGACACTGACGGATTTCTCTGTGCAAAGCAAAACATTGGTAGCAAGAAGGATTTGCTCTTTGGAATCATCAAAGTCTATGAGATTGAACAGGTTGGTAAACTTTTTACTGTAGAGTACTCCAGTTACTTTAAAAAAAAAAAAGCTAAGTTTAGTTGTTCTTCACCTGAGACTTCTGCTCTCTTGTTTGTTTGCATGTATTAATTGTAAAAATATTTTTGTACAATGTTTCAGTATCAGGGGGATAATTTCTGTAATAAATTAGGTATAACTTTAATATTTGCAGATTACACAAACAATCTGGAATGTATTGTGTGTCTGAGGGGAAAAAAAAACAACCAGCTCCAAATAAGACCCAACAAGAAAAAAATCCATGAAATCCCCAAATCAGAAATCATCACAACAGAAAACAAACGAAAGCTGAAGGCATCAAATGTTTTTGGCATTGTCATTATATAAATAATATTTAAACTGCTGTTAGAATTTTGCTGAGCTTGTTCCTTCATGCGTGTCACCTTGTTAATCGCGAGCTAACAAATGACTGGATGTGCAACATCTGCAATTCCCCAGCTCAAAGTGTAAGATGATTATATTATTAGTGTCATATGCTACAGTCAGCTAAACCTTTCCTGACCTCTACCAAAAAGTCTAATCATCTTTTTAAAGGATTGTAAGTTATATTTTATATGAGGGAGAGTTTGGGATCACAGCAGTGATGGTTTTTTTTACTCTGTTCATACTTCATGGTAGCACTCTGTACTCTTCCAGTCTGCTGTTGCAGGCTCACACTTTCTTGATGGCAGTACCACACCAGGATAATGCCTGCTGCCTTCTGCCTGTGCCAGGAGCCACTGCTCCCTGCAGCTCCCACTGCTTCATCTGTGATGCTGAAGGAGTTGGCTGGCTGAGCCATGGTGCTGTCTATGGATGCTCAGCCTATTTCCAGCTTCAGCTGTCCCCCAGTCCCCTATTGCTTCCATCTATGTTCATCAAACCAGTTTTCATTCTACTGCCTGCACAAGTCAGATTTGGGCCTTATTTTCCACTCTTGCATTGGGAATTGACCCATACTGAAGGATTCAGCACTGCTATGCTCTTATGTATTTAGGACAGTGGATGTCAGCAGCCTGGGTGCACAGGTGTTTAATCCAAGTTCTGAGCTTGTGCTGCTGCTCTGAAGACGTGCTGGCTCTTAGGCTCCAGCCTGGCACCTCACTTCAGTGCATTTTATTGTGTGCTATCTTTCTTGGTGGTTGTTTAGAAGCTGGATACTCTATCTACTGTGAAAGTATCTTCAGCACAAAATCTGTTTTTCTTTTTGGTGGGTTAAAATGCCAAAGGAGAGAGTCATCTCAAAGCAGATGATGCTGCTTTCAAGTTTCCTAGGGCTAGAATATGACACAGGAACAGGCATGGCACACGCAACACACTAAAACCTCATTTTTCTTTCTCTTGTGCCCAAAGTGCAGATCAATCTCTGATAGATCTGTACCACGGCCTTTTTGGATCTCAGGCTTCCTGAGCAAGGCATCAGTATCTGCTGTTTCACTGCAGTTAGTCACCTCCCTGCTTATCAATACAGGCTATTCTCCTAAGTCTTGCCTACTTGCCTACTTCACCTGCCCTTCTGTGCAAGTATCTCTCTATTCGTGCTTAACTCATAGTGATTTTAACATTTATTCTCCAAATCTCTGTGCCAAGTATTAAAACTGCTGTGCGCGTTCGTGCTCTGTTTTTCTGCTCTTTTGCCACCCTCTCCTGGCCCACAAACGTTAGATGCCCAATTCTTTGTGTCTAAGAGGTTTGTCAAATCTCTACCCTTGGAGGAGAAAAAGAGGGAGAGATTCCGCAATGCGCCAGGTGTAGGAGCTGAGAAATGGCAAGTTCTGATCTTCGTCTCCATGACAGCAGCGATTAAATGTTATTTTCATCAGTTGTGAATGTATGTTCCCACAGTTTCTTGCCAGATAGCGTGAGACTGGGGGTGCCAAGTTTTCCAGCTTGTCCTCTGCATCAGATCCCTGAATGAAAACTGGTTGTGTGATAAGCAGCAGGCAGGGTGGGACGGCCGAGCTTGGGCTGGGGGTGGCATCTGCACAGCCCTCTGTGGGATGCTTTACTGATTTTACAAAATAAGGTTATTTTTTTAATATGTGGAACATATTTCTGTACTTGCAGTACTCTGAACGTGAGGGATGCCAAAGCATATTAATAAATCAGAGAAAAAGTTATTTAAAAATAACGAAGGCAGGGAGACTGGCAGCTGATGTAATCCACTGGTACCCTCGAGTTAGAGAGAGGTCTGCATGAGGGAGTGAGGTGTGCTCATAAAGTGCAGTGGGAGCTGAAAGCTCAGGCCACTGCCTCAGCTCTGAAACAAAGTGCGTTGCGTTGGACTTTATTTCTCTGTACTGCTCTGTAGTGTGAACTTTAAGCTCCTCTCCACCCTTACTGCCAGCTGGAATTGGGTGGAGCTCAAACCGAGGAATTTGTAGGGTTTTTTTCTTGATAGGGAGGTAAATGCTGGAGCAATGCACGTGCTGCTGGGAGCAAGCAGCAGCACACCATGTCTGGCTGGAAGGTGAGGGGATCACTGTTCTTTGTGTGGGGGAGAAATTTCTAAGAGCAAACGTTTTGGCATGGTTAGCATTTCACCTGGTTGGGCAGATGTAGGATAGTGGTTATGTGGGTGTTGCAAGGTGTCCCATCCACTCGAGACAGCAAAACCAAGAATGTGGTTGCTCCGTGGCAGCAGACACACTCAGGGCTCCCGGGGCTGTAGCAGCAGTGGAAGGAGGGAAGGTTGTTTCCTGCCCACACCCCCAACACACACCTGTAGGCTTTCACAGGTGACACATCTGTAACTGCTTGAGCAGTAGAGGGCTGGAGATGGCCAGGAAGGAGGGGACAGAGCCGGTCCGTCTCATGGGGCTGGAGCTGTGCTGCAGTAAGGAATGGCAGAAACCTTTACCTGAGATCCAGGCATGCTTGCAAAATGCTTCCTGGAATGGATTTAATCCATTTTTAATGTCACCTAATCACAAGAATAATCTGAAGCACTTAAATAAATTAAATTTTAGGTACTTGTTAATTTTAGATTCTGAGGTTAAAACAAAAAATGCTGTCGTAATTTATTTAAAACGTGCCTACAGCAACATTACAGAACTTTATTTCTGCTCTTAAGTTTTACAGTTAATGACAGATTCATACATGTGAACTTGTTTGTGCTTTGCACCTGTGGTTTTTTATCATCTTCAGTTTGGTTATTTGTGCCAGACAGAGCATGGGTGTTAATGGGAAAACTCATCTCATTTGCAAAATCATTTGCCTGAGGCAGGGCTGCGTTCTTCTCTTAGGAAACAGCTTGACCTGGGAAGGCTGAAAGCAGTTTGTAGCAAGGAAGCTTTGCATTTGGGGGCTGCTTGCTAGGGACAGGTTGGCAGGTGAATGAGCTGCCCTGACTGCACACAGCTGTGTCATGCCTGTGACGGAGTTTGCAATCTCTCCAGCTCGGCTGCACTGGGAGGGAGAGCAGTTCAAAGGCCTTGGATTCCCTATTGTTGCACATTTTAAAGTGATTTCAGAAAGATTTGAAATCTTTCAAGAAGAGAAAAACTTCATTTTCATCCTAACAAGGCTGCCTGGCCTCACTTGCTGTTGGGAAGCAGCACTTCCTGGTGCTGTGCCTCACAGGCCTGTCCCTCCTCTCTGAACCTCAGCACTGTGCCCTGGGAGTGCGATGTCAGACACCAGGCAAAGAACTGTGAGTATAACCAGATGCTGGCTTGTAGACCTGCTGTTTGATCCCTGAATTGCTGAGTTTTCCGGGGGCCTTTGATCCTCAAGCTTGCTTTGCTGTGGAAAAAATGGCTCTGAGAACAAAGGGTGCGCCAGGGTTTGGAAATGAACCTTGTAATGAGCTTAGTTGGTGACTGGTGGCAGGAACATGCTGTTGGTGAGGTGGGGCTGCTTCTGCACCGCGTGATGCCAAAGGCTCCATAAGGACCGCCAGGCCCGGTGCTCCGGCACCGCGTGCGGCCTGGGGCTGCAAAATGGCTGGGGAAGAGCTGTCGTGTTTGAGTCAGTCACCCAGCAGCATAGATCTCAGATCATCACACAAACAAAGAATTTTAACGTGTGCAAAGCTTCCGATTTTATAGATAGCTGCATTCCTGTTCCCATAAATAAATGAATTTGCCTAAGCCTTCATCTCCCGCAGAGGGCTGTTACCACGTGACACCATTCTATTTTTCTGTCCTTATCTCTTAATTAACTAATCTCTAATAATGCTCTTTACTTTTTTTTTTTTTTTTCTTGAATAAGCATTTGTGATCCGTCCCCATTTTGCATTGATCATGGGACAAGTAGTACTTTCTTATTTTTAACCTGAACATACGTACACACCAGGTGAAAAGAAATAGTTTTGCTGAAATTCCCACTTTTTTATATCAGCCTTCCCTGCCTGCTGGTGAGAGATACCCAGAGCCCAGTGCAGCAGCCTCATGCTCCCCACTAAGCCACGTGCATGCCTTTGGCTGGTATTACAAAATGTCCAAGCTCATGTAATGCATGGAGGCTAATCTCATCAGTTGTATTAAGGCTACTTAGGAATTAATAGCTTTAAGGAAGCTGTTTATATTTTCTCCTTTAAAGCGTTTAATGAATGTTCTGTGTTGGTTCAAACAAATGTTTTTCATGTGCAGGCATATATTTTAAATAAGGGATATTTCTGAACAATTTGCACTTCAAGGCCTTGGGCAGGCTCTCAGATCTGAGTACTGAGATTTAAGCCAGTAATCCATATGGAAGCCCCTAAAAAGAAATGTCCCAGTTTGTATAAATTAAGCACACATCCTTCTGAAGTTTATTTGAGAATCAGGGCAGTGCCCAGGAAGTTCTCAGGTTGCTTCAGGCACATCTGGCTACATCGGCTTCAGGTGCAAATTTAAAACTGTAGCAGTGCTTGCTTCAGAATGTCTGCTGTGCGTTAAGATTGAGGGGGAAAAAAGGGCTTATAAACCCAGCTGAGATAATTGTCAAAGATCCTGAAGATTCTGAGCACTTCTACAAGTGCTGTGAAGATGATATAATTCTGGCACACTGGAAAAGGGGACATTGAGCCGGTCTGGCAAATTCTCCTTCTAGTAAAAGGAAAGCAAATTAGCGATCTGTACATCCTGAGCTTGGCTTGGCACAAGACACGGGGAAGTTTTGCTTTCTCTGAGCCATTTTATAAAGGTGAAAACTTCCCTATAAGAACACATAAAATGGGTCAGAAAATGACTGCGGAAAAAAAAAGTCAGCAGTAATGCAAATTAAATAAATCTGTATTAAATTGTATGTATTTTTAAACATTTTCTTTAAAGAGGTTTTTTACTTGCAATGGAACTTTAATACCTAAACTCACATTTGCACGCAGCAGAGATATCTTCATCTAGAACAGCATTTTCCATGTCACAAGACAATATATTAAAGATTGAATCAATGATATATTACATGTAATATTTTACAAAACAACCATAATACAATTCTGTAATAATCATGAGATGTTACAAAGATCTTCATTAAAGAGGAGGCTTTATTTTAGACAGCGTGAGCATACATACTATTGGTTCTTACTTGCACGAAACCCCAATTCCAGTATTATTCTTCATAAACCCCCCTCAGATGGTCCCTACCCAACTTACGCAGTGACAGCATTGCTCTTGGAATTGGCTTCTCCAAGGTGGTGTTGAAGTAATAATTTGACAATTTGTCTCCCTAGCAACAAACTGAATAGAATAGAGACCACAAACAACTGCAGAGTCCTGTCTAAAGGAACATCCTAAACCAAATTTCTAAGACAGCAGTAGATCTAGATCTCTTTGAAAAACCTGATGTCTGGCCAAAAAACCTGTGTGGATCACAGCACACTGAAGCTTCACAAGAAAAAACTGTAATCCTTGTAATGCAGCCCCTATTCATAATGTGTTTCCTCCAAAAAGCTCTTCTCCGACAAATGGGGCTATGTCACATGCCATTTGAAGCCTTGTTCTTCTCTCACGGGCCAGCTGAGACGAACAGCTGGTTGTATGGATTTCTCACTGAGAAGTAAGCATCTGCTCTGTTCTACCCAATTCTGTTGTGCAGTTTCCCTCAGCAAAGCAATCAACGATAGGCTGTGGTGAATAGCAAGTTGGCTTTTAACTTGGTCCCCTCTCTCCGGTTGCTCCTGTGTGTACTTCAGAGTTGCCTTTGCTTTTTTTCTTCTTTATTGTAACTAAAGGTTAAAGCTGTCATCAGCTTTTAAAAAAAATGAAAGGGTGCCATAAATACCTGTCAAAATCAAGCCTTGTGTGCAGGTGGCCTGAAGCAGCTTGGCCACTGGGACATAGACACCGGCTTGATGCACGGACACATTCCTACCTGTCCTGTCATGGACTGGCCTGCCCATATAGGAGGAGCTGCTTATCACTCTGAACAAAAGCCAGAGGAGCTGTGGTTCTGCAGTGCTGCTGGAACGATAGCACAAGCGACTGAGAACGAAAACCAAGGAGCTGTGCAATGATTAGGCAGCCACAAACATGGCTCGTTTGGAGAATGGCCACCAGCCAGATGGACAGGACCTGCTGAGAAAACTCCACGAGGTGCACCACAGAAGAATAGAAATTTTGCACAGCAGAGCAAAACCTAAGTGTGGAGTCTGTCTCTTAGCTTATGGTGGTGTGTGGAACAGGAAGGTTAGTGTTTGCTCCCTCTGGTTTCTTTCCCTTTAGCTAAACTTATCTGGCAGCTGCAGGAAGACTCAAGATGATGCTCTGCTCCTTCACTGCAGGATGCATACCACAGCAAGTTTCCCATAGTTTATTGCAACTTTATGTATTAAAAAAGGGTCCTCCAGCTACGACCAATATTTGGAAATGGGCAGCATATGCAAAATATGCCTTCCCTTTGACTTGTAAGATACAATGAAGGGTACTCAGTCACTGATGAAGAAAAGTAAGTGTTGCAAAGTTTGCAAGGTGGGGACAGATTTAAATTTACATTTCTCCAGCCTCAAAGTTTGAGGTTTGATGTACTTACCAATGAATGGAATCCATTTGCTAGGACACTGGAAAACATTCAAAGTGTTTGTTCTAAGTATCCTCCTTTTTTCTTTTTTTTTTCTTTTTTCTTTTTTCCTTTTTTTTTTTTTTTTTTAATTTTAAATTTAGAAGTAGTTGGGCTTGAATACCATGGAGAAAGCTATGAGATTATGTATTTATAAACATCCAGAATAGCCATGACTGGCACATGCTCATAGCACTGATTCCACCCACTACAAGAGGAATCTTCTAAACTTCTGCTTGTTTGAGTACAAGATGAAGCATAAGTCTACAGTGCGTTCATTCAGGATATACTGACTGAAAAAAAAAACCAAGAACAAAACCCATAAATCTTACCTTGGTGTTCTTTTCATGCTTGCTCTGTTCTTTAAGTTACAATTTTTGTTTAGTACTTAAGTTCTCAGAATAACTTTTTGTTTTGTTCTATTAAGTACATCTTAAGAATACAGCAGAAAATACCATTGCTTAGCACATCAACAAAAAAACACATTATATGACAGGTTTGTCAAAACACTAAGTTATTATATACAGTTCTGTAAATTATTCTTCCTTTGACTTTTAATACATTACTCTCCAGAAAACCAAGACATTAGTCTTTATAGGTTAACGTACATTAAGTATGATGGTAAGCCAACTTGAGAAAAAATACTAACATTTCAAATTCCACTTTTAATTTCAAAGTAAGATGGAATGGATCAGTGTGATGCCAACAATTATTATGATTTCTTTTTAATACTAGCAGTCCCTGGTAAGGGAACGTGTGAGTATTGACAGTCCTAGTGGGGTCATTTTCCCCCAGAAGTAATGAATATGATGTACTCACTGAGTGGATAAATGCATTATCCCAAGGTGCACTATGCCGTATCCTTCCATATATATGTATAATAATAATAATAAAAAAATAGCATGTGTAGAAATGTGTATTCTGATGGTTGATACATAGCTTTTAAAAAGTAGGTATTCACAATCCTCAGTTTTTTCATTCCTCTTTGATCAGAGTTCACACCATTTAGAAGCTCAACTGACTGTTGTGATGGCTGGAGTCTTCCCAGCTTCTTCTCCTTCAGCCCCTTCAGCACCTGCTTCCACTTGATTGAACTTACCAATCTTTTTCAAGCTCTCCAATGCAGACTTCAGAGTGTCTTTCAGGCTGTTCTCTAGAATCCATCCTTCACTTTCACACTCAGGGTCTTCAGGATTTGTGATGCTTTCCAGAGAGGTGTGCAAAAGACGCAAGCCAACCATCACAGACATCTGCGCCATGCAATGGAAAAGAGAGGGACACTCAGGAAAAGCTTCCTATCCTTGCAAAGTGTGTCAGGTAGCCAGTTTGGGATCCTGACCCATAACATGGCTAATTGTAAAATTCACAACTGGCTTCTGGACTCCTTTAAAACACAGGACTGGTCAAGCCTGTGCTTCTGTGGGCTATTCCTTAACCTTCTTATCCTGGTTGTGCTGTCTGTGTACGATCAGCATCTCCAAACTCATGGAAGACAAAAGCAACCATCAGCATTTTCAGATGTTATGTTTTTCTGTTTTCACTCAAGGCATAAAGGGGAAGACTTCGGCCAAACAAACTTCATCAAGTACTTCAATCTCCAAAAGCAATGTCTCATCCTGTCTAACATAGGAATGCAACTTCCTTGATTCTTTGGTTCTCAAAAAAGGTTCTCATAGCTCTGAATCTGGAGACAGTCCTACTTTGCTCTGAATCTACTTAATACTACAGTGGTGTAAATCAGTTGAAGCACTCTTCTATAAAGGCCACAAGAAGTGATAAATTACATCATACTAGTCATAGGATTTTAAGTATCTGGCATCTTCCTTTCACTCTGAGCCCCGGTTCTCCTGCTGTCAGTAATGGGATTAATAACTTTCATATCAATGGTTGTTGCAGGTAAAGATTAATATATTAATAGGACTGGACTTCAAAGGTGGTCTCTGTGTTGCCTCCTCACTGTATGTCAGCAGTAGCTTTCTCTTGTGACTGATTTACTAAGTCCCACTACTTGGCAGTGTAATTAATCATACTCTCAGGCTTCCTGGAGAGAAATTAGTCACTAAATATGGTCTTGCTTTAAAAAAGAAACTGCTTACGTTGAAGGGACCAGCAGACCTGCCTTCAAATGAGATTCTATGACATTTTCTCTCAGTTTAAGACTTCCTTTTCTTAAAAGTCATACTCAGAAATATTTTGAGTCCCCAGGCTTAAGAGGCTTGCTAAAAGCAGCCCTAAGTGCTTCAGTTCTTGTCACCTCTGACCTGAACCTGCCTTCTCTGCTGGATGAGAGGAGGGTCCAGGAAGTAAGAAGCAACTATCTGCTAAACCCTTTTCCCACATTCAGTTTTGCTGAAGTAATTTATGTTGTAAATTATTTATTCTGAACCTCCAATGCAGATAGCTTTCCAATAGCCTCATCTCTTTACATTTTTGAGCCCTGGCCAGGACACTTAGAGCAGTATGCAACGCTCATTCTCAGAGAAATTATGAATGACAGCTGGACTTCTCTGTTAATTCAGAAATGTATGTTAATGCCTCAGCATGCTTCCGCTTTGTAGAGATACTTTGAATTGGCCTAACTTTATAGAAATACTTTAAGGGATCATGACAGGCTGAAGAAATGGATGGATGGGAACCCCAGCAAGTCTGAAGTTCAACAAGTGCAAAGTTCTGAACCTGGGAAGGAACAACCCCAGGCATCAGCACAGGCTGGCAATCTGCCTTTTGGAAAGCAGCTCTGCAGAAAAAGACCTTGGAGTCCTGCTGGACACTGAGTTGAACATTGGTCAGCAATGTGCCCTTGTGGCAAGGAAGGCTAATGGTATCATGGGCTGCTTTAGGAAAGTATCATCAACATGTCGATGGAAGTGATTTTTTCCGCTCTCCTCATCTCTTTACATTTTTGAGCCCTGGCCAGGACACTTAGAGCAGTATGCAACGCTCATTCTCAGAGAAATTATG
>JAOWBP010001760.1:19098945-19133237 GCA_028571105.1 Tragopan temminckii
CAGAAACCTCCCTACGTATCCCAGCCGCGAGTTTTCTCCTCCGCTTTAGAAAGCGGTATACGAGGTTCCCTCTGAGCGCTGTGGGGAGAGAGGCGAGGGACTGCTGGCTGTTGTGTGCGCAGGGGGGCACAAAGGAGGGCTTCTGTGCGCAGCCCCTGTCTCCTCTGTCACCCATGTCTCTCCTCTCAGAGGTCTCTTCTCCAAACATCACTCCATAGATGCCTTTCGTACCTGTCAAACGCGTGTTTCTTGGCACGAGGTTTGCTCAGGGCTTACAAGGAAAAAGGGTTCGAGAGAACATTCCCTTCTGTTGAGCCAGTGACCGAAATTATGAGATACAATTAAAGGGGAAACTCGCCTTTGTTAGGTACCTAATTGCAGCATGTGAGGCGAATTAGTCATTGGTAAAGCGCCTTTAATATTTATAAAAATGTTTGCAGCAATTCAAGTGCAAGTAACTTTTTGGTGTGTGGGTAAACAATTTACTTCCTTGATAACAGTGTGTTTCGTCTTTCTTTGGCCTTACGCCTAATTCATCCAAAGTTGTTGTTCCTTTTTTTCAAATGTCCTGGCTGTGTAATGTGGTTGGTGCTCGTGGTTTTACAGCAACATCTGCATCCAGGAATAGCAAGGATGCTACCAGACCAAGTCATGCTGAGCCCACTAAGGTGGGTGGAATGCTCGATTCTTAAATGCTTTTCTACTTGTTGTTTTAAAAGGGCTCCCCACGCCTCTTGCTCATTTCTGGAAGAAGTGGGAGGTTTTTCTCATTTGAGGTTAAATCCTTTGTGTGTTTGTCCTGGAGGGTTTTGCATTGCATTTCTAGTGAAATGCATGTTGTTATTGCTTGAAATACTCTGGAAAAAAGTTATATGTGTATATACTCCCTTCTGAAGTCTTGGGGACAGCTTTGTTAATGTCTCAGTTTTTTAGTGATCCACCTGCCAAAAAATATCAATAAATCACTTTAAAATGTAAGCGTGGAATGTAGTATTCCCTCATTATTTCAGAAATCTTTAATACATGACACTGACCTTTCCTTGAAGCAATTACTTTGCATCTTTGCTAACAGCCTTGGGAATAAGACAGAAGTGATTCTTTTTTTTATTTTTTTATTTTTTAGTGCAAATATATTTTTATGCAGTAAAGTTCTTGTAATAAGCGCTAAAGATTTGCTGATACTGTGTTTTTCATAAATTTTTTTAAACTAATGAGGAAATCTGATGAAATGATGAGTATTTTCCCAGTGTGAAAGAGATCTTGTGTACACATACTGCACCAGCGTGATTCCATTAAAGTTAAACATATGCTTAAGTTGAAATCTTTGTCAGTTAGAAATTAGATGTATCTAAAATGAATAGGTGTAGTATATTTCTGTATACCTACTATGTTTCTTTGTCCAGATCTGAGATGAAAAGCTTTGTTTTGTTTCAAATAGTACTTTGTGTTCTTCTCACCTTGCTGGTGTTGATTGAGGAGTGCAGGAGCTCATGGAGTTGATAGCCTGGTCCGGCTGTGCACGGTGGCTTGTTCACTAGTATGCTGCTGATACGTACTGGATGTGTTTTTGCTGTGGCTGCAGTATGAGCACTTGCGCAATATGATATTAGAGCGTTCTTGAGTTGAAAATAGGAAGCATGTTCGTGGCCTTAGGTGCGGTCACTGCTGTGTATTTGTACTTCTGACAGAAGTGGTTGTGCTGTATCTTACTAATTACATGACCTTTACAGAAGTGAATTTTTCCTGTCCTCGCACCCTGCCAAAATATCTTTTTTTTTTTTTTTTTTCCTCCCCCCAGTAGAGTTTATACATTTAGTTTTATTATCCTGGGGGGTTAAGGGGCGGGGGGGGTGAAGTACAATCAGAAGAACCAAGACAGTTCCACTAGTATAAGCTCTGTTTCCTTCAAAAACCCTTTTGTGCCCACAAAACTTAGAAATGTAGGTAAGTGCATAGTCCCAAGTTGAAGATCTTGGTAGGTGTGGGCGTGTTGTTATTCTGCTTGGGCATTGCCTGCTACGTAAGTCCTCAGAGTTTTGCTGGTACAATTCCACATCAATTTCAGGAAAAAGCCTGCATAACTGCAGTTATGTTTTATGCATAATGTGGCTCTAATGGTCAATGATTGTGTCTTTTCATGCTGTGTTAGACTTAAAGTCTAATGGGTAGTGCTTTTTAATGTAGATGTAGCAGTGGGAGAGCAAAAGTGTGGCATCCCTCTCTAAGTAATAGATACAGTCCAGGTATAATTGCTTTTCTGATGCTGTAGTTCATTCTGTCCAGACAGCTGGGGTAATTTATTGTAGTAGTTCTGTCGGAATAGACTCCACTTCTGCTTGCAGAGTTTTTTTTTTATGGTGACATAATCTGCAAAGAACAAGCATGGAGATTGTCTACAGAAACAGGCATGCATTGTTTTCTTACAGGATAGGAAAATCTGCAAAATTCATAAACTGTACTGATGTGCATTGCAACCTGCAACTGCTTGAGTTGAAAAGCTGAAATCAATGGTGCTGGTAAAGCCCTCGTATCAATATGGGAGTGTGAACACTGTGACCTTAACTGGTATTTTTTTCAAGAATTAAATGAACTTGTGGATCTCTATTTTGTAATGTTCTTTTACCTGTGTTTTCATTGTGGAAGAATTATCTGACGTGTCTCTGTTTTAATGGAGAATGGTTGAAAAATATTTGTTGGGAAAAAAAAATAAAAAGTATTAATCAGCACATATGGACTGTCAGTTTTATTCTTTTAATTCCTTTACTTGCAGTAGTTTTAAAATGTTGCAGAACTTCTTCTGATTTTCCTTTTGACTGAAGGAGTGTTCACCAAAAGGGAGAGAAAGAATGGGCAAATCTCTGTCAAAACTTGATACAAAAGTAGTTAGTAGTATTATGGAATGGTGGAGATGGAGTTCACTAATGCACTCCCAATGAAGTCAGCTTTGCTGATGGTTGTGGTAGGGGCTGATGTGTTGCCTTCTCTTGGATGGAACTCAGCGTTTCTGTGAATTTGAACTGGATGTGGAATTTTAAGTCCTGATATTGAAGCTTGAGTTTGTTGAGACGTTGTCTACCAGAAAACCTTGGTAGATTGGTAGATAGGTGGCAGAATCTCCTTTGGCTTTGACAAGGGCAAAACTAGCAATGTGATCAGTGTGGCATTTGGGACAGCGTTATGAAGCGCTCTGCTGGGTTTGTTACACGTGTCAATTTATCATATTCAAATTTCAGTTAATTTCCCAAACATATTAACTGAAAGGAACAGAAAGCTTTGCTCAGCTTTCAATTATGGGCATTAATGCGTTGTTAACTGGTACTAGCTTGGTTGTATCACACGTGTAGTTTTTTGTTTTTGAAATTAATATGGTCTAGAATGGCATTGAAAAGTTATTAATTGGTGATTAATTAATAAGTTGAGGAATGATTGATTCCTGATGTAGCCTGGAAATTTCAAAATGTTTTAGGAGTGTTGAGATTCCTGAAGAACTGTGTGTGATGGAAGGCTTAGAAGATAGAGCCCGAAACAGGCAATGGGATGCTGATAGGGAGGTCTCTGCAGGGGAAGTGGGCTGAGCTGGGCATTCAGCCCTGTGAATCCAATGGGGTCAGTGAGCATCCTGAGCTCTAGGCTATGAGTTACTCTGGATTTTCTCTGTGGGATTTTGAGAATGAAAGCTCTCAGATTAAAATATTGTCTGGATATGGTGTTGCCGTGAAAAGCTTATAGGAAAATACTGCATTGAATAAATAAAGAATTCAATTCTGAACTTGTGTATCCAAGGGAAACGAGATTTTAGAGATCTGCGCTGAGGATTCACAAATAGTCAGAGTGCTTGACTGTGACTGGATTAACTTTCCCTATCATATGTGCTGTTAATAACTGAAGTGAATGTTTCAGTTTTTTAAAAATAAAATATCACTGTAGTTTTTGGAAGCTTCTTACCTTAAGATTGCTTGCCAAACTCAAATTGAGACTAATTTTTTATGGCATGTTTATGGGAAATGAAATTTAAGGGATGAATGAGCAACTTATTGTAGGCTGTCTGAGCTCTAGTGTATGTTTTTTATTTGCCCTTCTTTATGTGGAACTGGTGTGTAACTATTATATGTAGACTCTACCCGTCCTTTCAGGTGTTCATCACCTACCAAATCTCAGAAACTGTGAAGATGCATACTTTTGCACAGGTTGCATATTTCGTATGAGGTAGTGCTTGTTCATTGTGATTGTTGCTTTTTATCTAAGTCCCGAGTAGCTCCCATTTTTGTGGTGTAGTTTTACCACAAAGAGAGGTTTTGCACTGTTCTTCTGAATGTTTGAAATTGCAGATTTCCTCCCATACTGTCACATACAGAAAGCCGTTGAGAGTACTGATACTTCAAATTCAGAATTTCACAGCTAATTTCAAGCACTGTAAGTTCATCTTCAAAGGTGAAGATTTTTAATACAGAAAAAGATTTTCAATACAGAAAATAATTCACACTTGCAAAATGCATTGTGATGCTGGGTTAGGATTCCAAATTTCTTCCTTCATGAACTCTTTCAAGTATAGATTTTGGTAGATTTTGCAACTGCGCAGTAGTTGCTTTTCATGGATTACTCTGGAAGAGAAAATGTAAGAAATATTTACATCAGAATACAAGCACAGCGTGGTTTGTAGGAGAGTAGCTGAGCCCTTTTATTTTACAAAGTACACTTCAAAAGTTCATTTTTTTCTTCTTTTTTTTGTCTTAGAATGACAGCTTTTCAATAGTTGTCTTCTGTGTTTTTGCCTGAGTAAAATTAGAGAGTTTTTTATTTGCCATCACTTAAAAATAAATATTTAGCACTCTTTTATTGACTGATGTGTCGTTATTCTGGTGCATATAATTTTTACACTGACCGAGGGGAAGTGGAAGTACCTCAGAATAGGTGTTGTTTTTCATCTTCTATCTGAGCAGAAGTCAACATCTTGAAAATGAAGAGACGGATGTGATGAACAGCTTTGAAACTGGCTAACATGCTTGCTTAGTTAAGAAAGCATTCTAAACAATCTGAAACTATTCCATCTGCAAGGAACTAGGCTGTATTAACTAGCTGAGGGTTTGGTTTGTATTGTTATACTATTGTGCTGCAGAGAACTTAGGCGAGGTTCTGCAGCCGTGGTTTCCTTCAGTGTGCGCAGGGGCTGGTCTGTCAGGAGTCTGCATGATCACCAGCAGTGGGTTCAGGGCGGTGGTTTCAGCGCCACAGCAAGCTGAAGTGAATACTGAATAGATAGTGCATGTTACCTGATACGAGGTGAAATGGCATCATTTTTTTTTTCCTAGCTTAGAAGCATGCTGAGTAAAAGTACTGGCAGCATGCTTGGCAGTTGTGGTGAAAGTTTGAGTCAGGGAAGACTTAAACTCTGAGTGTTTTGTCCCTGCAAATGATGTGGAGTCAGTCTTAATGCTGCTGTGATCTTCTTCATGTAACTTTTTTTTCCACTGTAACTGCTGAAGTCATTGCCTTGTTTAAAACATTGATTTCCAAGTGCTACTGCTGAGTCTCTGATTCATGGGTCTGTGTGCTGCCAGTCAGGAACTGTTACCGTGTAGTTGCACGGAAGTTGTGAGTTTGCATATAAATGCATTTACTTGTGGCTTACCAAGCTTTAGTGTTGTCCTTACCACATTTTTGAGAATTACTGCTCTAAACGTTGCCTTTCTATAGTAGCTACTATTGGGTTTTTATAAGATCTGAAAGTAGTATTTTACTGCTTCATATGTGAAGTTTTGTATGAAGTTTGTAATGAAATTATAAAGGGCCACTTGGGAGGTTACCTGGTCCAGTTCCCTGCTGTAAGCAGAGCTAGCTTTGAAGTCAGATTCATGTGAGTTTTGAAAACAGGCAAAGACAGTTATTCTACAGCTGTTGTGCTTGAACCTTCTCGTTCATGAACTTTTTTCCTCATCTCCAGTTGAATTTTCCATGTTGCAGGCATTGGCTCTTGCGAAAGGTAACTGGAAGACTGCAGTTAGTGCCTGCTTTAGCCTGCTGATGTCCAGACTAAGGAAACGTGCTCCCCTCAAACTTCCCTAGTGCTGTGCTCTAGGTGCTTCCCAGTTTTGTTTGCGCACTGCTGGACTGCTGTTTGTCTTAGAGTGAGAGTTCAAAACTGAACACAGTATTTCAGATGGGACCTCACAAGTGCTCTTGTTGCTCTGTGGCAAGTCAAAACCAGGCCAAGAAGCTCATTCAAATTGTCAGATCAATTTTATGTGCTAGTTCAAAGCCTGGAGCTGATGTGGGGAAGGTGGACAGGAGGGCTCGGTGTTGGTCTGTTCTGCAGTTAGCTTGGGCTATTGGAAGGAGGATGAAGGCTTTCCGGCCACTGAGTTACAGTGCCTCAAAGGATTGGCCTGCATAGTTGGTAGTTCCTTGCCAGCTTAATGGTTTTTGCTCTCTCTTATAATCTGTTTGGGAGTGTGCAATAAGGGACAGCCTGTTTTTTTCCCAACAGTTAGTAGGGATGTAGCTACAAATAGGCAGTATGCCTTTTCCAAGCGATATGAGGCAAGTTTCAGGGAGTATCAGCTGGGTAGTGACTTAATTAGGTGGGATTTGCACTTGGTAAATCAGTTGGATGCACTGGCAGGGCTCAGTTTGAAAAACTGAGTGCTGTATTTAAATTAAAATACACTGTTGAACTGTACTGATGATAATGATCTGTGTTAGGGTACTGTCTGGCAGCTGCCCATGAGGATGTGCAGACGTTCCCCCAGCTGTCTCTCTCACTGGGGCACCCTGCTAGGCCCTGCCAGGCCTCATGCCCCTGCCCATGGCCTAGGGCCCCAGCCAGCTGACCCAAAGCCAGAAATGAGCCTGTGCCAGTGGTCTCCACACGTCGTCAATCACTCCCAATATATGTATATTTATTTATAAATTATATGCACGGGCTGCTGAAGTTGTAATGTTTTCCTCTAATGTGTCCCTTGGGTTGCACACATGGAGCTTGGCAGGCTGCTGGTCTGGGCTGTGCAGCTCTCATCCTCTAGTTCTTGCTCACTGTGTTATATGTTCATGCTGTCTTGGTAATGTGGGTTATACACATTTCATACATCAGTGATTTTGTCTACTGTGTTAACAAATACTGATGACTAAATTTGTGTAACTTGGGTATAAAAAGACAAAAAGGATAGCTGGAAAGAAAAAGCAGTAAGCTTTTCTACTGTTTATGCTGTAAAAAGCACATTAAGGAAATTTCATAGGGTAGGCTGTTAGTGATAATTTCAGTCAAGATCACGTGTTGCTCAAGTGGCCGTCTTCTAAAGAAAGACCAAAGGGATGGCTGTACAATAATTTAACTTGATTGTGCACCTGTTCTGTTGCTGTCCTGAAATTAGCAGAACACAAATCATCATTGAAAATTGGCATCAGTTAAAAAGAATTAAATGTGCAGTTATATGGTTTAGGTAGACCTTGGGTACACGTTGTGAAATGCAAACAGAATTTATTCTAAATAGGTAGTGAGCTCCTGTGGCTTGGTTGCGAACTTGACTTTTCCCTCACAGACCACATACCTGTGAGTGGTGTTCCAACTGCGTGTTGGTCCTGCAGTATTTCACAGACACGCTGCCATCCTGCATCACATCAGTGTGGTGTTACGCAGCCCTTGCTGGGGGGATGTTGAGATGGTAGTAATGTATTTTTTTTTTTATTTGTGGTTTTCAAGGTGTTGAGAGTGCAGCAGCCTCTTCAACTGAATGCTGCTGTAAGAATTCTGCTGAGTGATGGCAAGAATTTTGTTAGAGCATGATAGATGTGCTTCTGGGAGGACTGGTAGTCAATCACGGAGTTTACAAAAATGTATTTGTTTCCTTCATTTTTGTCTTCATTGTCTTGTAGACTGGTAGGAGCTTACAGTAAATTGGGTAGATTTTTCTTGTGTATTGACTGAGGAAATAACAGCAATACATTTGTAATCAGGTGAGCTATATGCTTAGCAGTAGGGCTGAATAGTAGAACGTATGTATTACCATTGAGATTTTTTCTCCTTGTCATTTTCTTGTATTTTTTTTTCTTCTTGCAGTTTTTATAAATGTGAGTTTTCAAGAGTTTGGTGAACTTAGCAAATTATTCTCATTTGTGTTAGTAGTTATAATACCCATTGGAATAGTGGTTGAACAAAGTTCTGTGTGGTTGCTTGGACTTCCCCACAATGGTAAGCCTTTATTGTATGGTCACAGAGAATGTTTGGTTTGGTGAAGTGAAGGAGTTTTACTGATTTCAAGTAGCAGTGTTAGTGTTACCATAGTGATATGGAATTGGATTTTTAAAAGTAGGCGTGCAGTGTGAAAAAAAATCGTGTATTTTTAAAATTTTTTCTCCTTCTCTCTTCGTTTAGCTAGGAGTCTTTGGAACCTGCTTTTGAGAGCTGTATATGCTGCATAAGGAAATAATAGCTTCCTGTAAGAAGTGTTAACAGTGCCATTAAAGCAGAATGCTAATCACTTACTGATTTGTTCTTACTAATGCACATCTGCATTTAAATTCAGCTACATTATAAAATGTCTTGTAATTTGCTTAGCGTTCAGTTGCAAGACCAGCATTTATGCTGCTGGTTTGCAGCAGCGAGCAGATGTGCTACTGAATCATGGGTGAGAGTGTTTTCCTTAAAATGCGGAGTCAGCTCATGAATGCTGATTTTTGTCTAATGTTTCAAGTAGTTGGCTGTAGCCACGGTCTGCTTTCCTGTTCTGTTGGAGCGGAGATAGCGATGCATCCTTGCAGTGACTGATCCTCTGCTGCATGCTGCCAGTCAATAAGCATGTGGCTGCACAACATAAGGGCTGGGATATTTTCTGTTAGTATGAGATAGAACCTAGCTTCAAAATCACTAAGGTATATAAAGAGATTACAGAATCGGGGCAGTTGAGGTAGAAAGGACCTCTGGGAATGCCTTGTCCAGTGCCCTGCTGGCGGGAGTGCCAGCCAAGGCAGGCTGCACGGGGCTGCATCAGCAGGGTTGTGTTTGTCCTGAGACAAATACTCCACAGCCTCACTGGGCAGCCTGCACCACTGTTTGACAGCCTCACAGGAAAATGACTTTTTTCTTAAGTTTAAACAGAAACATGTTGTATCCCTTACCTCTTTTACTGAATACCATTGACAAAAAATTGGCTGTCTTCCTTATGTCCTTCCATCAGGCATTTCTACCCATTGCTAAGATCGCCCCCGAGCCTTCTGTTCTTTTCATGAAACAGTCCCAGTGCTTTCAGCCTCCTGTGAGACAGGTCCCTTCATTTCAATCACTGTGAACAATCATGAGAGCCCACAGAATGATGTGTGTAGAGCTGGCTGGGGGGAGTAAATTTCTATTTTGATCGAAGAGATTGGCTTCAATTCATTTTAATCTAACTAGAATTATAAATTTCAGTGTTAAATAAGTCAGAATTTTAAGAGGAGCTGAGAAAAACACAGGCATGGCAGGAATCAGTTTGATTTGATTTTATGATGTTGTGTGGATGATGTTGGATAACTGAATGGATGCCAAAGTATAAAGAGGTATAGGAGATGCTATCATCAGTTGATTAGCTGGGATCTCTGCAGGGAGTAAGGGAAGATAAAGAGATTGTGAGAGTTACCGACAGGAAGTGGAGAAGACGTTACAGTCTTTGATGAGATTTGGAGAGTTACAGTAAATGGGAGAGCCAGGGTCATGCAGATAGAAGCTTCAAAGGAACAGCAATCGGGGAAAAAATGAGGGACCATATTTGTTACAGGTAGTACTAATCTGATTAATCAGTGAGTACAGGAGTTGGTGACTGGGATGCTGTGAGACTAAAAATGCTCTGTGCCCAGTGGATGCCTACGTTCAGTTTGACTAATGCAAATAAATTGCCCACCTGTTTTTAAAGGGATTCTCAGAACTCTGTACTATTAATTGCAAGTTCATGTAAGTACACTCTTGAGTGCTGTTAAGGAGAAAGTGAAGTTGGGTGTATTGTGACTAGCAGTAGTTGAGCATTATTAAAAAAAAGAAATAACAACAACAAAATGAAAAATCCCTAAATAATGTTATTGTATAGAGTTTTGTAGATCATGACGTGTGGCTGATTTTGAGATGAACGTATTGAATTTGTATAGGTCTCTGTAGAATATGCTTGTTTATACTTAAGAACTCTGGCGATAATAAATGTCTGTCAACTCCCATAAACTGTTTGATAAAAACCATTGAGATATTCTAGAATATTTTTGCTGTTGAAAGTAATATTTTCTCTGATGTGTGCTGAATATATATCCTCTTTCTTCTAGTTGTCATGGATGATGACGATGATGAATCCTGTCTCCTTGATCTTATTGGGTAAGTTTTGCCTGTGTAATTCTTCAGAAAGGTTGGGTATTGTATCAATACTAGGTGACTTGCAAATAAGGTGAGTAGCTATGTTGAAATGAAATGGAGCTGTGCTTCCCTTCGTGGAGATGTATGTATAATATGACCTTCAGTCCCACTTCATGCTAGATGACACTCCACTTGTTGGCATTATTCTCAAGAGCAGCTAAGGAATGAGTGGGCGTGGAAGCTGAATTCTCTTTTCATTTAATGGTAATACAGGGTCATTGCAGAAGCAATGTAGTAGGGATGTTGTTACAGACTTCATTGCAGAGAACTGTTTTTTTAGGGGTTTAAAAAAAAAAAAAGGAATTTCAGCTTTTTGAGTGGTGGAGCTGGAAACTTTGTTGACAGTGCTTGTATTTTAAAGAGAAAAGTAAGATTATGTGATTTTCTTAAAAACAAACCAAAACACCTTAATTTCTACTAGTAACTTGTGTTTGCATAAAAATAGTAGAAGTGCTACCTGGTACTGTAAAGTATCCACAACAAACAAGGGTTTGTTACTGTTTTGCTCAAAAGGTGCTGATTTTAATCAGGTTGGGGATTTTGCTTTTTTTAAAAATATAAATTACAGATTTATTTGCAGTAATATATTCCGTATAGGTATCTCATAATGCAATAACTAGATTACTGCAATGCAAGATTTTTGTCGGTTGTATAAATGACAGGTTACCTTTGCTTGGCTGACATTCACATCAAGTATTTGAGAACAGGTAATGTGCTGTAATACATTTAAAACATGAAAAGAAACATCTCATATGCGGTACTTTTGTTCAAACTCTACGAAAAATTAGTATGGCTTTGGTCATGTAGCAGCTATTAAAATGCGGCATCTATTTCATACAAGTTTTTTTTTAATACTGTGTTACATGTAGTAGATAAATAGGTTTTCTGCATTTCTTGTGCACTGAAGACTTCCTGCAAAATCGGTGAGAACTTGAGAGAAAAGCAAAATGCTATCGCAGTGGCTACCGTAATTTAGGGATTACTCTGTGGATGCTACTGCAAAAGTGTTGGCTGGAGTGGATCACAGTTACATTCTGTGTCGTGTACTGTGTGAGATTACTGATTGTAGCTGTGAAGAATGAAGAGACATCGTGCTTTGACATAAAGATGGTAATTGGCCGCATTGGATAATTAAGTGCTGAGTCGTGAGTGTGAATCATGGGGATCCTGGTACAAGTTCACAGGTGGTCCAGAAAATGAAGTGCTCTCTATCCATATGAGTGTTTGAAAAATTACAGCATTTTTCCTGGTGCTCGCAACAATTACTCTCGTAAGCATCTAGAAGAATGGAGAGCAGCATCTTTGGTTTTTGGTAAGTGCCTTCTAAAATTCTTTAGTTATTAAAGCCAGTATTTAAGGTGATGAAGTATTCTCCCTTTTTAATTGTGTTTCATGACTTAAAGCCGGTGAGCAAAGTTACTATTAAATGGCTTGATAATGTATCAATAGAATGTGTGACAGACCTCATGATCTCATACAGTGATCTTTCTCCTGAATTCTTGAAATATCTACTACGAAAATGATTTTTTTTTTTGCTTGCAATATATGTAACTACTTGCGTGTTGTAAATGTAATTGTACCGCAAAGTCTCTGGCAAATGCTGCCTTTTTAACATGTACATGATAAACACATGAATGCAGTATTTTTTTCCCAAATAAGAGACATGTTTCTGTGCTTTTAGAAGAGTGTTAAACCTGATGTATTAACTTGTTTCCATTTTATTTTCTAGGATGATGGAGAGAGGAGAGATGGTTTGAATTAACTTTTTTTTTTTTGACGAGGATCTCCTGTTTCTCAATATTTTTTTATTATTGTTTCTTAATAAAGATGTTTTGAAGTTAAAAGACTCCATGTCACTTTGCTCTTTAGGCTAATGGACACATTGGGAAATGATTTATAATAATTTATAATAAAATAACCACTTGTAGCACATTTTTAATGCTTTTTATGAGGTCTACATGTGCAATAATATTTAAGTATTTTTAAATTATCTGAATTTCCAACACTGATTCTGTCAGACCATGTTTTAAATCTGAGTTCTGTTCAGTAATAGTGCCAGGTTCGTGAAATGCACTGAAATTATGTTTTGTAATATTTATTCAGTTCTTTGTATGGTTGATTTCACTTGGTGCAGCTTTTTACTCTGGCAAAAAAAACCCAAGCTTTTTGTTAACAGTGTCAGAAAACACATTAAAAGATTTGACCTGGTGAAAAACTTTATTGACTTAAACAGTAGCTGAGCAGGCATAATAATTAATCTCAGTAGAGGAGATGGTGGCTGTTTCAGTTCTCATGTTACTTGGTTGTAGTATTTTCCTTAGATTTTGTATTGTGTGCTGTTGTGAAATGCTGTGTTTGAGAGAATGAGAGTAATGCCCTCATAAAAAGAATAGCGTTACTCAGATTCTGTGATGAACGTGTTCGATCGTTTGAAATGTCTTTGTGCAATGACAGTAAATCTGATCAGTATCTGCAAATCATTCTGATAAAGAAACAAGGAGACTCAAGTGGTATACACTTTGAACTTTGCACTGGGGTCAGTGAAACAAACCTGATTTGTGTGAGTTAAGTGTGTCTGACTCAGTTAAATTCGCCTCATTAGCAGAAAGAGTTGCCTAAGTAGTAACTTTTTTCTTTCTTTCTTTTTTTTTTTAAGGGACCCGCAGGCACTGAATTATTTTCTGCATGGACCTAGTAGTAAATCTGTAAGTAGCATTTCCTGTGTGTGAGACATACAAAGCCTTTACTGAGTGCATTGTTTCTAAACATGATTTTGTTTTTTACCAGAGCAACGAAGACTTGACAAATGCAGAATATTCTGTAGCCAACTCAAATTCCATTTTCGCCAACTCCAATGTAAGTGGTCAGGAGAGAAATGTTGTTTTTGAAACTGCATGCTTTTGTTGCAGCTTTATTTGGCTCTTATAAAAGTGAATTAAGTGAATTTGGGCTTTGACCTTTTTCACATGAAAATTCTGAATGTTCTCGTAGAACCACCTCATGCTGCTCAAGTATTTCTGTTGGGTTTTCAGTAGTGACTGAATCAAAAGACATTAGCACTACTGGGCCATTTTTCTGCAAATTTTCAAAAGCCACTTGCTGAGCAGTGAAAATATTCTCCACCGTAACTCTTCAGTGAATTGGGCATGTGAGTTTATTGATTGTAGATGTGGTAGATCTGTTCTATGTCTGATGTATTATTTCTACATCTAAATGTATTATTTATACATTTCCTGTGAATTGTACCTTATTTCTAAGTAAAATCTGAGCTAGCAATTATGAAGTTTAATTCATGTTATTTTTTTGTTTTCTACACTGAGTAGCTAGCTGGGGATGTTTTCTTCCCGTAATTTCAGTGTTAGAGAATTCACTTGAAATTCATTAGGTGCTGTAAGTAGTCGTAGAATCATATCTCATAGAATGGCTTGGATTGGAGATGACCTTAAAGATCACCTAGTTCCAACCCCCCAGTATTCTTTTTGTGCTAGGAGTGTTGCTGCACTGGATCAAATTTTACTCAGTGATGTTGTGGGCTTCATGTACTTGGAGATACGGCCAAGGCTGATCTGATCTAGTGTTGGCAGTAGACTTCCCTTGAGTAGGAGGCTGGACTAGGTGGTTTCCTTCTAACCCATATTTTTTATTGCATTAGTTGATTATTGTTGTTGCTGTTTCTTTGTTTTATTGTGACATACTCATCCCCGCATTCAGCCTTTTTAACATACACAGTACGGTTTCCTTGTTAATTGCTCTTTCTGTTATGCTGTTGTCTTGACTTTGTACGTTTGCCCCGTGTTTCTAGCTGATAAGTGGGAATACTATAAATGTATAAGGACCTTAAATAATTGGTTAAATAATTCTTGAAAACTGTTTCTTGCTTCATAGAGAACTAGTGACTCTCCTGTTTGCCTTGTTCTTCCCTTTGGTATCATATTAAATACCAAAGTAAAAACATAAGCTTAGTGACAGGTTTTTTTTCCACAGACGTTACAGGCTGAAAGATCAAGATGTGACAGCTATGCTGGTTGAGATAGCTGTGGGGGAATTGGGATTCCTTACAGGGTGTGCCTGATTTTCAGCTGATCAGTAAAAGTGGTCTCAACATGGTGCAAGGCTAGCCATTATTAGACAGCAGTTTCCTATATGCGGCATGACAGAGATGGGTTTTGAGGATGCATCCTAAGAAAGATGAGTCTGTGGGGGAAAATAGATAATATATGACATATATTTGCCATAGCGTAGACTTTCTAGTTGTTCTTTGTGGACATTTTTCTGATAGGCATGAAAAGATGGGATGAAGTTGGGGTAATTCTTGGTGTGTTTCAGAAGCTGAGATTTTTTGATAGTAATTTTGAGTGGGATTTGTATTCTGGTTACCTCTTGTGCCTTTGCAAAGCACTGCTCCATCCATCCTCACAATCAAGTCATTTTTCACTCAAGTCAACACATGGTTTCTACCCAAGGAGGGGCGGGGAGAGAAGATGATGTTGGTGTTCTGTACAAATCCCACTGGTGGTTGGCTTCACAGGCCCTGCGTATAACTTAAGACACCTGAAAAGTTGAGGATTTCTGACTTTCTTTTGTCACTAAAATTCTTGCATATACTAAAAATTCTGGTTTTGTATGTATTCAGAATTGCTATCGTGAAGTAGGATTGACTGTGTTGATGTCCATGTAATGCCTTTCAGTGACAGAATTTACAAATTCATTATCAAGGGTTCAGTGCCCCAGCTGGTAAGCATGCACAGCCAGCACCTAACACAAACAAGATGAAATTCATGGTGACTTTAGGGAGAGAAGGCAGTGTCTGTATTTTTTTTTTTTTTTTTCCTCTCTTCCCCTCAGAGTGAATGATTGCTTAACTTCTCCACTGATTACAGGTTTGTTTCCTGGCTGTCATCAGTTTCTGTTACATCTCTCATGGGAGAGTACCATAGTCATTGCCTGGATTGTATCCAGTGACTTCTGTCACTTTCCTGCTAGGTACAGTGGAACAGTTTGAGAGCAGAATATGCATGGGGCCAGTGAGAGTAAGATATAGATTTATGAAATTGCAGAGGCACTGATTTCTTGTTGAAAATAGCGTAATGTTCTTTGTGGCTGTTCGGAATCATGGCAGCAGTGATAGAGATGTTAAGTTTGAAGGTATAAGTTTCCAGTTTGCGTATGTAAAACTGTGTTTGGATGTTAACCAGTCCTGGGAGCAGGGAGTGAATCTCAATATTCTTCATTTCAGAGGGAAAGTTTCCAGCTCTTTGTCTTGATTGCATACAATATTATTATTTATTATTACAATTGCTGTTATTATTATTAGTTGTTGTATTGTTAGTACTAATGGTAACAGCGTTAATTGGAGGCAATTTACAGATGCAGTAAGGAATTCTGCCCAGGAACCTGGGGGTCCTGAGTTCCAGTAGAGCCCCATATAATGACTACTTTTTGCTCTGCCTGATGGTAGTTAGGTACAGTGGAGACATCAAGACATTTAAGTACTGATTTAATTCTTATAATAAACATATAGGTTAATAAAATTGTGTGTTTATACATATATAAAGATACATAAATATTGATTTCTAGTACAGTCAATATTACAACATGGCTGAAGTTTCATAAAATATACAGGCTGTTTCAGAAGCAGGTTGGGTTAAAATTCTGAATTAAATATGCTTAAATACTTAGGGTGGGGACATGGTTGCATGTGATAATTACAGCTTATGGTGTCTTCACTTGTTTATATGAGGTGAAAACAAATGTCTGTGACATTTAAGGAGTGAAAGCTCAGAATATGAATGCAACCGATAGTTTCTCCACCCACGTTATGCAGTCCTGATCTAATAAGAAATTGGATGTTTTTTCAGTAGTTGAGATGTGATTTTGGAATTTAGAAAGGTGTACTCTTATCTAACTTACAACAATTGCAGGTATTTAATAGCCATTTAAATTTGTCATTCCTGCCCTCCCTTAAGAACCTGATATTTGTGTTGCTAAGAGATTCTGGGCATATTGTGGTGTTTTTTATTTTATTTTACTGTTACTTTTTTTAAAGGAAAATTTGACAGTAGACCAAAGTAAGGTAGGCTAGTTGGATCTGATTTCTTTTACAGTATTTACAGATGTACATTAGAAGCATTTTTAATTCAACATGCTGCTTAATATTTGCTGTAGTTTTAGTGGCAGTACTTCTCTGTCATCTTTTCTGAAGACATAAAACACAAAGTCTGTAGCATTGTTTTTCATAGTCTTTTATTTCTAAAACTCTTCAAGACAAAGACTTAACGCAGTTCCTTAATGTTGTGAAATGGCTGCTAATTTGCACTGTGTGATCGTAGTATGGCAGTTTGTTTGCGTGAAAAAGCTTAATGGGGAGAATTTCTGGAAAGGATTTATTTTATTATATTTCATTTCAGAACACTGATCCTAAGTCGTCTGTAAAAGGTGTAAGCAGTCAGCTTGGAGAGGGGCCTAGTGATGGACTGCAGCTGTCCAGTAGCCTTCAATTTCTTGAAGATGAACTTGTGTCTTCTCCTTTACCTGATCTTAGTGAGGATCAACCTTTTGATATTCTTCAGAAGTCCTTGCAGGAGGCCAATATTACTGAACAGACTTTGGCAGAAGAGGCATATTTGGATGCCAGTGTAGGTTCTAGTCAACAGTTTGCACAAGCTCAGCTTCATCCTTCTTCATCAGCATCCTTTACTCAGGCTTCTAATGTTTCTAATTACTCAGGTCAAACGTTGCAACCTGTAGGAGTTACTCAAGTGGTACAGCAACCTGTTGGAGCATCTTTTGCAAGCAATACAGTCGGCGTGCAACATGGCTTTATGCAACATGTCGGAATTAGTGTTCCCAGCCAGCATTTGTCTAATAGCAACCAGATCAGTGGTTCTGGGCAGATACAGCTAATTGGTTCATTTAGTAATCAGCCTTCCATGATGACCATTAATAACCTCGATGGATCTCAGATAATACTGAAGGGTAATGGTCAGCAGACGCCTGCAAACATGAGCAGTAGCCTCTTGGTTCATAGACAAACTCCAAACGGTAACTCCCTGTTTGGAAACTCAAATACAAGTCCTGTAGCACAACCTGTAACAGTTCCGTTTAACAGCACAAATTTTCAGACATCTGTACCTGTCCATAATATCATAATTCAAAGGGGTTTAGCGCCAAACTCGAACAAAGTACCCATTAATATCCAACCAAAGCCTGTCCAGATGGGTCAGCAGCCTGCTTACAATGTGAATAACTTGGGAATACAGCAACATCACGTACAGCAAGGGATTCCATTTGCTTCTTCAAGCTCACCTCAGAGTTCAGTAGTTGGTCCTCATATGTCTGTTAACATCGTTAATCAACAAAATACAAGAAAATCAGTTACACCTCAGACAGTTAGTAATGCTGGAGGTAGTATTGTTATCCATTCTCCTATGGGACAGCCTCATGCACCTCAAAATCAGTTTCTCATACCTACAAGTTTGTCTGTTAATTCAAACTCAGTTCATCATGTCCAGGCCATAAATGGACAGCTTCTTCAGACGCAGCCTTCCCAGTTGGTTCCTAGCCAAGTGTCTGCTGAGCATGTAATGCTCAACAGGAACTCTACAAACATGCTGAGAGCCAACCAGTCGTATTCTGGACAGATGCTGAATAATCAGAACACAGCTGTTCAGCTTGTTTCTGGCCAGACCTTCACAGCTCCTGGAAACCAAGTTATAGTAAATCATGGAACTTCACAAATTGTTGGTGGACAGGTGCCACTGCAGCAGGCATCACCGACAGTGTTGCATTTGTCACCCAGTCAAGCTAATGCTTCTCAAGGTAGATCGAGTTTTACGACAATGTCACCTGGGCAGTCTACAGTCTCAAATATGTCAGCTTCTAATCGATTCGCTGTTGTAAGTTCTTCTGGTTCAGTACATCCTAGCTTGGGACCTTCCGTTCAGTCTGTTGCATCTGGAGGAAACTTTACCGGAGATCAGCTCACACAGAGCAGGACTCAAGTTCCTGTCAGTTCATCACATCGTCTTCCAGCATCCTCTTCCAAATCTATCAGCACCTTTAGCCACACGTCAGTTGGAGTAACACAACAACAGTTCGCCTTCAGTCAGGTAAGCAACTGCTTCAGAATATAGCTGAAGAAATGATTCTAAACTGTGCTAAAATCTTGTTAACGAAGTCTTAAAATTGTTAATATGGGGGAAGTAGATCTGTTAGACTGTAGTATTACAAATGCTTTGTAACTGCTGAAAATCACTGTAACCTAGATGCATCATTTCACTCAGTATTTTCTGAAGTTTGTCACTGAGTGAATGAGCCTGTTGCTTTTGTTAATTACAAAGTTTTTAGTGGTGATTTATAGTGGTATTTTCTCAAGATTGTACAAGTATGGGCATTTTGAAAATCGTAGCATAGATGTTGATGTACATTTTTAGTACAAGTCTTTTGTCATCACTAAGAATTATACATTTTCAAGGTTTAGCCTGTTTTTTGGGTTTCTCTTTGTTGTTTACTTTTCATAAGTAATCCATTAAACTCAATCTTTTTGGCATTTTGCATGCTTACAGTTTTTTTTGGATCTGGAGCAGTTAGAAGCTTTCAAATTTGAAACAGTCAAAGAAAAGGTGAAAGGTGTTTCTGAAAGTCCTTAGGAGGAAATACTTTCTAAAGCAGTTTGTAAAGGTTTAACTTGTAAAAAATATCTCTAAAAAGAGGTCTGTTGAGTAATAATTTTAAAAGTTCTGAATGTGCCTTTAGGATGAGAAGTGTCCAGTTGATGCAGTTGTAGTTTATATTCAGCTTAAGTTTATCTGCTTTCATAAATGAGCTTCCAAAGCATGTCAGTATTGAACTCATTAGCATCTAACATCATTAGCAACTAACAATTAACTCTGCGTTTTATTGCTTTGTTTTAGTTTAGTTTGTTTTTTTTTCCTCTATACTCATTATAAAATACTGATAGCTGTCTCAGAATGGAATTGCACCAATTACTGTTGTTTTTTCTCTTTTCCCAAAGGTCTCATGCTTTTTGTTAACAGAGACCAAAACAGGCTATGTAATATTGTGGCTTTATTTAGAAAATAAAGGCAAACATGTAGACCAAATTTTTAGTCTTCACCAAAACTGCTAGCACAGATTGTAATGTTTTGTTTGCAGATGAGTAATTTGAAGACTGATTTTCTCTTCATATGTCTCTATTTTTGTATTTGTAGGATGCATGTTGAGGCCAGTGAGTTTCAGCAGTTACAAAAGCATAGAATTCCTTATTGCTGTAAAAGAATATATTTTTTTGGGTAAAATTTTGGAGCCAAAAAGTGGCCAGTGTGGTCTTAACTATAGGGAACAGATTCTACTGCTTTCCATAATCTCCTTAGCTTGTTTGTACTTAAGTCTGAAATGTTGTATGGTATGATGAGGTCAGTATCATTCTGTTGCTGAACACCGGGGAGTTTGTTCTATTGAGTGTTTTTCTTGGGACTCTTTTGCAGGTTTGAGATTCTCAAAAGCTGAGCTATCTGAAGGCTGCTTTTAGTTTGAGTCAGGATGAATCACAGGGCATCCAGAATGTACCCTCTGTGTATTTGTACTGTTTGTTGGGTTTCCATTCCTCGCTGATTTACTATACACTGAGTTCAAGAATTGTGTAAGAAGTCAAGGTGAGACTTGACCAGTGACACCTTGAGGCTGAAGGAGAATGCGTAGGGCTGCATTTGCCTTTTCTTGCTCTTTTCCTCTTTGTTAAAGCTTTCAGTAAATATTTCAACTTTTTATTTTTAATGCATGTGCCACAGAAGAAAGGTATGAACCAGACATCACCAGTTTCTGCGTCAAAGGCTCAAGATAATTTGAGACAACATCAGCTATCAAGTCTTCTGAGCAACACCCTATCAGGTCAACCATGGTCTTTTTAAAATCACTCTGTCAGTTTTTTTTGTTTGTTTTGTTTTGTTTTGTTTTTTTGCAGCAGCGATAGATTCTTTTTCACAGTGGCAGACTTGCGTTGTTGGCTTGTGTTGATAGAGGTGATCAGAATGTTTTATTTTTAAGGAGACTGCAAACAAAATTTTTCAGTGTTCAGTGTGTGCTTTTTGAAAAAGTGAATCTGGTCTGTAGAGAACTAGTTTTTCCTTCTGTAAAATCCAACAGAACCGAACTGTCTTTTATTCTTCTTTTTTGCAACTTGGAGAAATACAGACATCAGCTACGGAATTCTCTGAAACTTCTGTATCTTCTCTTGTGATAGTGTGAATCAATTCGTACAAAAATGTTAGTTACAGAAAAGTTCAGTGAAGTTAGATAGTTAAAGAAGAGTATAGAAAAGTTTGATAAAATGTACTGTGATTTTTTTTTTTCAGTAAATTTTCGGGACATTGTACTCATGGTACTTGAAATTCCTGGTGTGTTGCGGTGGTGTGATAGGAAATCCTTATGTTTAAGGCTTTCTGTAGTTTGCAGCACAGAGTATCAGTCCTGTTCCATTTTTAGATGCCAGTTTGTCCCCAGGGTAGTTACATCAGTGTTTTTAAACTTGTGAGACGTCTTTCACCTAAAAGCCAAAAACTCAAGTAGAATGATTGGGACAGGTACATCAAATTGTTCTATTCTTGCTTAGGATGACAGTCTTTTAATGTATTTTTTATAGGGCAGGACTCTGGAGGAAAAATCATACAGCAATCTCTTGGAACATCACAAGAAAAAGGAGTAGGATCATCTTCAGTTCAGTGTATACAGGTAGAGAATACTTTCACTTATATGTTTCCCTTTAAATTTCGGTGAAGTTGACATAGCAAACATTGAGTATTTTGCCAGTTGATATTCTGAAAATGCTGTTTTGAGATGTCCTCACTTAGTGGAGTTTGTTGCTTCCTGAAGATAATTTGATATGACATCACAGTTCTTTCATTTAGTTGAAGATGAGTTGACAATACTGTTACTTCTTGTAAACTTAGCTATTGTGTACCTGGTTGGGTGGGGGTGGTTTATGAGAAGGAGCAGGAAAATTCCATCTAGCCTTTGATTCTTACTGCATTGTCTTCTTTCCTCAGCATATGTTTGTTTCCCACCAAAAGTTTTCCTGTGTGTGTGAGAATTATGTACAAAAATTTAACAGTGCTTCCAGGGTTTGGGGCTGGAAGGGGAGGTGAGTTTTTATAGAATACAAGTAAGTTGTGAGGGAGGGTACAGATGTTACATTCCCAGACTGAGCAGTTAAGGATAGGAGATAAGGGCTTGAATTAGGCTAGGAGGTGCAGGTTTAGTTGTGGATGAAGCTAGATTACAAAATCACAGGAGAAAAAAAAAGGGGAAGGACCTGATTTACGATTTCTGTTCACTGCTTTAACTGTACTGACTGACGTACATGTTGTAGAGAGCATGAAGTAGTGCTCAGTTATGAGTTCAGCTTGGTTTTTTAATTATTGGTCAGATTTGCTTTCTCATGTGAAGGTGAATGCTTTCTGTGCAATGAAGGTACCAAGTACCGTTGCAGTGTGCCTGCTTCATGCCATTCCTGCTTTGATAAGGAGGATGTTCTGTACTTAAAAGAGCTTTCACCCAATCTATTTTTAAATCAAAAGTAGCTTTTTCTCTATGGCTGATTTTGTTAGACCAGTTGGCTAGTGTCTTGGGAAAAAAATTAAAAATAGCTTGTATTAAACAAAAGCCCTTGGATTCACAATAACTTATTCAGGAGAAGATTTGGATTGCAGTAATGCCTCTTGTATAATTGGAACTTGAGTCTCTACCACCTTAGAGAACCACATGTTTTAGGACAGCATTCTGCTGCAAAATGATTTCATAAATCATTAGTAAGGTAAGAAATGCAGAAGACAGATCTGATGGCTATATGTGTATTGATAACACTGAAAAAATTTCTAGGACTGCTTTCAGCCCACAGCTAAACATCATGGCTTTTGAAAGTTTACATATGCAACCTTAGCCTACTTCCCTGACAGATACTTTAATCCATCAGTATCAGGCAAGATGACATGGGAAAGACAGTTCCTGAGAGCAGCTTTATTTTCAAAAGAAAAGAAACCTATTCACCTGCTAGATTTGTTAACCAGCCTTTTTCCTGATGAAGAATGTATAAGCACTGCAGTTGAATTTGCCTGTAAACAGGATTGTTTGTGATCTAAGAGAACTGACTTCCATATTTCATTGTTAATGTGCCTTGTGAAAACATGAGATGGTTAAATGTGTTCATACTTGCTTGGTGATTGCACTTAGTATTGGTACACTTAGCTGGCAAAAATAAATGCTGAAATGTGAGCTTTGCAAAGGAAGGGATATGCTATAATTTGTCTCTTACTTTGGACTTAGGTGGATGGTCATTTAGTTGGACAGAAACGGCCTGCTGCTAAACAGTTAACTAAAGGAGCTTTGTAAGTCATTGGCTTCTTTTGTAATTTTATTACAGATATTTTCTCCAACTTTCATGTCCCTTTTGTTTTTGGTATGTATAAATTTTGGCTTGCAAGTCCCTGCAGGCTTGAGCACAGAGTTTAGGAGTTTCTTATTGTACCTTTGAAACATAGCAGGAAAGCCTGAGAACAATTAGGGGTAATACTACCCCTAGGCTGAGGCTAGACTAACTTTTCTGGATGTTTTAAACTAGCTTACCCCCAATTTCTATACCATCGAAAGAAATAGAAACTGTGTATATTTGCCGTATCTCTGAGAGATCATCTCTCTTTAAATTTTGAGGTGGTTATTATGATGCGAAAGCCATTTACAAAATAATAATAATAATAATAATCAGAAACTAGTCATTTTACAGCATGATTGCAATATCTCCTGCCTCCTCCTGCAGCACATCAGCTCCCAGGATCTGCACATGCATAGTCAGGGTGGCAGGGTGCAGACAGCCCATCCAAGCAAGGAACAATCCTCCGTAGATCTCAAGAGAACCAGGAAATAATGAAATAGAGATGATAATAAAGCCAAGCACACTTCAGGCCTTCTGCATAGGCTCATAAAAAAAGGATGTGGGTGGGGAGTGGAGACAAACAGCACTTACACTCTGGCAAACAATAGTGGTTAGCATGGGAGGAAGGCTGATGACAGGGTAGGTGTGGCTGAAGAGATGCTAGAGGAGCTGTCTGAGGCAGAAAAGCTGATGAGAAGGTCTGGAGTAGCTGGTATCAGGTGAAAAGCTTTTTGTGGTTTCATCAGGAGGAACAGCTATGTCCTGCCACTCATTCTGAGAACTCTGGTCAGGGGAAGCTTAACCTTGGCACCCAAGGCAAGGGTGAATTAAGTCTTCCCTCTTTGCTCTAGCTCCTTCTTTCTTAATAAACCCCTCTCCTCATGTTGCTGAAAATAAGGTGTGAAGCACCAAAGCCACAGTCAGAAGGATTTGGAAGTTCTCAGCTGTCATCATGGATGCAGGAGGTAAGGGCTGTGAAGAAAAATAGTTACCTATTTAGTCACAGAAGCTCATTTCTGCTCCAAGTAGGACAGCAACAGCTCTCAGGAATCCTGGAAACACACACCACGCAATGCACAGCAGTTGAGGGGCATTCTGAGAAGGAACGTTTTGCAAGAGAGAATACTAAAGCTGATATATATCCTCTGCATTATTGTTTCTAGAGGAGCATTGTATGCAGCAGTCCAGGATACATCTACAATCCTGGGAGAAGCAGGTTCTTTTTCACAGCTAACGTATTTCCTTCAGCTATATGGAGTGACATGTGATATTTATGCTGCACAGGGATATTTTCTTCAGCAGTACAAATGTAACTGGTGGGTTACAAGCTGCTGTGCCTCCTGGAAAGCAGATACCTTCATCGAAAAACATCAAGGTCCTCTAGACAGTCAGCTGGGATAGAGGAAATGAAACCTGCGGCTGTAGCAGAGCTGTTGCTGTTATGGGGTTAATTAGGCATTAACAACTGAGGTATAGCACACATTTTTCTGAGGATTAGTGACCATCTGGAAGAAACTGATGGCCTAGGAAACCCTGATCATCAGTGTTTAGGGATTGTCCTTTCTCAAGGTCACTAGAAGAGCTGCTGGGTAAGGCTGGACCAGGGGCCAAATGCCAGTTCCAACCACTCCATCGGGGCCCATAGAAGTTTGCACCTAGCTTTGGGGTTTCCAGAAACCTTCTGATAATCCATTACTGGTGAGAAGGTTTCAAGAGCATTCAGAATGATATCTGAATGATGAATAAAACTTTCACATATCAAGTAGGTTTTAATCTACTTAGTTCATCATATCTATCAGTTAACTTGTTTTGCAAACAAAGGTTCTCCCCTGAAGCTCCTTAGCAGCTGTTGTGCTGACATTACCCCCAAACACAACAAGGCTCAGAGTTCTGCCTGTCATATCCACCAGCAAGAACTGTAATAATCCTTTCTTCTACGCCTCCCCCCCCCCCCCAAAAAAAAAGAAAAAAAAAGTGGGAATTGCAGGATAACCCATCCAAATAGAGAGACAGTCCTGCCTGTTCCATTAGAATTAAGTTAGAAGGTTTATATCATCAACATTTTTATACATATATGAGAATGCACAGTGGTGTCATCATCCAAGGAGCTGAGAACACTTTGCACCTAGCAAAACTGTTGGATTATCATGTAGCTACAGTTTTGCAAGACAAGGGGTACAGTGTGGCTCTGTGTGGTTTAAATAGGCTTTGCAGTTACAACCATCTTTTCTCTGCTTCTTTGCCTTACCTTGAATTCTGAACAAACACAAAATCCCCCCCACCTCCTTTTTAAAGTCAGTATTACTTCTCACTTCTTTTGATGTATTTCTAAACCTATCTATAAATCATTTTTCCACTTCATCTCCAAAGACTTTCTACACATTTGGTACTCAGAAACGAAAGTTTTCACGGGGCAACCTGCTTAGGCTGAAGCACAAGCCTTTTCCGTGCGCCTGCTCTCATAGAAACTCCCAAGACACACAACCTATGCTAAGAAGCATTCATCAGATGGAAGTCAGCTGCCTCTTAGCATAGCTGTTTATCTTTTCCTTTCTTCTCCAATCTAGAACTAATTTCAGTTTTATGCATTTTTGTACCTACATCCTCAGCTCATGACTGACTGCTGTTTGAGGGCCCGTGCCTTGGCACACAAATGTGGTGCAAAGCTGCTGGCTCTCCCTTTGCTCCTGAGCTCCTCTACTTCATTAGGATCCCCTAAATAAGTTCTGGAGGTGCTTAGAGGGACAGATGAGTTTCCCCAGCTGCCCTTCCTGTCCTGCTGCAGATTAGGCCTTCTCTTCCCCTTCCTATAATAGAATTAGCTGGAGTGAATATGCTCTGGCTTTTCAGCTGCCTCAGTCCATTGCCTGCTGTATTAACCAAGACTCTGATTTAGTTCATCGCAGCAGGACTCTCCAGAGATAACCTGAAATTGCTTTTTACTTGATTACTTTATGTCCCTCAGTTGCTTCCAGCAAGGCAATTTTCCAAGTTTTTTTGAAAAATTGGAATAAATGGTTTTCTATTTTGTCACTCAGAGATTTATTTAATAAGCGTTTCTCCCTGCCCTCCCCACAGCCAGAGTTGTTGTTGTGGCTCTGCACAGAGGAGCCCTGAAGCAGATCTGTGAAAGCCATTCACCAAATCCTCTGTTGGCCAAGCCCAGCTAAGGAAGGTTCCGCTCAGAATGGTTCCCTTATTTCTCTCCTGCCCTCTGGGTGTGGAGAAAAGATTCAAAGAATTCACCGTGCTTCATTCTAAAGAACTGAAAGCCAAAACAGTTGCAAAACACACCGAGGACAACACAAGGACTTCCCATTCTATGGGCCAAGTTTGTCCAAGACTATGTTGTCCCATACTAATGGGAACTGCCCCCTGTACCCCAGCGATGGCACCTCACCCCACAGAGAGCTGCATGAACAGGCACAAAGGCAGCAGTGTTTGCAGCCTGCAGCTGGGGTGCAAAGCCAGGCACCAGCAGGCTTCTCAGCATCCCCGTTAACTCCTGTCTCCAAGCTCCTGCCAAACCTGCATGTGGAAATGGAACAAACCCATTTCCATCACAGTGAAGAGAGCACAGCAGAGCAACGCGAGCATTATAAACTCTCCCCAGTATCTTTAACCTCACTTTTGCTCAAGTTATGAGCAGCTGGGAAGTGTGACGTTTTCAAAGTCCATTCCTGCCTGATCAGAAGCAATAGTCATTTGACAAAACAAATTGCTGTGATGATAATTAATTACATTGAAAGCAAACCCTCTAACATCAAGCTGGATTTTCCTTTTTTTTTTTTTTCTTCTTCCCAGTAGAGGTGGTCAGATATGTTTTAAATAGATCTAGAATTGGAAAAATATATATTTTACTAATTGTTTGCCTTCAGTCTCTACTTACTGACCTAAGTCTAGCCTTAAGTCAATACATCACATCCAACTAATGCTGTTCTCCACCACCATTTGCTCCATTTTCTCACAAGCATTTGCCCAGACAGTGGGCAGTGAAAAATTGTTCTATGTTCTATGATAAGCAAACATATTTTTTCAAGTGTTTACAAGTCAGGAGTTTTCAGTATTTCCCTGCTACCAAAAGTACTGTTGAGCACATTTGTCTTCTGAAAGTGATTCCCAATGTCTGATAAGCTCACATGTGAGCAGGCTGTACCCAGGAGGTGAGGACCAGCACTTCTCACTCTAAAGCATTCATCTGCACTGTTGGGCAGGGGGGAAATCTCAGGAAGCTCTCTCAACAGAGTTGCCTTTCATTCTTCCCAAATGACCTTTCCCTCTTAACTTTCCTGAGCTCTGACCAGCACAAGGCCAAGCCCACGAGCAACTCTTCCAGGACAGCTATCCCAGACATCTACTGCCAATCCATAGCCCTCAAGTGATTACAGCAAACAAGAAAGAAAACAATGAAAATCTCCTCTCAAAGTGCCAAGACAAAAACAAAAGTGATATTATTGCTTTCCTGTTGCCAGCTCTCTTGGGAAATGTTATTTCCATATGCAAAACAGGTTTATCTGAAATAGGGCTGCATATCTCCCACTCCTAATTGCTCCGGTTCCACAGGAAATCCCATGGTCCATGCTATTAAGAGTTTTTGTTCTCAGATAATCTGGGTGTTTGGCATATGTCCACAGGGCCACTTAAGTATTGTCTCCTTTGACGCATAGTGTATGTTCTAAAACCCTTAAAGGCTTAACCAAAACCCCTTGTTGTTGTGCTCTATATCTCCAAGTGTTCTCACTGAACACAAATAGTATTGTTTTGTTATCAGTTATAAATCTGTTGATCCAAATAACAATGTCAATAACACAAGTGCATATTTCCATCCCTTTAAACAGCAAGCCATGCTCTTAGGCAAGTGCCACGAACATTTGAGTGTTTCTGAGTGCTGTGTTTAACTCAATAAAATACAAGAACACAACGGGGAAGAGAGACAGAGGACAGGGAAAAACGGGAGACAGAGGAATGGTGGATGGGATTTTCACAAGCCTGAGGCTAACCGTGGAGCAAGTCATATTTCACAGGAGTCAATGCCATCACTTCTTCAGGAAGGGGAAGATGCTGCCCTTCTGTCTTCTCCTTCTTCATGCTGCCATTATTACCCACCAGACTCTTGTTTACTAGCCAAGGCTGCTAAATGGCTGCAAGCCATTCCATTGTCTCCACAGTTAGCTTGCTGACCCAGCCCACAGTGTTGCAAGGTAGCAAAGCAGCAAGGGATGAACCTTTTTAAGTTGATATAGTGCCTAATCTTGCACTCCAACTCTGTGGGCTTTTTTGGGGAGCAGTATTACCATCTTTCTGTACTTACAGTCTTCACATGTCTATTTAGCTGGACACTGCTTAATATAATATTTGATTATACACACATGGAAACCATCATTTTTAATCTTACATTAATTGAAGTTTTTCCTCATCTTTGATTGTTTTCTGAAGGTCTTTAGAAGTAAAAGCAGAAGAGGAGAAAGGGGAAAAATCAATGCAAGAACCCCAAATGTTCCTCCATTCCTCCACCCCAGGGAGACTGCCTGGCCATATCGGAACTCATCAAAAATTTCCATTGTTTCAAATGGATGCTTTCTGAGCACAGTTCTTTGTAGGCTGAACCAAACTGTAAGTATTCAATCAGGCACAGAAAATTACAGCAAATTCTGACATCTTTGTTCTGGTTTAGGAACACGAAGCCAATGTATTTAACACATTCTTTGGATTCTGTCAGGAGAGATTTTGTATCTTGCCTCTTACATCTCGACCACTACGTCTTGGTCATCCCTGTCACCCAGAGTGCCCTATTTACTGGTAACATCCTAAATGGCACCAAGAGTGTTTTTAGAGCATTAAAATCAATTTGTGACAAATGCTCCAAGTGGGAAAACAATGTTCTGGAGCTACTTTTTTTTTTTTTACATTGAACACATTCAAGTAGTAAAAGCACTGGTTTTGTGCTATTGCCTTTATGTTTTAACATTTGTAAGAATACTACATAAGATCTTCCCATTCAATTTTTGCTCTCTGTATGTGGTCTAAGAATCTAATTACAGGCACAGACAACAAAACATACAGCACCTCATTCTGTGGTTGGCTGGAGCGAGTAGGAAAAGGGCTGCACTAACACTAAATATCTCAGCCCTTGCTACAGAGCAGACACAACATTATGCTGGGCACAGAATTAAGCAGTTCAAGCCCTGCATAGTTCGTTACTCTGGAAAATTTGAAAGATATAATTGAGGTCTTTCTAAACAGCAGTTGTCAAAATGACAGTTTTGGATGATCCTCATATTAACTCTGCCCTTACCCATTGCTTAATTAACACAATTAGCCACCACAGCTAGAATATAAATAACATTAAATATCCCTTTTCTAGGATATGCAAAGCTGATCTGTAAGTACTGAAACTGCTACTCCTTTGCAAGGTTATTTGTGAGTTTATAGAGTCTGTAACTTACAGAGTGGAACAGTATTTTATAATACACATGTGCCCTTCAACTAGCTTATTCTGTGGCTATTGTGTTCTAATTAGATTTTGTTGAAATAAGTGATCTAGGAACTCTGGTCAAAGGGGAGGATCAGTGATTTAAGTATATTCTGCATAAGATACTGTTGTTTAATCACATGGTATATTCCTTTATCCAGCTGGATACAGGCTCTGTTCAGAGATGTACATACAGACTGATTGCAAAATAGTTAACATTTTATGAGTAAAAACAATACCATCAACTAAATTAAATCTGCTGTGTTTATCTCAAAGATTTTATACGTTAAGAGAGAAAATCTTATCTAAAACAGGTAAGCAAGGAATTGAAATACCTAGAAGATATGTCTGATGTTACTTATTCCAACAAAATCACTGCTACAGCAAAACTGCCTATCCAACAGCACTCCAACTACAGCCCTTCATTATTCCTCACATAGCATGCATCTTTGTCTTTTGTATGAGATTACTGCAGAGGAAGGAGATCAGAACTCAGCCCTAGCACAGGAGCATGTCACCTCAATTCTCTTGATGCCCACGTTTCTCCCAGTTCCATTGAAATTTCATCAATTTGATCTTTTCCAGCCCTAAAATGTGGTGCATAAAAACAAACAAAAACAAAAAAGTCAATAACCAACCACCGGAATTCACAGAACAACAACAACAAAAGATTAGAGCAAGGGACGGATTACTTGGGCTTCTATTTCAGTCTCACTGATTTGCATTATAGTATTTGGAAATAAAAGTCTGCTGAAGCAAAAGCTGCTTTCTACAGCCCCTGTATCACCTGATTTTTAATAAATCATCTGAGGTGTTTGCATAAGGTCTCACAGCTGTGTGCAGCACTTGGAAGTAGTCTCAGGCCCTTTTGTGAGCTCTTTGCTGGCACAACTGACACCCGTGGTTTGCCTGAAGTCAGGGTACAGCCTTGTTGTTGCTTTGTTCTCTCTTTGCTATGTGCACAGATGTAGTAATCTGTATACCTAAAGACTGTCATTAATTAATAACAACTCAAACTACCGGGACAATGCATCATTAAGATTAATTACTATTTAGGCCACAAAGGGCATGATACTTACTTGCAAAACTGCCAAGTCAGAAGATACTGGAGCATCTCACTAAGTCATAGGATCTCTATTAAATCAAGCTATACCAGTTCAATTTAACAATCTGTTAAACTCTGACACAGGAAGCATTTTTAAGAAGTGGAAACTGTGAGTGTTGCTTCCATCTGTACCACACCAATCTCCCAGAATGTTCTGTTGAGCATTAGCTGACAGACAAACCACTGCATACAGATGAATGAATCTGTATACATGTATTGCACGCAAGAGCTCCCCTAATCTTGGTGCTTTGTGTACACAGTTGATACTGACACAGATTTGAAGGAAAGAAGGAATAAAGGCAGTAGATAATCAGGAATCATGCTTGCTTTCTACCAATCATCAGAGGCATGCTGCTCTTTACTGTGGCATTGACAAATCCTAGCAGCAGGACCCCTGAACTGGCTGGGTAGACTGCACACACGATGCTGCTTTGAGGGCTGCAAGGCAGATGACCCAGCCTGGTAACTCCTCTGTATGAAAATATAAAAGTAACTCCAATGAGACAAAGCTTTGGTACCTGACCTGAGCCATTCACGATGAAATACAGACAATAGAAAATATTTAAGGGCAATAAAACTTTGTTGCTTCACTACAGGGCAATTGGGACTCACAAAATTGGAGAAGAAATCGATACAAAGAAGCCTTAGTAGATCACAATTTAACACATCTGCAGCTCTTACATACATACAAAGAGCCAAAAGATATTCACTGTAAAAGATTCTTATTGAAGTCCTGTATTTCTGACTAAAGAATTCCTGAGAGGTTGAAAATTATCCAAGAAAGGAATGCTTCATCAGGTCACCCTTTTCAGCACACCCAGCCCACACCGGGCTTCCAAACAAGCCTTGATTAATGCAGCACATCCCACTTCCTACTTACGGATGCAAAAAAAATAAGAGGCTTACTTTTATTTTTAGTCAGTGACTCATTGTTACCTTGCATCTATTTAGAAATAGGGAAAGAAACAACGGCTCAGATATCTTTCTCAGGATTAAAAAAAAACAGGAATAAATGATATTGAATCATCATACTGGTTCGTACTTCTTGCTCTGATTTATTTTTGCTCAGATGGATCCTGAACTACATCTCAAATACCCTGAAGAACATCTATGCCCTTTCCTTTTTTTTTTTTTTTTTTTTCCTTTGGATTTGCCTTGTTAATTTATCAGGAAATAACCCAAATCCCAGAGCAATGCACCACAGCTCCTTTACTGCTCTGTATTTGGTAACTGGGACCTGTGCTGCTCCTCTCCTGCCCTAGGTCTTGGTGTATGCTGGAGGCATAGCTCTGACTTCTGAAGCATCCCAGTGAATCCACGTCATGGAACAGAATACAGTCAGCCAAGAGCAGAAGTGAACTCCTTCCATGGAGAAAACAGAACAGCAGGAATTTTACCCCTGTAAGAATGTTTCATTCCTGGGTGAAATTAGCACCATCTGCTCCATCTTCACTGTGTTTTTCCTTAAAAGCTCCCGCCTTGCTGCAGGATCATTTAGAAGACCAGGGCAAGGGGCAAACAGTCACCAGCTGTTTTTTTTTTAAACACCATCTCAGTCACTTCTCCACTCAGAAGGCTGTCAATGCAATTGAGTAACACCTTTACATGAATATTCACTGCCTTGACCCTGGTAATACACCTGGGACAATGGTAATCCCCAGATAGGTGTCATGGACTTTCTGAAGGTGGAAATACTGCGAAGAGAAAAGAGCGCCTAGGCTCCACAGTGTTCCAGCAAGGCTGTCTGAAACTTTGGGGTACTTTGTAAAGAACCTGTGCTCTGAGTATAAGTCTCTGTCTTTACCACTGTTAAATCAACAGCTCTTATTAGCACCCTGAATTTTTAGTCTGTTTAAATCATACTTGCATTTGGGCCCTTTAGGATGGGGTTTCAGACAAGCTCCCGAGCTTGCCTGCTGCTTGGAACAAATAGAATCTGACTGAGAGATGTAAATGGTTGTAAAAGTCAATTTGGCTTAAAGTACCTTTCCGGCTTCACACTGTGAACTTTACAGTTCTGTTCCCACTGTGAGGAACATAGGTACTGCAAAGACACTACTGTCTGCATCCATAAGCAGCTGAAAGGCTGTTAAGTTTTTGCTCCAGGAGTTTGTCTATCAGAAACGATTAAATATAAAACTGCCTCTGGCTCAAGAAATCAATGCTGTAGATCTCAGGGGCAAGAGGGGGCACACAGAGGAATTACAACACACTCCCCTTGCTCTTAAATGCAATCCTGGACTTCCCTCCCATTTTGCGGACTTGTTGCTAGCATGCAGGTGACCCAACTTTAAATACATGGGCTGCACGGCTTCAGTCCTTGTGTGCCCATTGGTAGTCACATCCACAAGGCAATGCTCATGCCCTAAAACAGCTACACGAGCACTCACTGAGTACAAGTAGGGGACAAAATAACTGTGCTGAAAGTAGATATCTACCTTGTAGGTGTCTAATGTCCAATTACATGAACCCTGGGCACTGTATAATCATCTCTGTTTCTATTCTTTTATTATATATTATAAATTACTATATGAATAGCTAATCCCCACTGTGATGCTTGCATAAATTTAATTTGAGAAAAAATGAGATTGCAAATTGAAGAAAATATAGAAGTGCGCATAGTGCAACCTCTCTTCAGAGCTCACACCCACTAACAGCCTCCATTGCTTCATTAGGCATGTGGAACAGCACCTCTGTAATTATCAGATGCCCCTGAGACCACAGCTGCTAAATCTGGCCTCCAATAAATTCCCCCACTTGAGAAGTAGGAAGAGAGTACTATCAAAACAGGTGGTTTGTCAGTGGCAAGCCTCAAGATCCAGGCTTGTGATGCACAGCAAAGCAGCTGGCCAGTGCCTCGATGCCTGACAGCACTGCAGCATGCTTCCTTTGCTCTCATCTTTTGTCTGCTAAATCTCAGCTACAGCATCTATTAATATAAATGCGTAAAGACTGTTAAACATCAGAGCATGCCAGACATTTCATAACCACCCCAGAAATGCTGCATCAGTGCAAGCACTATATTTAGTGATGACTACAGGAACTGGGTTGGAATAATTCAGTTCTCCTCCTCTCTCCAGCCTATGTTATTTGCATCCATCCGTCAGCTAGAAGCTCTTAAGATGTGGATCATTAAGTCTCAGTGCCCATGCCACTGTGGGAATGAAGATTACACACTGTGTGCCTTTGAGTGCTATGTGTGCCTTTGAACATCATTTAATTTGTTCACTGTCAGAGAAAAGAAAGAAGTTAAACAGCACACGAATCTCCTTTGCTACAGCAGTCACTCTTTTCCTGTATGACCACAAAACGAGTACTACCAAGTCTCCTGATTCAGAACCCCAAGCAAACCCTAAGCACAAAACCAAAAGGTCATTTAAAAAATTAAATATAAATAAATAAATAAACGCAGGCCAGAGAAAGAAACTGTTCATTTTGCAAGAGGTAGAACCAGGTCCGTTTTCCCTCCTTTTCAGGACAGACAGAGTTTATACTTCAGAAAAAACACTTCAAGCAGAAATTCAAATGTAACAGCAACCCCTTTGGTCAGCTGAGCTTGCAGCCTAGAGGGCTGTGCTTCTGCAGGGACAGTGGCTGAGGATAGTGCCATCACCTTCCTGTCTCTGAGCTTTAGACAGAGAAGCTCTGCTGGCATCTAAGCTGTATTTTCACAGGAAGTCCAAGCTGCTTAATAACATTTTTGTTTTGCAGGACACTAGTCTGAAACCGACTTTCAGTTTTATTCCCACCATGTACAGAAAAGCCAGAGCACCTCAGTTTGTAACCCAGCAACAGCGGAGCCCAGCTTGGCAGGCACGGGCTGGCTCAGGCATGCTGTAGCCTCAGCCCCTGCGGCTGAGACACCCTGAGCCTGCAGAGCTGAACAGCAACAGAGACAAAACAGAAAAGCATCCCTGGAGACGGG
>JAOWBP010001760.1:19136607-19149960 GCA_028571105.1 Tragopan temminckii
TTGTGCAATTTAGAGCAATTAGAGAGGGAGCATTTTAAAGTTTGTGCAGGTTACTGAAGTACAGTGCTTGAAAGTATGTTCTTGTCTTTCTAGTGGACAGTGAATTTGAATCTGTAGCTACACAGCTATTGAAGAGGACACAAGCTATGCTGAACAAATACAGATGTTTACTTATAGAAGATGCGATGGTAAGGAGCATAATGCAGATAGAAGAAATGTTTATATGATGTGATTGAGTTTGTAAAAATAATACAGGAAGATGAGAGCTGGCATGACAGTTAATTTTATTAATTCTCTTTAATGATGTATCATTATGTGTGTATATATAAAGAAGTATATATACACACATATATGTGAAGTTTACTATTGTACCAGCAATCTCAGTGACCAACTTGGTTTTTTCAGTGTAGACTCATATCTTAAAATCAATGATTTATGTTCATATTTGACATACTGCCTAAGGCTGCTGTTCATATATAAATTCAGTAGATGTTAAGGGCATATTAACTTCCGCTGTTTGTTTATACTTTGCACTTGCTCTGAATGGGCTGTGCTTCCAGTGATAACTATAAAGAGCCTGGTCCCATCCACTTATCTAATGGGTGGGAGTCATTTATCACCAGTGATAAGATCCTCTCTGTCTTCCCTTCTCCAGACTGAGCAGTCCCGGGTCTCTCAGCCTTTCCTGATCAGGGAGATGCTCCAGGCCCCTAATTATCTTTGCAGCCCTCTGCTGGGCTGTCACTAGAAGTTCTGTCTTTTCTGAACTGAGGAGCCCAGAACTGGACACAGTACTCCAAATATGGTCTCACCAGGGTAGAATAAAGGGGGAGGGGAACCTCGCTTGACCTTCTGGCCATGTTCGTCAACCTAGGATACCATTGGCCTTCTTGGCCACAAGGGCACACTGGTGGCTCATTTTGATTTAGGAAATCATTACTTCCCCTTAGAAACTGGGTGGAGTTTCCTATTTTTGTCAGAAATGCTACTAATTGAAATGCTTTCACAGTCCGAGGTTTGAGGTAGAAAGAAATCCAATTTGCACAGAGTTACTTGAAGACTGTATTTTGGAAGTATCAGGGAATCTCATTGTGGCTTCAGACACAATAGTTTTCAAATCCAAAAAAATTAAATTTGAGTATAAGAGACATTCAAATCATTCTAGTTAGGGACAGGAATACATAGTAAGACAGGATTGCATGATAGGAGTGTTACAACTAACATGGCTTTGGAATCTGGCAGTCCTGTTTAAAAGGTAGTTACCAGCCATATGTATTTGCAAGTAATTGCAGATGTGGAAGAGAGAGAGAGGTGAAAATCTGTTCTTCTAGAATCTGGAATATTGTATGATATATCCCATTCAGTCATTTTGGAATGAAGTTACCTGGAAGAATATTTAAGTTTCGAGCTAGTTACCTGTGTTGTGACTTAATAGCCAGTGAGCTGCTTTTCTGTGATGGATGCATCCACTGGCATGGAGGCATGGACTGCAAAATGCAACTCAGCATAAACTACTTGAAAATACCAGTACTACTGGGAGAGAAGTGCAGAGGAGAAACAAGATCATGGGGTGGTCCCAATTGCAAGATTTTTGCTGTGTTTTTTTTTTTCCTTCTGAAAATTACTGCATGTCATGTTTTCTAAGAAATACAAGCACTCAGTGGTAAATGTATTCAGTTGTGAAAGTCTGTAATGCTTACAACTAGTATAGTGATTCTATTTGTTAAATTTAATAAAATGTGAATAATACTTTATTGTTGAATTTCAAAAGTTGTGGTCATTGTAAGGATCATTGAAGATGCTATGGAATTATGGATGATTTTCATACATACATGTAAGCTGTTGAACAGTAACTAAACTGTAAGTGTTTTAATTTAGTGCAGACATACGATTGACTTCAGAAGTGTTTTTTTTCCTTTTCCTGCAGCGGATAAATCCATCTGCAGAAATGGTTATGATTGATAGGATGTTTAACCAGGAAGAAAGAGCATCTCTGACCCGGGAGAAGCGTCTTGCACTAGTGGATCCTGGTAGGTGATGGTTAACTTCTGAATCTTAGGCATGTTTGCATAGCATCAACAGTTAAAAAATATCTACAGTGAGGCACTGATTGTTAGCTGTTTTTAAAAACTATTCAGGGGAAGTATGATAGTGCAATTTAGAGGATTGAAGTAATAGTCTTTCTAATAGCGTGTTAGAATATTTAGAATACTTACAGCGCTTTTAGTACAGTTTTGCTCACGCAGATAGCGCACGCTATCTGCATACTATGCTGCTTAATTTGATGATAAGTTCCTACTCTTAAGCATATGCATACTCCTTAAAGATGTGAATTGCTAGACTGTAGATGTAACCCAAATTTGAATACTAAGAAAAACCTGAACAATTTTTTGTAAACATACGCTAAATAGTTAAACATGGTTTTAGTAAACGTAGCTAAAATAAAATGTTGCTGCTTAATTTTTCAGATGGTTATCAGGCTGATTTTTGTTGCTCTGCCAAACAATTTGATAAAACAGCTGACGAAGCACAAACCAGCAAAAGTGACCATCAGTCTAGCAAAACATTACCTTCTCGAAGTCAGACTACCAAAACCCAAGCCAGAGACCGACCAAAATCCAGCTCAGCAGAGTCCACAAATCACAGTAAACTTCCTCTAGTGCCTAACAACATTTTGACGTCACAAGAAGGAACTACTAAAAAATCAGAGAGCCTCACTAAAGCTTTAAAGTTTGAGAAAGCTAATTGTTCTTCTGGGAGCCAATACAAAGCCCTTTCTGAAGAAAAGATGGTTGGTAAAGTTCTTATCAAGTCAGCTGAAAATTCTTTGAGTTCTGAAGACTTGTCAAAAACTGTATCAAGAGGCAGTCATGGAACACACAATAAAATATCAAGGAATACAGTCCAATCTTTCTCAAAGGTAACATGTAATAATTCCTTCAAAGACAAAACTCTGAGGAGCCCTCCAAAGAATGAGGTTTTACATCCTGATAACATGAAAGGCTCCAGTGAACCCCAGCAAGACTTACTGCTGAGCAAGAGTTTAGAAACGACATTTAAGAATATCTTGGAACTTAAAAAAACTGGGAGACCGACACAAAATGAGGCATCGAGTAGTGGCTCTGTTGACTTAGAATTTCCTAATTTTTCACCTCTTGCTTCACAGGAAAACTGCTTGGAAAAATTTATTCCAGACCACAGTGAAGGTGTAGAAACTGACTCTATTTTAGAAGCAGCTGTAAATAGTATCTTAGAGTGTTAATAGTTACAATACCCTGGAAAAGTTATGTTTCTCTTAGCAGAAGCAAATGTGAATGACACCACAAGTACAGCCTGACATACATTTAAGGTTAACCTTTCTAAACTAGATTCTGTTCTGTGTTTGAGAGCAATACTCATTGTGGTTACAGTGAGATAGCCAAGTAAAGTTAATCCTTGTTAGAATGCAGTCTGTTAGGGCCTTACTATTTCAAGTATTATTATGACAGTGCTTTTGATAATTGTGCAGTCCTGCAACATAACAAGGTTGCAGGTCGTTAGGCCCTATGTAATATGGTAATATACTGACAATCACAGTCATTTGAAAGGATATATTTATTAAGAAAACGTTTTTTAAAAAGCGATGGAAGCAACAATTCTCCCCTACCCTTTTCCACAAATCATCAGATTTTTAAGTTGTTCTGGAAAACCCACTGTACCTCTATTCAGAAGTGATAATTTCCTTTGTAATGAAATCTGTGTTCTAGGAGTCTTAAGTTGGAAGGATGTCATCACTGTGTTAACAAGGTTTCATAAGTTGAACTTAAAGTGCTTTTCTATTGCTTTTTGAGCAGAAACTAGTCCTTGATATATTTGTAGTGGGTAAGTTTAGTCTGTGAGATGATATTATATGGTCTTAGTCACAGTGGCATGATATGAAGTAATAAATGCTTGACTAAGGAAGGTAGATTGGAAGCCAGTAAATGGCTTCTTGTGTACAGGTCGAGGCCATGATAGAGCCATGAATTTATATATATATTACATATATATTAACTCTTCTTCAAGAGCTATTGCATTTTATAATTGGATGTAGTCAGCCTTGAGTCTTTCTGAAGTGGTATAATTTTTTAATTGTTTTTTTTCTTTGATTTTTTTTTTTAATTATTTTATTTTTAGACCAAGTGTCAAAAGCACTTTTATTTGAAAACTGTTAAGATATTTGTAGCTTATATTTTAAGAGGACATTAGCCTTACTCGGAAAAAATTTAAAGGCCAGTGTTTATTTTTGATTTTCTTTTTTTGCTTTTTGTTATCAGAGAATGTTGAAGCATCCACTGTAGCAGTCATAATTATCAAGAAATGTACAGACCAAAGTTGATCAGCAGTCCCATTGTTAAAACATATCTAAAAGTGTGTAATTATTAATTCACATTGTAGAGCCAAGTGAAACTATTGCACAGTTTGCATTTGGCTTGCTGTCATGTTGGTAAGATAGAATCTTATTATTTTATTTATTTATTTTAATCTATGACGTCTTTTTTTTTTTTTTTTTTTTTTTTTTGCTGCCCATGCTGCTTTTTCATAGTTTATTTTGGTCATGAGTGCTTTTGTGCACATAAATACGCTGACATTAGTCTCGTGCATGTAGTACATATGTCTGCTCAGGAGGATACAGCTTTTGTGATTTCTAAGATATGCTTATGTTCTCTCCCAGACCTCCCCTCCAGTTTCTTAGAAATTACCAATCATTTTCCAGACTTAATGATTACAGTCTTCATAATCTCGAGGCTCGTTGTGACAAACTGTGGTTGTCAGTTAGATTGCCAGGAAGGAAAACAAAAGGTAGAGTTTTGTTGTCATGTAATTCAGTCCATCTGAATAGCGTAGAAGAAGGCAGAATTATGTCCTTGTGACAGTGAAAGATTACAGTGCAACTCAGTATTGAGCTACAGTCCACTGTCTGACCGCTAAAGGAAACCAAATCTCGAAAGCAACATGAGAAAGATGAACTTGTTTAAAATTCATTTTCCCTTTGAAGTGGATGGAAATGCTGTTGATTTTTTTTTTTGTATGTTACTAGTTGCCATTTAAAAAAATTGTGCCAATTTTAAAGTACATGTTTGTTAAACCCGACATTCCCGAGTGTTGTATAAAATATTCAAAGTAATAACAAGCATTGCCAGTTTTAAATTTTTAGCTAAATGTCCATAGAATAGATTCTCAGGCAGTTATTTGTTCTCTTACGGGCGAAACTGACGATATAGTCTTCACCTGTTGCCTTTTTAGATTTAATTATACGTTCATGGCTGTGTATTCTGGAGCGTATATACTTGATGATTTTGGAAATTTAACCATTCCGAACTATCTGAGAAGAAAAACAGTAAGTTACACAGCTGTATGCTAACTAGTTAATTCTTTTATAGAGGAAAAAAAGTTGCACATTTGTTGATTCACTTGCTTCTTGTGCCACCTCAAAAGGGATACAGCGTCTCTACAGTGAATACGCAATTGATGGATATCAGGCTGTGTGTCTTCTATTGGATCTTATTTTGGGATGGGGGACAATGACATTAAACATGACAAATTGCAAAAAGTAATAATTGTTGATCTGGTCAGACACATTTCCCTGAACTATTTATGAGAGGAGCCCATTGAACGATCCTAGCAAGGTAAATGTTAGATTGATCATGTTCTGCTGTTCACTCCTTTGAATTCAGTTCTAAAGGAATTCTGGTACGTTGTGAAGCAGGAAATGAAAGAATTGTACTTTTGTTGTGTTGGGTTTTTTGTTTTTTGTTTTTTTTCTTTTTTTTGTTTTTTTTAAGAAGTCTAGATTAATCATATGGACTCGAATCCAGCAAAGTATTGTGAATGTGCATGACTTTAAACATGTTTTCATTATTTTGCTGGATCAGCATTGTGTTCTCAATGTTATTTAATACTGCCTAATATTAAAACAAATTTTAAACTGGCAATTAAGAAAAAGATGTTCATTTTGAAGATTTTAGTATAATTTATCTGTTAGATTAGGGAGGCCTTACAGACTGACTTCACTTAAAGAGGATGTGTCACTTATTGTCAGTGTGGTATGGACTTTATTTGCTTAAATACCTTCATTTGTAAAGTATGTCTCACTTGAAATTGCTTTGTATACATTTTGTAAAAATATTTATAAAATGTTTTGTAAAAAAAAAAAAAAAAAGTATAACAAATTGCAGTTTATTTTGTTATGTTGGATAAATACTGTTAAAAGACACAAGTCAGTAAATATATTGTTAATCCATGGATAGGAAATGTTTAGTTGGAGATTACAAATTGAAACAACCATTGCAATACAGCCAAAGATTTGGGAAAAATGCGTATCTGTGATTGTCTTGATTTAACTAAGTTGAATATTTACATTTCCAGAAGAGGATTGCTCTCAGTTTTTAATAATATGGTTGCAAAATATTCCTACTTCCGTGCTTTTAAAAATTTCTATATTATATAATATTATATAGGCCAACTCTTCATACTCTATGAAACTTTTGAACATACGCTACTGAGGCTTGGTTCTTATGGCATAGCATACAGCATTACATACAGTAATACTCAAACCAGAATAACAGGATTGACAGTGATCCTGCTATGTTGTCATGATAAAATCTTACCATGATGAGGTTGCTGAGAGACGTTCTCCTTCTCCTGTCTGTTTTCACAAAATAGAGGCATCATCTTCCTGATACCTCGGGGAGATAGTAGAAAAAGTTTGTTTGTCAACCAGCCATCTCATCCATGTTGGCAGTATTTCCCATTTCTTTCTTTTGGCTGTGAGAAAAGAAGATGCTTTAATTGCTGATGATGTAATGCTTCTTCCTACTTCTAGAGGGGTAATGACTTCTTACTGTGATTGAATTTTTCAGAAAATGTGCTGAGATTCTGATCTAGTAAAGCTCTTATGCTTGGAACTTCAACACTTTATATTTGGAAGCTATGAAAATGAAGGATTGGTGAAGTACACCACCTCTCATCGTGGATTAGGGCCTGCCATGTTGCAAGGTAGAAGTCTTTATGGTTAGTATTCAGTTATTTTGTCAACAAGACAAAATAAACTTGCATTTTGAAAGCTTCTCACATGGATTCAGTCAGTAACAAAATGAATAAAATCAACTATATGTTATTTTAATCTCTGTTTGGGTTAGGATGGCTAAATGTGTTTGTTTTTTTTTTTTCTTCTCTTTGGCATATCCACATAAAATTATGAGGCAAGCCTTTTGGGCTGTGAGACATTGGATGTACAGTTTACTATGCAGCTCGTGGTCACCTCAGATTATCTTTTTGTTACAAGAGCATGGTATGTTTTAAGTTGCTTTTTAATAATGGTTTTGGGATGAGGGGATAAGCAACTTCTGTTTATTCCTTCCTTCAAGGCAGAATTTGTGAAGTTTCTTGAGCATGCGAGATGATGCATAGCTTATTTAAGAAATTTTAAAAGAAGTATCCGTAATAACTATTTGCAACAGGTAAACAAGCAAACTTGAGCAATCTTGCTGTACTAGGGCAGAAAAAGCTGAAGGACGCATAGTGGGAAGAAAATTATAAGATCGTCCTATTGTAATGCTGAGCATAAAAAACTCTGGCTTATTTCAGAGTTGGGGTAGCATACAACGTGTTGGGGAAAAATGTTTTACAAATAGAGAAGCTAGTTCAGAATGTAAGACTCTTCTCTAGTACACTCTTAGGATAATGTGTAGCTAGTTTTTGTTAAGGTGTGTGCCATCATCTGCAGCTTACCTGGTCTCTGGAATGTTGTCCTCTGTCTTCACTACTGCTTTTGTACTGCAGGAGTGTACTCCATTTCTCTCTCTTTTTTTTTTTTTTTAATATGAATGTGTAGAAAATGAAATGTTCCCATTTGAGGTAAATTGTAACTATGTTAAATGAATGGAATGACAGCAATTTTGGAATTTGGTGCTTTGAAGGGGAAGCAAAGTTAGTCCATGCACACGCATCTAAATGGCTTTTAATACTTCAGCTAGCTTTTATGTCTGCAGAGCTTTTCACTGACTGCATGATGCAGTCATGCCAGGGGCCAAAATTTCAGAACTGTGCTGAACTCTTGGCTGTATGAGTTGCCATGCATTTGTCAATATTACAGCTTGTCCAGATAATGGTGTTTCATTCCAGTTAATTTCCTAAAACAGTTTTGTCTTCACACAGCTCAGCTGTCTCTGGACAGATGCAGTGCAGGCCTCTGACATTGCCTTTCTAGAAATCTAGTGCTTAGGACCTTATCCACAGCCGTTGAAATGGGTGGAAGAAAGCTTTTCAGTTAAGGACTATGATGGTAATTTTTCTCTTAAACAAATCCACTAAATTTGTTTTTTCCTTCAGTGGAAAGTGATGCAAGGACTTCCAGACTCTACAGTGGTGAACACCTCAGCACTTGGGTAGACAGTATCATATAGTTAATGGAATTAGAGTGGTGATCAAAAGAACTGTGTTTGTATTAAGTACATTGCTTTTTTTTTTTCTCTAGACATCATTACTTTAATAATTACTACATTGTTCTAAAATAGAAAACCTTACTCTCTCAATCAGCCCAGTTTGGCATCAGTGATTGTTTTGAACTGAAGGGGCTAATATTCTAAATATGAGTATTTTGTTGCTTTCTTCATTTGCAGCTTTGAACTATTGGGCCAGCACTGACAAAACAGATGTTTGTATGTGTTTTGTTTCTCTCTTGAGTTCCTTGAGTTTTGTAAGCCATATAATTAATATTGCCGTTACTGAATTTGAATCATTTGTTTTTAATTCAGCTTGAAGCTGATTGCACTTCAGACTAGAACTTCTCCTTCCAGAGTCTAATTTCAAAATGCATTAGTACACAGAAGCTAAATGTATTTATTTTAATTACCTAATAGACCTTTTTTTTCCCTCTTTTTTTAAGCCTATTTGGGACAATGCATGTGTTGTGCATATCCTTTATGCCAGGAGCAGGACGACTGGAAAACTGCTGTAGTTCTTTTCAGCTAAATATTGCCAGGTATACATAAAGGATAACCAATCCCACCTTCCTTTCAAGGTGTAATTAATTGGAAAGTAGGGGATTTGGAAAGCCCTATTTAACAGGGGCAAATAAGAAGTCTGCATCTGCAAAAGGTTAGATACAGAGTGCTTGGGAATGAGGGACTCTGTGCACAAAGAAACCTCTGTGCACAAATTTCAGGTGAATCTGAAGGAGAGCAGGCTCCAGAGTTTGGGAAACACAGGCAGGTAGGAAAGTGTGGAAGATGGATTTTGTGAGCAGCTCTGGGATGTAAGTGGTTAAACGTGATTTTTTTTCAAAACACTGGATGTTTTTTTTGCTCTGGAACTTGCACAGGATTGTGTAAGTTGCTGTATTAGGTCATGGAGTTAACACATCATCTAAAATTATTGGTCACAGCGTATTTTTCCTCCTTACATTTCTATGAAAATACCTGAATTCCATAGGTAAAAAACGAATTTAATAATGTAATGAGTATTGTACTGGGATGTAGGCTTGCATGTTGTAACTGTTTCAAGAATGGACCCAACACAATCTGAAAGGCAGTTGTGAAGGAACGTGCCTGATCTGCAAGGTCTGGTGTTAAATTCAGCAGGGAGGTTAGTAAGAACTGTGAGTAGATTAAAATACTGAGGTGTTTTCATCGTAGTGCGTGGTGATTGTCATTGGCAACATACTTCTTACAAGAGATAAGATGTGGAAGCTACTTGCTACTGTGCTGTTTTTTATTGGTTTTTAGTTGTTTTTTTGTTGTTTTTTTTTCCCCTCTGTGAGGTTGCATTTTCCTTATTGATGGAAAAGAGAACTCCCATACAGTGAAAGGTAAATTCTGGGTTTTCAGTGAAGATGTCTACGAACTAATGACACTTATAATAACTAGTGTTCAACTTTTGAGAATGCATTATTTTACTCTTCCCTGATTGTGGGGGAAATTTGATTCTTTGACAGCCAGACTGAGAACTAACTCTTAACTGTTTCCCCAGGGAGTTGAAGAACTGTTCTTGAATTACACCATATTTAATTTGTGGAAGCCTGAAGAGGAGCCCCTGATTTGTTGTTTTATTCTTTGGCAGTCAAATCTCAAACTACAAAATAAAAAAGGATCCTCTAGTACAAGTAGCTTCAAGTTCTTGTAGTAGTGTTCTGTCAGAGATTAGTTTTTTTGTGATTTTTTTTTTTTTTTTTCAGAGCCATTGTAATCAAGCATGGTCATACAAACAGTTGTAACTATTTGCCTGTACTCCCATTTTCCTTATGTGTGTATTGGGAGAATTCATCTGGAATTTGTGGAAAGGCTAGCTCAGAAAGTCTTCTGCTGAAGGTGAAGGTGTGTTTAGCATCTACCCCCAAATAACAATAAATTCTTACCTGCTTAGCTTAGTAGGAATAAATATTAACATAGATGTTGGGGAATGATTTTTGTAGACAGTGAAAACTTGGGAATTTTTTTTATATACTTGTTTGTCTGCATGCTCATTTCAGAATGAAAGTTGCTAATTGGAATTTAATGACAGTTCCATCTCTTGTACTTCTGATCTTAGGGTCCAGTCACTGCAAGGATGCAAGTCTGAAGGTTGGAATTAACCCTGTCACAAAAGGGGAGATCAGGTTAAAGGAACCTCAGCATGTTATAGGCAAAAGGTAGTTGCATTTGTCTGCAATCCAAAGGCAGTTATTGACTTGAAATGCTGGGTTTGTGTGTGTTTGGAGGGGAAGTGGAGAAGCAGCAGACATAAGTGTTTAAAGGTCAGTTGTTCTTAGAACACTTGAAGAAGGATTTTTGTTTGCTTCTTGTGGGAAGAAAAAAAAGATCTTAAAAAGATGGCAGTAGCTTTGAGCTGTTGAGTTGACTGAGTCACCTGTGAAAGCTTAAAAAAAGAAAAAAAAGGGGCTGGGAGCTGGAAAGCAGCCTCAGCTGCCTGTGTGTCCATTCAAGGAGTAGTTCAGAAATGTCAGGTTCTGTGCAAATAAACAGTAGGTTTCAATTGTCTGCTGCTAATTATCACCCAAATTTGATTTGCACGCTCTTCAAAGGAACTCATATCTTTCCATTTAGTTACTTGTTTCACTGCAATGAATCTTTAATTCAAGCCAAATGTGGGTCAATTTCCAGCTGAAAAAAATATGCTTGGAATGTGTTTATCCATGGTCATTCCAGTCTCTCTTTTTAGTTTAATATATGTGTTGATTCATGTCCTTGGTGGGGAGGTGAATTTGTGTCAATCTGTGAATTGGCTTTGCTTGTTTGGCAAGTTTGTGAAGGGTTTGGTCAGTTGTAGAGGGGCTTAAGTAATTGTGTGTAATGGAGTGTTTCTGGTGCACTTCAGAATAATGAGATAAGTCTTAAAATTTTATGGATAATAACAAAATCTCACTCTAGGTACATTTTTTTTCCCCAGCTATTTTATCCCTTTATGCAAACATAGGTTAATTGGTCTTTTGCTCACACTTTTTTTCCAACTTTGATAGCTTTCATATCTTGGTAGGCAGATCATTTGCTACTCTGTCTGCAGTGATGCAGTCTTCAGTCTCTGAGGACACGGAAATACCAGTTGCATGCTTTTCCTCCCATCAGAAGTACCTACAATAACTACAGAACATAGGCCCATAATGAAAAAATGTGGCAATTTAAGAGTGATTGTTTAGCACTATGTTGGGCATCTTGCAGTGCTGAGTTGTCTGGTAACGGGCCATGGCACCCTGCTCTAGGTGTCCCTGTGTGAACAGGACTGAGGCCAGATGGACCCTGGTGTGTCTTCCACCTTCACCCAGCCTGTGATGCTGTGTCCATTTTGCTTTAGCCAGGTTTGTGAAGACTGATATATTTAATTGTGTGGGGCTAAATATGACTTCAGTTTCTCTGGCTGCACTTTTGTATTGAGCTTTTGTTGGTCACGCAGGAGTTGGATATGTGAGAACAATGCATTCCTTTCTGTCCTTTTTGATCTGGGAAGAGAATGTGTCATAGGGAGGTTAAAAGATTAAGTTAACACTCATATGCTTAGTATATGCTTAGGAGAAAAAAAACAAAAGCAAAACAAACCAACACCACAACAGAATTTCAAAAACCTGTATGACTGTCTTGTAAAGGCAGCCTATATTTCATTCTTACACTTTCATTGGTTAAATGGAGAGAACGAGTTAGTGCTACACTGTGCCCCATGCAGTTTTTCATACAGTGTGCTCCTGTACTTATGCAGACACGACGTTTTGATGATTTGGACCTGATGCCAGCTCCAGTTACATGACTGCCTGCTCTTCTTCCAGGGATCCCTGTCTCAGTGCACAAAATGGTGTGGGTACCTTGCCTGTCACCCCTGTTACCCCTGACCTTGCTGCTGTTGTTTGAGAAGTTATGCCCTGACTCTATCAAGTGTTCCTTTTGTGCTCCACATGTATACTTATGGTATCAGTTCTCCTTAGGTTTTTGATAGCTGATCCAGTAGAATCTGATCTGAGCCTAAGGTCTTTGTGAAGCACAGCAATGCAGTAGGTGTCGTCTTTAGCAGAGCTGTTTCTTGAGTGTGTACCATAAAATGCCGCTTATCGTACCTCTCTGTTGGAGGGTCAGTGGTATGCTGTAGCTCCTAACTGCAGGCAGCCCCTCATAAAGTGCCATACTGAGTGAACGCACTTGATCTTAGCAGGCTTTGTCTGCTTCCAGTGTGAAAGATATTTGATGTCCACTGTCATCTGTGGTCTCTGATCCATCACTAATGTAGCTGCTGGCATCTCCTTGAGGCTTGACCTCACCCTCAGCCCATGGCAGTGCAGTGCTGGCAGCTGCTGTCTGCACAGATGGCAGGGTCGCATTAGACACTTGAGCCTCTGCTTTTTCTGCACCTTGAAATCGGTCTGTGATACAATTCATTATTTATTTAGTGCTGTAATCGACCCAGCCAAAGAGCAATCTGCCATCCAGCTGGCAAGGCACTTAGCAGCCACAGCGGGGAAATTGGTAAATCCAACCCACAAACTGCTGCCTATTGAGATGGGAGCGAAACTTGGCTAGCTCTGCTAATTGCTATCAGCTATTTGCAGTTGCTTGTTGCATTGTTACAGATTCTTGCAAAAACTTTATTTGGGGCTACACACTGTATCCTGTTCTGCACGTAGGGATGCACAGACCTGCAATGGCAGTGTTCTCACAGATAAGGAACACCTGGCTGCACTCAGATCTGGCTTTGCCTTCAGCCAGGTAAGTAGGCATATGCTGAAAGCACTGGTGCCTCCAGGTAACACATTTTGGGAGTGTTTTTTTTTTTTTGTTTGTTCGTTTTTAAGCTTCACCAAAGAATTAATAAGGCAAGTAAACGCTGGAGTACAGATAGATGCTAAAATTTACT
>JAOWBP010001760.1:19166699-19189522 GCA_028571105.1 Tragopan temminckii
AAATATTCCCATAATTCCTAGTGTTATATCTAATAATGTGATTCAAAAAGCAGTGATGAAATTCAGCAACAAGGTCATTACATGCCAAGGTTGAGGTAAGATCTGTGGATTCTTTCCTCTGAGATCTAAACAAAGAATGTGAAAGTAATTTGAAAAACTCTAGAACGTGGTCCTTTGTGTGAAAGGATTAGGAGCCCACAGGCTAATATGGTGTTCCTCAATCAAAACAGCTGGGTACCAACAGAATGTAAGTGATCCTGGAGCAGCTGCTTGTAGAGCAGAGCTACGGGTGGTGTCCAGGGCTCAGTCCCATGCAATCCTCTTTCAGGCTGCTCCTTCTTCTTTCATCCCATAGGATCCTGGGGAAAAGGATAAGCAATCATTTCTTGTTTTTGATGGAGTAGACAATGAATGCAAGGGGACTTTCTATGCTTTTCTTTAGAAAGGAATTTTGGTCTGGACATATGATCTTCTAATTTGGAAAATTCATATATTTTCCAGGGTGCTTGCCATAATTCAGGGAGAGTTTGGACTCGTAGCAAAAGTGGGTGGGTGGAAAAGCTGTTTTCTGTTTGCTTTTTGTTTTCTTTCTCCTCTAGTTTGGGGCTTTGACACACAGTGTTTCTTTATGTTGTTTGAGACTTTGCCACTAAAACCTTGGGAAGAAAGGAACCTTCTTCTGTACTATGAGCCTGGTATTGTTCAGGATACCCTGCTGGGCTTCTGAAGAGAACTGATGACAGATACCCTATGACAGACACAAAAAAGTTCTGGAGTCTGAACAACAAATCAAGTATATGAGCAAAAGCTGCAGTGACTTTTGTATGTCTTCATAGTTACCTCCCAGTTTCAAAACAGGCTATGTAAATAAAGCATTTTTAATACTTCTTGGGAGAATTGCCTACTTGGAATGATTGAGGAGAAAAGTGCAAGATAATTTCTAACTATGAAAATATGTAGCAGTGCAGTTTATGGAGAAGCAATGCAGAGCAGGGATGCAGAGATCTGGAGCTGTAAAGCCTGTAAGTTGGATAAACCACCAGGGATCTGCTTTTACCATAGTGAGAAGACTCCCACTTCTCTGTATGGATGTGAGATGCCTACACTTAATCTGGAAGAGCCCAGCCCTGTAGACAATTACAATCAGACTGTTAAAGTTATATGCCTGGCTGAATCATCAACTTTATTTTGTAATAATAAAAGGACAGTGAGAACTTCTAGTAAAATAGTTAAATTATGTGCTATTCCCAACCTATGATTCCTACGGATTATGGGCAAAATCACAGCCAACTCACAGCATGGTTCCCATATGGACAGCTTTGGTTTAAAAATCGCTGCTTTGAAATAAACGCAAGAGGCTCAGTCAAGTGAGCTCTAATTCAGCTTGGTCGGATGACAAAGTTATTCCTGTACGTAAACATTTCAAGTATTGAGGGGCCTGAGGGAATGTTGTGCTCTGACCTCACCTAATGTAAGAGCGAATGTGGGGATGGACAAGTAGATGCAATCGTGACAACGAAGGAGCAGAAGCAGGGAAGCAGTATAGCTTTAATGTGGTTAACTCAGGCTTGGCTAATCAGGGGCTTTGTGAGGTGCTGAGACACAGCCTTGAGGCACAGTGGTTGTCAGGACTCCCTATAGCAAAGGGAAATGTGTTGCTAGGTCTACTTAGACTAGTACACCTCATCAAATCTACAGCAAAACTGGTCACTAAGCACACATTAAAATGCTTGTCAGGATCTTATTCTTCTGTTTTCCTATTTATAGCTTGTGAGTAACCAAATATACTTGCATACTTACAGGTTCTACAAGGGTTAATTCATTGGAACTACCTTGGAGATAGAAATATTTGGAAGCTCAGGAATTCCTGCATCTCCAAGTGTGAGTGGTTGTTATCTGTTTGTGTCTTTGATATCTTCAGATAGAAGGTGATGGTGACACCCCAAGCCATTTCATGCCAGCCATATATCACTCTTCTGGCACCAGACCTCCTCTGACATCTGACCTGTGTATTATCAGCTGCAGTACTTCCAATTGCCTGCAAAAGTCAGCTTTTTGTTTCATGGAATACCATTTCCTAGCAGATTTCTATGGGCCAGGAATCTCACTAGGCAGGGCACTCCCCTCAAGTGTCTATGAAATGCCTCCTTCATCTACAGAAGAGATCTTCTTCACTCATGTGTAACTTGCACTTTTGGGGTTAGCTCAGCCTTGCTCGGGGGTCAGGATGGATAGCCCTCAGCAAATGAATGTCTCATTTAGTTTTTATTACTCCATCAGCTCCCTCTCTGAGGTGAGACTCAGAATTGGGTGAACATCTGCGAGTAACTGGGAGCACCTGAAAGTTCTGCCCATAGCCAAGAGAAAGCTTTCATTGCTGAGAGTAGCGTTTAGGCACTGGAGCCATGAAAATGGCTTTCCCTGCATTCATTTTGCAAAAAGAATATTGAAACCCTTCACCTTAAAAATTCATGATGTAGATTCTCATGTGATCAATCAACAGTCTTGACTGTTAGAGCTTGGCCTGTATGAGTCAATATGTTCTCATGACTAAGGATGCCACAACAGTTTTTCTTGAAACTTGTGCGAAGATCTCTAAGAGCACCAAACTTTGAGAAAGAAAGCAGTATGGGAGTTCCCATCTACACAGTGATAATGGTAGCTGAAAAGTTCATTTTGCCAATGTGATTCCCAGTTAAATGCAAACAGCAGTGGAATGTGGAGCTTGTGACTCCTGACTTTAGAACATACAACAGTTGATTATTTCTTTCAATACGTTTCCAAACATAATATCTACTCAACCTCATTTAGAGAGGCTCACAACACAACCTTTGCCCATTGGTACTAGCTGGACCATTGGAATTTTTGCCCTACATTTTAAAATGAATTATTTGCTACATTGGGTTTTTTTTTTTTTCCTTTTCAAAATTGCAATATATTCTTTTTTTGGTTTACATTCAGAAGTATGAAGTCATAAGGAAAAGCTTTGTTTTTTTCTCCAGCCCCCATTATTTAATACGAGTAATTTTGTCCATCAGAGAACTACCCTTCCACTGAAGATTAGTAAGTGAGATCTGACTTTGCTTTTAAGGCATATTTCATCTAATATTGAGACCATATTTATCTGCTTGTCTATAGCTAGAGCTCATAAAGAAGATAGATTGAGCCTTTCTTGCTGACGGAGTACTTTGGAAATTTGGGTCTTGAGGTTTATATTTTTAATATTACCATTCTATGAAAGTAAATAGGTACTTATGACAATTTTACAGGATAAAACAGCAGGGATGGGGATGAGAGGTCCAGATTTCAGCCTGACAACAGCAGTCTCTTGAAAGCGAAACTGTGGTGGGCAGTTTCAGTGCGGTGATTTGTTTGATCCCCTATAAAATCCTCTATACCAGCATGCAGCTACCACCCACTTATATTTATTATGCACTTTTATTTTTGCTTGGTAATATTTTTCTTGTGTTTATTTTAAAAGGTCTACATTTTGTGGTGACAGTCTCCCATTTTGCAAATTAACTGCTAGCAGATGTTGCTGCATGGTGTGAAGCACACACAGCAGCCTCAGCCGCCAGGCTCTGCGCACTGGCTAAGAAAAGCTTTGTGTTTTTCAGGCAAGTTTCAGGAGTGTCTGTAAAGTGCTTATGTAGAATCTTATTCAGAAAATAAATTACTGTTGTTTTTATAGCTTTTAGATGTTTTTAGTGTTTGGAATTACTGCTGAAATCTAACAAGTCCGTACCATGGTTTAAGAAATGAAATATCATTTGAGCAGTGTTATTTAGGAAAGGATTAGCTGGATACAGGCAAATGCAGGTAAGTTACACATACAGCTGCAGCTGCCTTGTATTTTCTGCTGTAAAGATCCCTGCTACTGTTGCACGCATCTCTGCTAAATCTTAGCTTTTGGAGCTAAAGTCTTCAAAGTGAACTGAGTGCTTTTAGTGGGCTGTTTTTTGAAGCTATTTCTGAATGTGAGATTGAGTACTGTAGATCTGTGTTTTTTTCTCTTTGGAACAAGATATTGCAGATTGGCTTGTTCTGTTACCAGGGATGTCTTTTTCTTTTTTTTTCTTTTTTTTCTTTTTTTTCTTTTTCCCTTTTTCATCTGTGCCATCTTACTTAGTTTTGGATAAAGCATGCACTTCTAAGAAGCTGCAGTTGCATGTGTTGCAAAGGGAACTCATTAGGTAGGCAGCAAACCCATTCAGGATATGTGTACATCATGCTGCCATTGCTCACCCAGATAACTGTAGGTGAGGTGTAAGCACTCTCTGTTCTCCACACTTCTCATGGGCAGGACAAAAGTGTTCTATGGTGCAGCAAAATTCAGCCTAGACACGAAAGGACAATTATAACTGCATATAGGTATGAATAACCTTGCATGAAGTGCAACTCAGTGTAGTCTCACAGTCTAAGCTGTTGCTGAGACACTCAGAAAGAAGCATGGCTGCACAGCTGTGGTTCCATCACGTGAAGGTTTTGGAATCTGTTTATGCGAGAGTCTGTTAGGAAAGACTTAGGTACAGTCGATTCTGCACTGGAGAGGTGGATGGACTTGGAAATCCTTAAAGTTCCCTTTTAAATCTGCTGTTCTGGCACTGTAGCCTCCCTCAAAGAAATTGAAGAAGCATCTTTTTGCCCCGTTAGAAACAGTACTACAGAAAAGCTGTCCACTAGATGTCACTGGTACTTCACTGATACAAGACTGAAAGAGCCGTGTCTGGTAGTCTTAGAGGCAGTGCACAGGTTAGCAGCATCACTGTACTAGCTCTGCTCAGCCCCACTCCTGTGCCAAGCCTTCTCTGCCTCTCCGTGGAGATCACCAGTGGGCCAAGGCACGGGGCTGGCCTTGGGCTTGCACACTGTGGCTGACAGCTTAGGGTCACAGAATGTCCAAGTTTGGAATGGACCCGTAAGAATCATTGCATCCAACTCCTGGCTCCACCCGAGAATCTGACCGTATTTCTGAGGGTGTGCTCAAATGCTGCTTGAGCTCTGGCAGCTGAGGGCCATGCCCACCGCCCTCTGATGCAGAGCCTTTCCCTAACCACCACCTGACCCTCCTCTGTCAGCTTCCCTTGAGTTCTATTGCCGTCACCAGACAGCAGACATCAGCACCCACCACTCCACTTCCCCCAAAGCTTAGGACTCCCCCCAAACTCATCTTATCTGTTAGTGTTCTGGAGTGCCTGTGGATGGGTGAAGTCAAGCTATCATGATTTGCAGTATGGAAGCACATTAGGGCAAATGCTACTATTTCTGTGAAAGGCATTCCAGTGATACTCTTTTTACTAGGGTTGCCAGGGGAGTTATTTTCTTCCAAATACAACAGCTAATTTTGTGTTTTATTCCCTGTAAGATGAAACTCCATGCTGAGGAAGAATATGGGGTCCTTGCATTTTTCCCTTAAAAAAAAAAAAACCAACCTTTTTTTCCCGATGCATTCAATACTGATATATTCAATACTCTTTTTAAGGAGATGTTATCATGAAGGTGGCAGATAAACAGAAGCTGGTCCTTGGCAGTGTTTTTAACGCGTAAGTTGGACAAATTGTACCTGCTTTATTTCATAGAGGTTTCTCCAGTTAAATCACCTGTAGTTGGCCTACAGTTGACCCTTTGTTGACTTATTTAATCATCTGCCTAGTTTTCAGAACAAGTTATGAGCATTCAGACTTAAATCAGTCCCTGAAAAGGTCCTGTCATTAGGCAATAAGGCTCATACCTGATAATCTGCCCGTCACATATTATGAACACAGATGACAATCACTTACCTCTTTTATGTCATGATATAAGGCTGAAATTGCTTAAAGTGAGGAAGAAAGCCATTATTTAATCAATGGAATTGCGTCAATTGAGTAAAATTTGTCTCTAGTGTAAACAAATGGAATGTCTTTGCGCTCTGTGAAAACAAGGCTAAATTACTTGCAGATCTTGCAGATTGAAAAACAGAGGAAGTAGACTTGTAGGCTGACACATTCAGGGGTTTGGAGTAGGCATTTAAAATAATTACCCAGATTACACTGGATTACTTAATATATTTTTTACATCGTGTGTATGCAGTTTCATCTCTGAAACAATAAAAGCAATATATGATATTTTAGTCATATTTTGTTATTTAGAAGTGCCTTAGTACATTTTCATTACTTTATTTATTTATCCATAAATATATACCAATAAATATACTAGTTAGATTAAAAATAAGGAATAAAATATTTCTAACATTTGAAGGTGAGTTTAAAAGCAGTCATCAGTGTGACCCAGGACAGAGAAATATAGGTGTACATACATTTTAGAGCCCCTATGTGAGAGAATGGTCTTTCATTAAAAGAAAAAGTTATTCTGAGTTTCCTCTTTGTAGTCTCATATAAACAACAGAGCACTTTTCTAGACTTATCTTTTCTAAACTCACACATTTACCCAAGTAACCAGTTTTTAGTATGATGTACGCTCAATATTTGGTGGTTATTTCCTGAACAATCTGTACATGGAATCAGTAGAAGCTTCATGAGCCACTGAGATATCAGCCTGCAGGCATTTTATATATTCGTAAGTTTTCCATAGGTCCAAAGGAAGATAATTTGAGCATGTTAAATATGTGTTTCTAATTCATAAATACCAGATTTGCTTGCTTTCCAAATTATATCTTGCCTTTTTTTTTTTTTTTTTTATCCTGGACTTAAGTGACCAGCCAGAAGAGAATCAATAATGTACTTGACCTAATATCTCTAGAATGCAAAATATGCCTATGGAAGTCCTTTAAACTGTTTCAGAAACTGGGGTTGCTCTGCAGAAAAGTTTCTGGGAAGAAGCTAATCTGGAAACCAGATATATCGTCAGATTTTATAAAAGCTCTTGTGACCTTTTGGAGATAATGGTGGATGATTGAAAGAAACACTGTGGAAGAGGCAGTAAACTTTGGGTTTTATCTTGTAGATCTTGGTTGAAGAGACTTCCAGAATTGCTGCTTAATCAACAAATGCCTGAAGAACCAGGCTGAAAGACACGTAATGTATGGCTGGTTCTTAAGTGCCCACCGCCCTCTGGTGAAGACCCTGTTCCTCACCCCCAGCTGCCCCTCCCTTGGCACAGTTCCATACCATCCCCTCAGGCCGTGTCGCTGTCACAGAGAGCAGAGCTCATTGCTGCCCTCCGCTCCCTGTGAGGAGCTGCAGGATACTCCTCAGCATCCTCTGCTCTGTGCTGAACACACCAAGGGATCTCAGCCACTTCTCACAAGCTTTGCCCTCCAGACCCTTCACCATCTTCACCAAGAAAGGAAGAAATAAATAATTTATAGTAATGAAGTTAAGTATGCACCTTAAATATAATTCCTCATGCACACAGCCACAGAGTTGTTCAAAATGTATTCTTGGCCTGACATAAATTCTCTTTTGTCCTCGTTAGGCTGTTTCCCTTCCCAAGCTGTAACAAAAGTTACAGCTCAGACTCCACAAGAGGCCACCTTCAATGGGATATGTTTTCCTTTTTAAGTTGGCGGTATAAAGTAAGGGGTCCTTTCTGCAGGCAAATTCTACGGAAAGGTGACATTGTTTGTCCAGCTGACAGCAGAATGGAAGGTGGTAAGTATGGGGAGGCCTGGAGCAGGGGGGTGCGCAGATCCCAAGGGGCAGTTGATATTCTTCTGGCTTTAGAGAAAGCAGAAAGGGGGCTGCCGGTTCTTGTTTCAATAAGGTGGTGCCCCTTGGAACGCTCTTGGCAGTTGGCTTCATTTACAGGTCAGTTTACCAATAAGGTTCATTTCCCTTAACTGGGAGGATGCTTTGGGAATCTGCAAATGTTTATTCAGAAATGACTGACATAATGCTAGTTTTCCATAAAATAAATATTTCTAATAGCCAGTAATCAGTGACATCTCTCTGTTTGTCTGATTTTCATCTGATTCCTACCCCTTCTAATTTAATGGTCTGATATCTTGTTTCTCTCCTTTTGTGATTTAAGATAATTTGTTACCTTTTAAATGAATTAAAAAAAAATGCTCTGCATTGTTGCACTCTGCACAGGAAAGCATACTTAAGCAGCCAGGTAGAGAAATCTGCACCTTGAGAGAGTATCATGTTGTATGCAGGCTTCTGTGAGATTAGCTTTTGAAGAACTCCTTTGTTTTTATTCTGAATTTGATCCATTCCTGGGAATTTCATTTTCTTCTCCAGATGATTATGTTTGCATGTTTTCTTATCAAAGGAGGAATAAGTTCAGGGCATGAGCATCTAAATCAGTTTTCACATAATTTATTCAGAGTCACATGGTACCCCTGAAGGGAAAGATGTTGTTTATCTTTTTACTGTTTTATAGTGACGTCTAGTCTTTTCAACATGGTTTTCATCTTTAGAGCTCCAAGATGAGTAAGGTACCAGTAACAAAACGACTGAGGATCCATCTTCATTACATGCATATTTTACTAATTTAAAATGATGATTAAGGGAGAGTAGAGAGGTAGAACAGAAAAACCATAACATTTGAATTCACTAAGAACAAGGGGAGAGTCATCAAAATCTGCTTTGCAACTCTAGATGAATCCCTTACCCATTGTGCTGAAGCACAAGCTCCAGCTTTTTTAACAATCACTACCATGAGAGCAAAATGTTGCTTTCACTTCTTTTCCTTCAAATTTTCACTTTCTGATTAATCCTCTTGTTTCTGTATGAATAAATAGGTCCTCACGTTCATTCACGAACACTTTATGATGTGCTTCATCCAGCAAATAGATGCTGTTTAATTTCTTCTGATCTCTTTCACTGATGAGCCTCTCCATTTTCTGTACTGTTACAGACACAATTCAACATTCTTCACTTTGTGTCCCAGTTCCTTCTTAAAGTAGAATAGGGATGATGATTTATTACTTGTATGATGCTAGGCCTAAAAGACCTTTTGTGGGCTCTTACTCAGTTGTTCTAGGAGCTGTATGAAGCCAAGGCAATGTGTTTGTGTACCGTGTACTTTTTAACTAATTATTCTAGAAATGCGAAGGTGCATTTTAACCGTGGACCAAGTTTTCTTCTGTTCTGTGCAGAGTAACTCTGTTAATTCTGTACGAGGACTGAAAAATCTGACCAGTTTCATTTAACAGTAGATGCTGTCCTTGATACTTCAGTAATTAGAACTAATTAAATGAGAGCTTGCCTACTAGAGAGGTTGCATTTCAGAGGACAACTTGATAATTAATTTTTCCTAAGAAGGACACTATGTCTTTGTTATTTCTTTTGTAGGAAATTCTTATTTATCAAAGCTTGATGTGATGCTTATGTAAGTTCAGGTTTCACAGGAGGGTGAAAGACTGGACACTGGGATATCACAAGAAGATTTTGTAGGGCTGTAATACAGCTTTGTTCAATTTAACAAATATTTGTATTTATTCTTCAGGTCTAGCTTTCTAAGACATAATTCATTTTTAGTCTAACTTGTTTCTAGCAGTCCTTGCTTGAATATCATTGTCCAGTTATTTGGAAGCACTTTCTGCTTATAATCTGTATGCTGATAAAATAAATACCAGAAGACAGCAGAGCTCCTGGAGAGCCATCATGCTTATATAGCTGCTGTGTCCCTGGGTATCTGCCACTGCCTCCAGGGAGTGGGATGCAGTGAAACAGTAGACGCTCCTTTGAAGGATTCTCACTGAGCTGTTGACAAGTTCTTCATGGGCTGTGGACAATATACCACTATGCACTTGTATCGCACCACAGGGTCTCCCATTGACGGTTATCCTTTTCGTTTGGCCTCTGACCTCTGCTGCTTGCCACTTAGTGAAACGGCAGTTCAGAAAAGAAAGCAAGAGTCAGGCCAAAGGAGCTTTGCGTATGTATCTTGCGTAGCCCAGCTTGCACTTCTTGCTGTTTTTCAAATTACTAATAATTAGTACAGATCTTATGTATTCTTTCCATCTGAAATAATATCTATTCTCAAGTATAAATGGACAAAATAGAGTTAAGTTTTTCTGCTACCCAGATTTCTGAATTTTCACTCTGACATCATTACTTTCTCTTTTTATTTTTTTTATTGAAAGTAATCCAGAACCAACACTAGGGAATTAAAAAATGTAGAAATGCGAATTTACAGGTTCAATCCCTCAGCAGTTTCTGTCTTTCACACATGTTAGTGATCTGTACTTGGGCTTAGTGAACTGAAATTGAAATGTCACGTCTAAGTGGGGTTTAAACAGTCCATGCAAGAATGATTTTTGAATGTGAGCATCTCATTCATTTGAGTAATTAAAACATTATCTTACAATTGATCATTACTAATCTTTTAAATCTGGTATAGAAATGATTGTGTTTCTCCAGATGGATGAATGTGGAGTTCCTCAACTCTTAGAATGATACCAATGATGAGTGGCCTCCTAGTTTGTTATTTGAATAACTCGATTACAGAAATGCTGCAAAGCCTCTTTGGTCAGGATTCTGTTGTGTCAAAGCATTATTAAAAACAAACAAATAAACACAGAATGACTAATCATCTCTCTTGACATTTGAGTTGGGAAATAACCCAACAACCTTCTATGTCTGTTGACAGAGGTTGGATGGAACATCCCACCTTTTACTTTCCTCTTCCCAATGATTTTGGAAGAGATCATCAAATCAAAGGGTAGAGCTACAGGAAGCAGGGAAATGGTGATTTAATTAGAGATCTAAAGGGTATTTTTTCCCCCCAGTATGTAGTACTTTTATAGCTATAGATGTACAATGATTATAGTCAGACAAAAAACTGATTTATATGTCTACTCTTCTACACTTAGAAAGGTAGAGATGGGACCCCTTGCCTCTGAGAATTAGGAGTTTTCCTGCTTTATTGACAATTAAACTGAAAAGACTGAGTAAAAATAACATTGCATGGAGCATATAGGAAATCTGGAAAGGCAAAACAAATTTAACATTGTCAGTGCTCATTTACAAAACAGGAAAAACTGAAAATATGTTTAAGAGTTCTAGTGGTATAGATTTTACTGCCAGGATTTGTATTCTAAACTCCATATAGAGTTTTGAGTGTTTTGCCTACTATTTGTACATCAGTTTAGCAAAAAGAAAGTGTATTGACAACGCTTAGTTGACAAAGCTAAAATGTAGAACTTTGGCAAATGCCAAATTCAGTTTTAGAGATGTTTATTTATAGAATCATAGAATCCTTAGAGCTGGAAGGGACCTTTAAAGATCGTCTAGTCCAGCTCCCTTGCAATGAGCAGGAATGTGCACAGCTTGATCAGGTTGCTCACGGCCTGATCCAGCCTTGCCTTGAAAGTCTCCAGGGACAGGACATCAAGTGCTTCTCTGGGCAGCCCATTCCAGTGCCCCACCACTTCCACTTGTAAAAGACTTTTTCCTTATATCTAACCTAAATATAGCCTCTTTAAGCTTGAAGCCATTTCCCCTTGTTCTATCACCACAGATTCTGCTAAAGAGTCTGTCCCTGTCTGTCCTGTAGCTCCCCTTTAGATATTGAAAGGCTGCTATCAAGTCTTTAGTTTTTAACAGAGGTTTTAGAACTTTAACTAGTGCTCCTGAAATCAGAGTATTACTTGAGTAACTGTTTTCTTTCATTCAGAAAAGAAAATAAGACTATTAGCTGCCTGAAAATGTTCTTGCTTTAAAAAGCAATTTCTTATCTGAGGCTGGAGAGATGTCTGATCTATCATTATTACTATTTTTTAAAAAATATTTGCTTTTGATAGAAGCATTACAAAAAGTGACAATCCAAATAAATGTTTCTCAGTGATGGTTAAACACCAAGGCACTCATGGTGATAGGAAGCTGCTGGATATCCTAACCATTTAGGTTAATGTGGTAATCACATTAATTTCACTTGCTCCTTTGTTTCATTAGGAAGATAGAAATAGTGAATTGCTGAGTGCTTAATCCTTTTCCATGCCTCTGAATGAACTAACAAGATGATCTTTGCTTAAGTCAGGTAGAAAAAGATCAGATCACAGAGGTGATCAGCTGTAGCTTCATTCACACTGGTGCTCACTGCACGCCAAACATTTGCAGGACTGGGGCCAGTGTTTGTAACTTCAACTTACTGCATACCTGTTTTTTATTTCTTGATTCTTAACAGGTGTTCTGTTCCTGCCCAGTGCTCTGCAGACTGTGAAAGCAATTGAAAGTATTATGGTTAGACAATGAATACATCATGAAGATTAATTTGATAAATGATTAATTCTGGCTTCATGCTTGAAATTTAAGTCAATTGTCTGGATGAAATGTGTAAATCCCCATATAACAGACATTTATCTCTTTCCAGACTTTTCAGTGCTCTGCAAGATGAAAGCTAGCAAGTGAATAATCTTTCCTGGGGATGATTTCATATTTTTATTCCACTAGGAATAATCTCCTGAGGCGTGGTGGTCAGCTGTGCACACAGTGTAAACAATATGGGATGCAAGTACTTGGTGAGTGTTTCCACTGGGAAGCTGTGAGTGGTGAGGATCAGATAGACATCCTAGTTAGAAAATGGGATCTTCTTTTCCCAACATTTCCATCAAGGTTCTATAGGTCCATCTCTGTGCTTGGAGTTTTGGCCCTGACAAGAATGGGAGTACTTAGTGATAGCCTGCAGGAAATGTTCTGCGTATGCTTTAGTGAGTATGTATTCTTCTGGGTATATACTTCTTCTCTCTCCTGACCCCAGCTTCTCTCTTTTTACCTTTTCAGGATAGGCTGTATTTTTTCAAAGTTTAGTGCTTGCTTATGTTTTCATTGTTCCCTAAGTGGCACAACTGAAGTATTACAGGCTGGTCATCAAAGCACTTTTAAAAAGGGAATTGTCAGAAATTCATATGCATGAGCTGTATGTCTTTGCAAGGCAACTTTCATAGATCAGCAGAGCAAAATATGATTTGCTTTGACAGTAGTCCCATCATAAGCTTTTACCTTCAAAAATTCAACCTCCTACTTTTACAACCTATTCAAAATCCCTTTGGAGATTTTAAACACAGAATGTTAGGATGCTGGTTAACAGCATATAAACCTGAGTGCTGACCTACCCATGTGCTAATAATAAGTCATGAGTCTGCTTTTTAAGAAACTCTGTCACAAATGGTGGTTGAAAAAATAAATGAAGAACTGAATTCCTACAGATAAGACCATCCAGATGGGACTGCTGGGGGATAGGTTAATGAGTTGGCCCTGCAGCCTTGACAGTGTTCCTTCAAAAAAAGGAGCACATGTTGTTCAGACAAGCCTATGGCCTCTTTTTTTCCAAAGGTGAAATTTACCGTGGAGCAAAGGGCCAGTGAAAGGTCTCTGCCTCGGGCTCACACGAGGCTTGACTGCTAGGTAAGGTTTGTGCTAGCAAACTTCATTTTTAGGGAGTAAATTAGCTCTTTTGGTGAGTTTCTGAAGAGAAACCAAACCTGTGTGTGAAAGTTTTCACGAGGATTGGATGACACTGATTTCTAGCTTTGTTTCTTTTGTTGTATCACTATTAATTAGTAATTAGTTTCACTTTTCCATAATCCTAATCAGTTCAGTATTTTCTGCAAGGGCTTTCTGTACTGCAGAAATTATTTCAATTTGCATGGAATGTTGGATTTAGTTAAAATAAGAAATGATGTTTCTGGCCAGTGGACACGATAGATATGAGGTACCCATGTTTTTTGGGGGGAGATGTGGCTAAAGTGTAATACAATAAAAACAACAGCAATCTATAGTTATTATCTGCATTGCAATAGCATTTTGATTTCCAGGGGTATGTGGTGACTGTTGCTTTATACCCTGAGCAAACCCATAACATGGATGACAACTGAACTCCTTGGTCCTGGGATTTGCTTCCTCTTTTGGCTGATGGACAATTTACGGGGTTAGTTCCTTGATTTCCAGTGTCTCAAGAGTGCATTAGAGTTTCACAGCAGGAGATTTGTAAAAGGGAAGGGGATGGTGTACAGGGAATTAAAAGGTCTGTAAAACTAGAGGCGCTCTCTCCTGTGAGGAGTGATCTTGTCTAAATCAATAAATGTCCATGGTCTGTGTTTTTCAGCCGTGATTATTAGGACTGTGTGTTCAGTCAGTGCATTCTGAGCAGAGCCAAAGTTGGCTTAATAGTACCAAAAATGTATTTACAGCTATTTGTCCAAATTCTGAATAACTGTTCCTTTTGTTCTCTGTCCTTTGCTGTTCCTAAACTATAATGCAAACAGATTTTGGCTCTGAAACCAGTGAAGCTAGGCATGCTTAACTCCAGGCATATGACCACTCCAGTTAACATTTGTAAGATTTTCCACAGTCTTAAAGGTAAGCACATGCTTAAGTGGTTTGCTAACTCTGTCTTATTTTTCATTTAAATATTTAAGAAAATATTATAATTTAATGACTGTGGCATGTGAAATAAAAGATATTCATGAACAAAGAACATAATTGTCTGTCATTCATTTTGCATTATCCTTTATTCAACAATACATGGTCTCTTGCTGGACTGTTTGCCTTGAATCAAAAAACAGTGAAGGAGCATCAAGAATAAGTTGCACTCAGGTACAATGAGTAGTTAAAGCCAATCACAGAGCAAAAATTTTAAAAGTGCAAAATGTGTTTTACAGAAGTACTATTTGAACACTTGAAATAGTGGAATACAGGTAAAGAATAAGGAAGCAGGAAATAAATGGCCACATGTATGTTTCTACTGCAGCAGGGTATGTTTTACTGCAGCATAACCGGAGGCTGCTAAGTCTTACCCTGCAAAGTCCTACATGCATTGTAGGTTTCTACCACGCAGTAGCTCAGTGGAGTCATTTCTCTTCCATTCAGCAATGACTTACTTTACCTACTCTGACCTCTTAGAAGGACCGCAGTGCTAATTTTCTGCTAAATGGAGTAGGTAACTTTTAATAACATAAAATTAAGCAACTTTAAGAAACTGCCATGGCAAAAGCAGAGATTGGTTGTGAAGGGAAAACCCAGCTTCATTTACATTGTTTACTTAAATCAGTTCTAATTCTAGGGCAGCAGCTAGGAAAATTAAATTCATAGGTATTAGATAAAAGAAGCAGTCAGAACAGCTGACTTCTTAAAAGTAAGAACATGAAACAGAAAACCAGCTAGCCTATTATGAGCAGGACATGTTGTTTATGAGCTGCTCAGTTACATTTTCTGCTGATCCATCTGCTCGTGGAAATCCTTTGCCATCCCTTGAAGACTAAAGTATCATTCTGAAGATAGAGGCAGGATTCAAGCAGTACCATTCTCCCCAGATATCTTGTGATGAGGTGTCAGCTTCCTTTTGGCAGAGTCCATAGGAAAGATAAGGGACTGTGGTTACAGGCACAAAGGGCTTTTATGACAAGGTGAGAAAGAGAAAGTTTCAGATTAGCAGGAATTTGTATCTTTATTGTGCTTTTAACTTCAGTTTCAAATCTTAAAACAGATTTTCACTGGTGCGTGAACTCAGTGAACTCATGTCCTGTTGCATTTTAATTTCATCATGCTGACTCTCGGACTTCAAAGCCTGCTCCTGGTCTAGAGAGAAGTTCACGATCCACTTCATTTGGCTACAGCAACATGTACAGTTTGTTGTGTGCAGTCACAAAAGAGAGAGAACTCTTGAAAAACATCAACGAAGAATAAAAAAAGCTACTACACATTTTGAAAGATGTGCTGTATTTGTACCTGGATAGTGAATAATCTTAGCTAGGTCTTACTGCTAAGGTAAGGAATACTAATTTTTAAGGAAGCAAATAGAAGCCTTGGAGATGGATGTTTGACTGAAAGAAAAAATATTTAAATCACTAAAACAAACATAGAAAGCCTACAGGAGATATTTCCTCTCTCTTACTCTCTTCCATGATTGTCTTCTCCTGTTTTGTTCCTTCAGTAAGTTTTTAGATTTGCAATTCTCTTTTCTGCAAATTCAAGTTCGGGAGTTTTAAAATTGTGACCTGTCAAAATTCACTCCAAGTCTGAGGGATAGATCACATTTCATATGATTGTTAGGACTGTCCGTCAGTTCAGATGGAAATCTAATAAGTGCAGTACTATCTCATCACTTAGGAATCATGCTCAAGCAGTTTGTGTGGCCATCCTTTGAGATACAGCTCACTGATGTGTGAATTCAATTATTTCACAGATGTAAAACTTTCCAAATCACTCCCAAGTTCCTGTGGTGTAGGTGTACCCATATATCCTGTGTTGCTTCAGAGAGTGTCGACTGTACTTTGACTGTGAAAAATGAGAAAAAAGAAATAAGATTTGTTTCACTGGAAAAATATATATAGGGTGGATCTGATGACAATTCAGGAGGGTAGATTTCAAATTCCCTTGCTATGGGTTATTGAAAGAATCCACATAGCTTGCAGAAATTATATGATTACTATGTAGTACTGTGTAAGAATGTCAGTGCAGAATTCAACAAAGAATACTAAGGAGAGAACTTCAGTTTTTGGCCTGAACATCCTTCAAGAATGATAAGGAACTCAGGTTATTGTGATCTTCACTAGAAACTGGATGGGTCCAAGTACACAGCCTGATTCAGGCAATATGCAATTGCAAAAATCATTCTTATATGCATTTGCACTTACAGTATTTACTGTGCAGTAGCAATGATTTGGCCATTAGTGGGACAACAGCTACAATGGGGCAAGTAGTAGCCAATACTGAGCATATCTGAACTCTGTTTCTGGATGTGTGTGTCCAGATCAGTCCTTAGACCCATTTCCATGAGAATCTGCAAAGGTAAAGTACTGATCCAGTCCTGAAAATGCCAAGAGAACTGCTGGGCACTTAAAAGTTTGGCAGAACAGGGTACTTAGAAACATAAAAATAGGAGTAGTGCCTAAATGTGGGGGCTTACTTCAGAAGTCTTTACCTGGGCAAAGAAAATACCAGCTCCTTAGGAATTTTGCATGATGTGAAGACTTGCTGATAGGCCTCTGCCCATTTTTTTGTTTGTTTACTCAAAAGCAATTTGTTTATTTCTGCTATATCTTGCTGTATATAATCATTATTCAATGGTAAGTGATTATATAAACAGTCCTATGGTGGTATAAATCAAGTGTCTGGCTCTGTATTTTCACTTGCATTATCTGAATTTCTCAAACTTGCTTTTTTTTAATGTACTACGTGCAAGCCTCTCCTCTCATATCTGCAAAAGGAGATTTATTTGGCAGTAAAAATGTCCACTTAAATTGAAAGTTCCGTTATTTACTTTACAGAAGTGAATAACCTTCAATAAATCAGTCTTTTTTCTCTTTTCTATTATTATTTATTGTTTACATTACATTAACAGGCATGTCTTCCTTCTGTAAAACCTTCCATCTTTAATCCACCAAAGTGGGGAAAACGTGATGTTGAAATACAGTTGAAGCAAAGCAGTAGCTGAACCTCTGCATTTATTCTGCACTGATGGGTGAGGGGCTGCTCTGTGTAGTCATTCAGCATCAGAAATTGCCATTGTTTGCTTGCTTTTTGAGGAGACAATTACTTCTTCAAAGGGATGCTCAGTGCCCAGAAGAGGACAGCAGTCTCTGAGAGAGACATATTGCTGCTGCTGTTCAAAGTGGAATGGCAGCAAGCAGACTGCGTGCTGCAGTAAAAGTCCTGCATAAATCTCTGAGACAGCTCAGAATACCATGTGTAAGAATTCAGGTGCCCATCTGTAACCCTGAACACCTACACGTTTGAAAAGCATGACTCAAGAGTCTTCTGGGAGGAGGATTTAGGCCCTTGGTCACAGCTGCATACCCTGAACTTTGCAGTGCTCTGGTTTGGTGCAGGGATGAGCAATCACATGTGCTCTGTAAGGAACTGTTGCTCTTTGGTAATATTTCTTCAGGTTAAGCATTACAATCTCTCATCATTGGTGTATATGATGTGAAGAGCCTCTTTCTCCATCATTTCAGATTCTCTTGTTAGTGGGATGTAAATTACATCGATTTTGTGTGCCTATTAATTTCTACATTGGAGAAGGTGACTCTGCTTGCAGATGTTTGCTATCCAATTTAAGTGCATTCTTATTTAACTTTGTTGATGTTTCAGGTGACTGCTCCACGGTCTTTGGGAGATGTTTCACCTCTTTGTCTATGCTTGTTTACTGCTTGTACTGCTGAAAATCCAATCCAAGCAGCCTGGTGATTAAAGGAGCTCGACTAAATATCATCTAAAGAAAAACAGGACAATGCAAAAACAGTACAAATGTTTGCAAAATGTACTACTCTGCTGGTGTGCTGTGGTGTGATGCACACTGTGTCACGTGGCAAGAATCATCAGTCTGCCTCCTCAGCTTTCCCTTCTGTTGAAACTGCTTTAAACCCAGATGTTATTTCTGTCTTTATTTTTGGCAGCAGGGAGAGCAAGTTTAAGTTCTAAAAGGCAGGCAAAGAGGGATAGAGAACTGCCTGGTGAAGGGGTCAGAAAGGACAGGCTAGCTGAGAGCAGTCAGGACTGTTAATGCATTCCTCTTCCCTCTCCTCACAGGGCAGATGAAGGCAAAATCCTTCATGGAGCCCAGAGATCCCTTCCCCATGCTTTCATCTCATCCTCCCTGTAAGCTTCATATCAAAGCCGGCCTCTTCCTGCTGGAGGACAACTGGATGCGATTTCTTTTAGAGGCTGTCAGTGCTTCTCCCATACCTGCTCTGTGGAGATGCTGTTGAGTGACATGAAACACTTTTTCTCTGGACAGGATTAGTGAACCTTCTTTCCACGCTGCCCTGCTTCCCCTTCTGCCTCCATTAGCCCTTACTATGTGGCCATTTTTTGGGACAAGATCAGGAATTGTTGTGTCTATGTATATTTATCTATGCTTCTCTATTTATAACATGTGGAATCAGAGGGGCTGTCCTGCACTATATCCAGTCTGTGGTCCTTCCACATGAATTCTCTGGCTGCAATTTCATTGGGCATTCTGTAAGTGAGGAGAAGAAAATGGTGTCTAGCCTCTCCCAGTGCAAGTGCCATGGATGAGTTCTAATAGGTGAAAACTTTCACCTCTCTGTAAAGATATATGATAAAATCTTGCAAATAGAACTCTCAAAATCAGGAATTTAATCCTGCACGCTCACTTTCACTGCCTGAATAAGTGTAAGATGGACAGACAACTGTGTTCTAGGCACTGGTGTGTGATTAGTCCAGCAATTTGATGGCATGAATCAAGAAATCAGTACTAACTTGCCTCCCCTGTGCCATAGCTGATGTGTGGTTATCCTGCCCATCTCTCAATGATTACCTTGATCAGTGTGTACTCGCCACTGTTATTCGGCTACATTGGGTTACTGAAGCAGGCCTTATCTTTCACCCTACTACTTTCCCCTCCCCCCAAAGTTGCTGTGACTTTTTGAATGAATATCTTGCCTGTGGTTCTGTTAATTTATGCTGACTAAAGCATCGTGCTTGCCAGACCTTCAGAGAACTTGCCTTGCATTTAAATGTATATTGCTCTTATTGCCAGAACACAGATGTAAATATGCATGAAAAAATACGTTTATTACATGACTACATAAAATAACTAGAAGCAGCACAATTCTTTTTTCATTGAATATGTAGTTGGGTTAGGATGTATTCAGCCAAGTATGTATTTATTCAGTATGAAGTATGTATATTGGAATCAATGTTGGGTTTACTTATGCTTGGGTTGAATCTGGCCCTGCAAATTTGCAATATTATGTTACTATATTACAATATGCTGTCATGTTCAAGCCTTTGAATTTATTAAGCAGGATGTAATATGCCAAATATTTACAAATTACTCATTGTTTTGGTACTGGATGTTGGCAGTGTTATCATTAACATAGTAAGCCAAATGATCCTTGAATTATATTTTCCATGCTATTTTCCAAGCAGATGTCAATGAAAGAAACTAATCCCACTTTATCTCAGATTTTTGCACTTTCAGATGGTTATTCAATCCATGAATTACGGGACAATCTGTATCCACATTATCCCAAGAGAATCCTTCTGAAAGAATGTGGCCTCTTTGCTCTTGTAGGTGAGAGGAAAGTTTTCTTCCAACTTGATGGAAGTTCTGCTTCCATATGCTGCCAACTCTATTAATCTTTTCGCCAAGAGAAAATAACTATTCTGTCCTTTTCCACCTTTAATTTGTCCTGTTTAGGTTTATTTCTTGTGAGGAGGACTCATTTCTCCTCTAAAGAGGCAGTCTTTTCTTGTAACAGCCACTCAAGCACTATGATCTTACCATGGCTTGACCTTTTTGGAAACACTGAAATGTGAAAAAGGGCACTTGGATCCCATGGTGATGAGCAGATTTAAAAGCACTTTGGAAGATCAAAAAGGCTGAGTTGCTGAGTTTTGCGGCTTCTGTTTGGATTTTTTGTTTCATTTAACCTGTAGTGTCAACACAGCCAAAACTCTGCAAGGCAAAGCAGACAGAAAAAGCCAGTTAGGAAATGACCTGAAACTGTTGTTGGCACCACACTTTAAAAGCGAGCTTTTTTTATTGTCTGTGAAGCAGCCACTGTAGATCACTATCCTTGTGTTATTAACTGGTGCAATGCTGACGATTCCTCTGACAGTGGTATTTCACATAGAAAAAAATCCAAGAAAACTCTCACTTTAGGCCTGAGGTTTTGATCTTTTTTATAGCAGGAATTTTTTCCTCTTCTGATTTTGAAGCCAGAGAAAAATTGTATCACAGGGCTTGACTCTTTCATCAGACACTTCAAATCAACTATAAGGAATGTGCAAAGGACTTCAGAAGTGCTTCAGAGAATCCTGATTATTTTCCTAATGCATTTACTATTTTTTAAACCAACATCACTAAGAAAAGAAAAAATCAGTATCTTCATTGCTGACGGAAAAACTGCATAATTCCTTGATTCTGGGAAGAGGAAAAGGGGAAAAAAAAAAAAAACCAAACAAATGAATTGGTTGTCTGCTATGCAACAGTTATATTATAAGAAGAAAAAAAGGAATGAGAAAGACAAAGGCATTACAAATCCACAAAAGAAACAACATTTAGAACACCCTCTCTTGACCTTTATTATCAAGGCACAAAGTATATGTTTCTCAATGTCCAATTCTTGCTAAACTTAATCGATACACTGTCTACCATATTCCCTCCAGGGAATGCAATGCCAAACGAACACAAGGTGTTCTCACATTAAAATGTTCTATCAGTGTTGCTGTGGGCTGCAGAGGATATTAAGTCAGCCAGTCCCCTTGCTGCTCTACCCTGGAAAAGAGGCCAAAGTTCAACAGTTTCATTAATTCATTCAGGAAGAGAGGAAAGTAAAAACAAACCAAGTATTTGTTTTCACTGATTGTCCAGGCTTCATTGACTGTCCAGACAACCAACTCACTTGGTCGTTTTTCCCTTTTTCCCTCTATTCCCCTTCCCAAAATCAAGTAAGTGTGGACCTTTACTGTCTGAAATAAAGACACTGATTTTACTTAAATCATTCTATCATGTTCTAGCGTATGCTGAATGAAGTTTAATATTAGCCTTAAACTGCCTTTGCATCATTAATCTAATTTTATCAGACTGATTATAAATGTTAAGCATGGACTATTTATTGTGCTTCCTTATCCTCTGAAACCAGATTAATTTTCTTTTCCTAACAGTGACTGAACAAAGACTATGTTTCAAGCATGCTGGCTGGTTCGCAGAGCTATGGAACAGCTCCTTCTCTCTCTGAAAATGCAACTTCACGTAGCACACAGCAATTAAACATTTGGGAAATCTGAGAAACCCTGTGGTCACAGGAGATGCAATCCTACATTGACTGCAAAACTCCTTGCCAGATTAAATAAAAATAGCTATTAATTTCACCATGTTAGGAGCTAAAGAGTGCATACTGGAGCCAAACTCAAAAGCCATCCATTAGTACAGGCTTTCCACCAAATGTAAATGCAATCATGCTGTCAAATAGTGAAAACAGGGGCAGCCATCTTAATAAAGAACATTGCCGTTGCACTTTTACAATCCAAAGAAAAGCTTAGTCTGAGGCTGATGGGTACAAATTTGAGAACTTCATTGGATGCTCAGAAATCCTATTCATTGCATAGTTCACCCTTACAAAGGGATGAAACTTAAAGTGAGAAAGCTGAAGAAAGGGAAGAATGGCTGGACCAGAAATATGGAGGATAGGAATGGATTACCTTGGTTAACTTGGTAGTTCAGGAGTTTGTAAGAAGTTTGTGACTACGGTTCACTGTTTTTCTTCTGCAGAGCAATTTCCCCTGTCCTCTTCTGCCTCTTTCATGTTATTTATTTTCGAGAAACACTGACCTTACGCGTTGAAAAATAGAAGGAGTTTCCCCCTCAAGGAAGGACCACGTGAAAAAGGTTTTTCTTGTGTATGAATTCACGTTTTAGAAATATATTGTCTTTCAGGTTTCTCTGGCTCATGCATAAAACTGGATTTTGTAGTTGAGGTACATGCTTCAAAAAGTACTTAAGTGTCTCGAAAGCGATTCCCCGCCTTTCAGTATGATCTGAATTAATCTTTATGTCAGATCTGAAAACAGAGCTGAAACTCATAAATCACTTGGGTGCTCTTGAAATTTATGCTAAATCTTGAATGCAACTTCTTTCCTCTGTGTTGTTTATAATGATAATCTAATGTTTAACCAATGCTTGGCTGCAGAACAACAGGGAGTTGTGAGATGACCAAGCTCATTTCCTGAGCTGCATCTTTTTGTTTTCATAACAAGTCTTTATGTCTTTATTTAGCATTAACAAGCACTGCGGACTATCTCTTGATTAGATTCTGCATGTTTCCTGCCACTTGCATGAACAGAGAAATGTAACCTCAAAATCAGAGCCAGTATAAATATTTTTTTCAGAGTGATGTAACAACTAGCATTTTGCTTCAGAAAATTCACACTTAAAAAAACTCTCATACTTTCCTCCATTTTCAGCCT
>JAOWBP010001760.1:19196233-19215638 GCA_028571105.1 Tragopan temminckii
AATTCTCCTTTCACGTACAGAGTGACTGCTTAGTGCTCAGGGACTCTGGCTGGTAACAAAAGGGCATCAGCACGCTCATTTCTCTTTGGCATCTGAATCATCTTTAAGCTTTTAAGATGCCATAATTTCTCTTTCTATGCTGTTACTGAATCAGATCAAGTATAAAGTAGATTTTTTTTTCTGTCACCTTTAATGTCAGAATAGTTTTCAAACACATTATTTGTGAGAACTGTCACGAGCAGAAGCAATAACTGCTGCCCCTTCTCATCTGACTAATGAAGTGAGTTCACACACAATTTCATTCGACTTGAATTTGAAAATTTGCTTAGCTACAAAAATGTTAAGAATTTCCATTTCTGAAGGATGGCTATATGAATGGAGCTCCTCGCTCATACCTACTATAGTGATATATATATATTTTCTAGTATTGCTACTTTTGTTGGGGGTGTAGAAAAATGTAAGAGCTCCTGAAAATATTTTTCCATTTTCAGCAAAGAGAATTGTGTTTCTGGATTAGAGAATGCTGTTGCTGTGTGTCTTTGCATGTGATCTGTGCACTTTGGATCCATCACAAGAAAAATCAAGGCTTTGGTATCTAATTAAGAATGATGGAAACCTACCTCCTTTGTCATCGAAACTCAGTTTGGAGAAAGGAAATTTTCTTTATTAAAAAAAAAAGTCTATTTTTATGTTCAGCCAAATGTCAAAAACAAAGGCATGCGTAACTGCTAGCACTTTGTCACGTTTCAGACAGTGATTCCATATAGTTCTGTTGGCCATGCAAATGGCATTTCCATATGCAAACATGGGGATTTGTACAGCCACTTTGGCATTTACAAGCACCCAACGTGCTCATGTTGATGGCCGTGCAACGGTCCATAGACTTTGGCCATGGAAATGCTGTCAGTAAAGTGCAAAACCATAGATATATGCATAAGCACATTCCCTGCTTATTAGCAACCTGCTATAAAGCCCTGCTGACACAGCTATTGGTTGTGTGTAATCATTGTGCGCATTTTTAACTATCACATTAAGATTCCCAGTTTCTTGTAAAGTCAGTCACTACAGTATTTTCTTTTTTTATTAATACCTGTGCGTATGAGGTGTCTGACAGAGTTATTATCCACTTTGGTGATGAAAAACTCCTGCTGAGGTCCGGGAGAACAGGATTGCAAAGACCAGCATGATGTCTGTCTTATAAAGCGCTCATTCTTCTGACTGACCATCTGTGTGTGAAAAAGAACTGCTATTACGCAGCAGTAGTTTTGTTGAGTTTGGCCTTGATTTCTTTTTTCCAGATTCTGCCCAGCAAAGAGGAAGGGAGAGGAGGGAAAGGAGAGTTTCATTGGGGAGTGAAGGAGGTGGGGGTGGAGGGAAGGAAGGCTGAAAGCTTAAAAGAGTGACTAGTAGAAGAGTACAGTACAGTCAGTGAATAATTTTACTGTCCTGGTCTAGCACCTTGGGAATGTGCCATGTAAAACAATAACAACTTCCAAGTGAGAAAGGCAGAGGGGGAGGGGAAAGCAAGGGTGCAGACTGGGGACGGGCTGGAGGCAAGAGAGGATTGGATCCTTGCGCATGGCCATTGCCAGTTCTCAGCCACTTTTTTTTTCCTCATTAAATATTTGACACTGAGTCAGTTCCTAGGATATAAAATCTGTGCTAGTCTGTTGCCTTTGCTTGACAAACAGCATTACAGGTAGGCAGCTGGCTTCAGGTTTTACCCAGATAAATCATTATTGCTTCTTTGGAACCTTGTGGACCTCAGTTCTTTTAAAACTGCTGAATGACACAGGCGGATCTCTACAGGCAGGTCTCCAGGAAGGATGTAGGGCTGCCATGCAGCTCGGCCTAGGTCTTTTCTAAGTTTCTTTCTGTCTGCCTACTGAAGCATTATCCAGGGTTTGTTGAAGGGTTCAGAGGTTGATAGCCAAGACTAAATGCACATCTGGGATTACGGCTTCTTGGTTAGTGTGCTGAACTGCTAGGAAAAATTAAGGTAACTGTGCATCTAATTACTGGGTGCCTTGGCAAGAAGTGTGCTGCTTTGGGGAGCCTTGGGTAAACCTACCTACAGAGCTGCTCCTGCCAGACTATTTTCCATGCCTGCTTAGACACAGCGATGTGTTGCAAGAGCACTGACCTTCAAGAGCACTATGCCATGAGAGACAGAGGAGGCTTTCAGGGCACGGTGGCCCAGAACAGAGAGGCTGTCAGCCTGCTGCTGGAGAAGACTTCCTGTCCTGATGCAGACGGTGTATGGGGCTTGGGCAGCGGCCACCCGCAGCCTGGGTTTGGGCTCACATGAATACAATTTTTGTGGTATCTTGCAGACATCTGGTTTGGAGCAAATTGATGCTGTGACTGAAAGTGGCCCACAGTTCTTTGTTTAATTAGAAGTTAAACTCCAATAGGTCTGATCCACCATCTGGTGGGAAGATGCACTGTGTGTGTGCCTGTGCACATGTGTGGCGTGCCCCTCCTCTTCCCCAGCCTCAGCGCACCGGGACACGGACACCAAGCTGCCGCTGCAGCCGCTGCGGGTTTCGTGCTTAAGCCTTTCTTTCATCAGTGGCTGCACAGACCCCATGAGACAAGTTCCTCTGGAACGCTGCAGCAAACATGAATTTCAGCTGCCAGTTTGACTGGTGGGCTTTTCTAGAGGGTGTGAAATTGTAGCAGGCTGTGAGCTTGCAGTGGAGGAGGAGGGGCAGGGCTGAAAACCTGAGAACACTGTTGGGGATATTGGATAATTTCAAGCATTTGAGCCACTGGTGAGAGGGGCAAGCCCCAGATCGACACTGAATTGGTCTGGAGAAATAAAACCTAAACAAATAAACCAAAAAGCCAACCAAGAACAACAACAATGTGGAGAGTAGGAAGGGAAAGGGAAGAGGAAAGGCTGAGCTTTCTGCATGAGGTCTTTTCTTAAAGAGCTAACATGTGCCATAGCATCTGCTGAGACCCAGCGAGGAGTTACTGAAGAGAAACCTTTTGCTTTCCTAACTCACAACCCATGTCAGTTAAGAGGTATTTCATGCTTTCATGAGAATAAATGTGGCAAGCCTCCAAGAAATGGGTGAAAATCATGTAGAAAACACTTCCCTATTTAATTAGAATATTGCAATGATGTAATAGAAGGGAAGGTAATCACAGGAGGGGAAAGTTACTGTCACAAATCCATTCTATGTTATTTAAATTATTCCTGATCTAAAAATGGGATAAGTAGTGAAAAGATAAGGTTTGCTAATGATACAAAACTATTCAGGAAACCTTAAAATCAAATCGACCATGGGGAGTTTTAGGCATTATTATGATGGCAAATAGCTGAATCTCTTTTCTAAGGTTATTTTCTAATTTCAGTAAAAGAAGAGTGAAGAAACTATTCCATGACTTGCAGAAAATCGCTATTCCCACTCGCGGGTGGAAGCACATCGGGAGTCATCATGGCCTGTTCTAACAACGTCACCTAAAAAACCATTCAGCTACAACACCAGGAGTAGGTTGGAAGAGAATAGATTTAAGTCAAAGTACAGAGCATCATGCCATGGCGTAGTCACACCTTGTCTTTGTGCAACTCTGGAAACCTCTCTATTGAAAAATTGTGAAGGTTGTAAGAAAACATGAAGAGATAGATCATTAGGATTCTGTGAAATGTTTTCTATGTGACAAAAAACTTGTTTGACTTCCTACACTAGGAAAGAGTGACTGCAGGTGAAAGATGATCATTACCTCTGAAAATAGTGAAGGTGAATGAGGAAAGATAGAGAAAGTGAATGGATTTCTCTACATAGTATTTTTCACTCAACAAGAACTATGAACACTCAGTTCTCAGACAGCTGATTTTATACAAGCAAAAGGATGTACAATGAAGTTGTGGACTTCGTTGCCTCTAGATGTTGTCCTGGAGAAAAGCATAAGCAGGTTCAGAAAAGGATTACATGAGTTCAAGGAGGATGAGTTCACAAGTAGCTGTTAAACGTGGTGATGCAGATGCAACTTCTCATTCTAGATGTCTATAAGCTGCTACCTTGCTTGTAGCTGGATGAGTATAGCAGAGAAAGAATTACTTTGTGCACATCACTTTTTGCATAGCTGTTATTAGACTGGACTACACAGACCTTCAACAGTGCTAAGATTTATGAATCCTCATTTTTTCCTGCTTGCTAGCATAAGAAATGAAAGAATCCTTGTCAGCCTGGTGTAAATTGCACAATGTGGATGGGGAAGCTGTTACTGGAGAGCTTCATGAGGAGGTATGTACTACACAGTGTGCTGGGAGAAGAGTGCTCATGGCCAGGGTGCCCACGCTCCTCTCCAAGCAGAGGGGATGATGGACAGTACTAAAAGGCAACGTGCTCTTCATTTAGCACAGATCATCTGTCTTAATCCCAAAGGTGATTGAAAACACATTTTTACAACAGAGAAAATGAATGGTCACGGTTAAATTGGTAGATGGGAATCTGCTCTGGGAAAGTGAACAAAGGCTGATCAGAGGGTCGTGTTCTTGCTGATAGTGTGGTTGCTGATGTTTTTTTCCATATCAGTGTCAAAGAGGGAAACCAGCAGCTCATACACCAATGAGAGGCCTATCTGTTATGAATGTCAGCACTCTGTAAACTACTTCCCTGTCTTTTCCCTTCACTTCAAAGTCCATGCCTTAATAAATAGTTTGGATGGAGAGACATTCTCAGCAAGATAGAAATGTGCCATGTAGACGTACAACAAGTCTGATAAAAATGAGTAAGAAAGACTGAATGAGAGAAGGAAAATGAGAAAGTATACATGTTGTTATCCAGACTTAAAAGCTGATATCAAGAAATAGTTCACCAAAACACACTAAGAAATCCATTTGAGTAGACTCTAAGTGTAACTTATTGAATTGTGCTTGGGTTCTGAAATACTTAATTCGTATTAGATATTTTTTTCTTTTTTTTTTGGTTTCACTTCTGATTTCTGTCTCAAAGTGAAAGGCAGGAAATCTCTCAAGAGAGGCAGTTCTGGAGATTTCCAGCTCATTTTGGGGCTCTAGAGATTCAGATAGTTTGGGTAAACCTGTGAACTTTCGGATGTTTATCTGAACTGAACCTGAACTCTAAATCTTCTAAGGATCGCCCAGCTAAGTCAAAGGGAGGAAGGCCTATAATGATAATTTTAATGCTCTTTTCTCATTCAGCCATGGATATGACCCTCCTCAGTCTCCTGGGAATTTCTCTGTGCTGCATCAAAGAAAAAAAAGGCTAAATAGTGTGTATCATGTATGCAGTTAAACACTGTATGCACCATTACAGTTTCAGCTGCTATACGTTCCAGTTACTAGTTGCTGCCTTTGGAGGAAGATTTAGCTAGAAAACAGATGACTTTTTCCACCTGACATTGCTTCTTATGATATTTTGTCTTGTCAGATGAAGAAAACACTAAAGAAAATTACTATTCTTTAGGAAGCAAAACAATAAAAAGAAAAGGAAGCTCATTAACACTATATGAGGCATGTGCTCATTTCACTCAGTACAATTTTTGTAAAATGGGTATAGTAACTTTTTCCTTGTCTGACCTTATAACTAAAGCATATGTGTGTTTGATGTTTATCTGTGGAGATCTCTGGGAAACAGGGAGAAGTTTATGATCTGTGTTCTGTAGAAAATAATTTTGAAGCACCAAAGATGATACCATAGCCTTCCTGATGACAAAAGCAAGGTACTAGTTGATTTTTTTGCTGCAAGATTTTACTATTAGTAGTTAACATCAGAAATCCATATCTGAGCTAGGAATGAAGTAAAGATTTTCATCCACTTTGTCAATCTGTCTACATTTACCTTCATTGTCTGCTGTGATTATCACTGGTTCAAATTTGTACTCTTGTGTTAAATGTGACGCAGCCACGATACCTTCCTTGATGTTCTTCAGTTGTTGTATTTTCTGTTCTTTTGAGACTATCAGGGATGGCAGTGGTCTTATATTCAATAAGTGCAGTGTGTGGTGAAAACAGGGGTCTATGTTCTGTTGTCCTTCCAGATTCATGAAAAGCCATTGTTTTAACCAAACTTCCTCTGGTGATTCTGCAGATCAGTGGTTTGGTAACAAGTTAGAAGAGAAGTGCCCTTCATTCTGAGATAGGTAAGTATGGTGCCCCGTACTCCTCTCACCTGCCTTCAAACAGCAACTTAAATGCCACTGTTAGGAGCCTTCAGTAGTTCCTGCAGTCTATAGGAGGGTTGGTAATCACACAGTAAGGAAGGTCTCGCTCTTTGGTGGTGCCTGAAACTATGAAGAATAAATCTTAAATTTACTTCCTGAATGCCTTTCTAAATTGTACCCTTAATTTTTATGAAATTGCTATGACTGCATTATCATAGCAGCAGTCATTTGTGTCTTTTGAGCTGCCTGACACAGCAGAAAATTTGGAATAGTTCATTTTGTTTTCAGAGGAATTTGGGAACCACCAGCTCACTCTGAACTCCTGTTCTCAGTGTTCTGCAGAGGCACGCTGCTCTCATTGGCTTCACGCTATGGGAGCAGCTGCTTGTTGGGAACTCTTCAAAATGTTGGGATGGCTGTTACGTTCCTCAATCACGTGAAATGTCTGTAGCAGAGTTCAGACTGGGCTCATTCCCAGATTTTTGACAGGGAATCAATTGGAGTTAGTTCCTGTTTGAAATTGTAAATTATGTGGAATTTGGTAATTTTGCAGGATTTCCAGATATTTTAATTTTGGCTAGCTTTCTATTTTTCCTGTATGTGTGGATCAGTGCAGACGTGATGCCTGTAGACACGAAACTGCAAGAGCTGTAGTTTAAGGAGTGATTTTCATCACTGTGAATGTAGATCTGCAGTTTGGAATGCTTATCTTAGACATCTTCACATTGCTCTCAGTTTTTCTAAAATAGTGCCTCATAGAGACTGTGCTCTGTACATCATTAAGCTTCTTGGAACATTTTTTTTTTTTTTCCTACTAATGAAACCAATGGAATTAAGCAGTGAATGGGAGAAATATATTAATAAATGTATCTTTCAGAGGTAATGGCTCAGAAGGAATGTCCATGCCAGTAGCATGGAGGAATGCCTCCTAGATGTACTTACCTTGGTATGTGCAAATGTGTTTACATAGCAGGTCTCAGAGATGATTAGCTGCTATACTCAAGGTCCAAGGAGAGCTGAACCATGGGAATTATACTTATTTGAGGGATATAACAGAGTGAACATTTTACGATCAAAGATTGTTTGAGGCCTTTTCTGCAGATTGAATGCTTAGTGTCATCTTGAGATATAACTACAAAACTGATTCAAATATTCACTGTCTAAATAAGCATCTTTCCTCTTCTTTCGTCTCCGTACAGATAATATTTGTTTTGCTGTCCAGAGAGGGTTTGTGACTTTCTTTTAAAGTGAGAATATTGGATGTATGTTTAAAAAATTGAATACTTGCAAAACATTATTTAGATGCAATCTTATGATATCATTAATTCCAAGAATGTTTCATGGAGAAGTCTCACTGAATGCAGGTCACCATCTGATGCTGCTTTATCTCAGAGAGAAAGAGGAACTGAGTAATAAAATGGGATTATCAGTGGAAATAAAAACATTCAAAGGGGTGAAGCCTAAAAACAAACAGTCTCTCTCTCACACTCTCAGGAGAGAACCTTTCAAACAGGGCTTCAGATAATGAAAGATTTCCACTGGAGGTGCAAGTAAGAGAAATATTTGGGCTAGCTGAGCTTTAGATCAGTTAACTTGGACCTCTCTGTGGTTTGGGCCTGACCTTGAGCTGCCAGCTCAGTATGCCAGAGAATGGGACTATACGTGATGTTTGTGGAGCTCAGATTCTTCCTTTTCTGAATCTGAGTGAAAAGAGAGGAGGGCACTGACTCTTAATGTTACCAAACGATTGGTGAGCTAGAATCCAGATCCAGATGAGGATCTGCATAGCATAGTTTGCATCCTGTTAGTCCCTTGAGCACTGCTAAACACCACCATGCTTTTGCTTTTGCATATTGCCCTTACAAATTTGTGACTCACGCAACTCTGTCAGCTCATAGCCCAAGGACTTCCGATGATGAAGTCTGAGAATGGTGATTTCAGTCTTGTTTTGTTCTGCCATGAGCTGTCATGGAAATGAGCTTGAGGTTGCAGATTTAGTGTGAAACGAAGATGAGCAGGAAGTGACACTGTGGGCCACAAGCTTTATGTGAGAGCCTCTTGCCTGAGATCAGCTGAGGTCTCACTGCCTTGGTACTTGTTCTCGTCTTTCAGAACATCAGGAGGTCTTATTAGGATTTGTTCCAATTAAGAATTGTTTATTACTTAAGAGTTTAGCGCCTAATTTCCTGTGTGCTTTTAGAACTAAAGAATGTGGAATTCATATTTACTGTCTGAAATATTTTTCTGGCAGAAAAAGCAATGAAATATACAAAAAACCTAATACATATGAGGCAAAATGCCAGAAATGCTGAGAAAAATAACAGTGCCCTTCTTTCTAGTACAGGACAGAGTGGATATCCAGAGACGAGAATAAAAACAGAGCATAATTAGGGTGATGTTTTGTTGTTAAATTGTTGGAATAACTGATAATCTGCAGTCTAGGGACTTCTCAAGGTGCGAGTTGTATCTTTACCTTGGTGTTTTATTTGCCAGTGGTCCTCATTTCTTTCACAGTCTATGGTCCAAAATTGTACAGGATTTTGTGGACTGGAAGGAACACCTCTCTGTGCACAAAGTTATTAGAAAGGGCGGTACAATCTCAGAACAGCCTGTTTTATTATTTCCTAGTCAGTGATACTGCCAAGTGTGTAGGAAGCTAAATTCTTCCTGTACAAGGATTTCCCATAATTTGTACATTAATTTCCACTATGCTGAACAAAATCACTTCCTGTCATGGGGTGGTCTTTGTTTTCTCTCTGGGTGTATGGAAGGACTAATAACTCTATGGATAGTGCAGTTGCTCAGGACTGTCTTTTCCAGAACTCTGGACCATGTGGCGTTCAGGATTGCACTGGGAATTCCCCCTCCCTTCCTTCCCTGCTGCATTTGAGTCCTGCCCACGATTTATAGGAGAATGGGAGTCTTGACATTCAGAACACAGAAATGTCTATTGCTTATTTCCCAGTAGAACTTTTGACTTAGAAGATTTAGATGCTTTTTCTTATTAAATTGAGTGAGTACTTCAGTGTTTTCAACTCAAAACCCATCAACATATCTTCGTATTTTGTCAAGGGGCCCATCTGCCAATTCTCAGTGGAAGTGCTGTTAGCAATGTTGGTAATCCAGCATGGTGGTCTAAGAAAAGGATAGGAGCCAGACATTTGTGTTCAGGCTCCAGTTTTCTCTTGTGTTTGGCTACAGTTACTGAAACCAAGGCTTTAAAAAAAAAAAACCCTACAAAAAACCTCTGTATCTGGTTTGTGATAAATAAGCTTTTCACCCCAAAATCAGAAAACTCCCTGCCCCATCCACTTCTGAAGATATTTCTTAGCTTTATGCCTGTTTCTTGATCTGTTAACTTTCAGTGGTGCTGTACTTATTAAAGCAGACTTGGCTGTTAGGTAGATGTTTGCAGTGCAGTGGTTAAATACGAGAAAATAAATGTGTGGATGGCAGATTAGGTAGTTAATTTTGGTCTGTAATTGCAAGCTGAGAGTAGAGTAGGAAAATTTGTACAAAACCAGATCATGTATTTCAGATTTGAATCTCTGCCATTAAATCTCTGTCTCTGTTACTCATATGCGACCTCAGACACCATACCCTGCTCTGACTTCCAGCTCTTCCCTACTGTCACTACAGTGGCATTTGCCTGTTTCTGAGGTGAGAGAGTGAGCTGGAAGTGTACTGCGTGGCATCCTGCAGCTCCATTCCTGATACAAAACACACTTCCCAACTTCAGGACACTCCTGTAAGTCTTCTGCTTCTTAGCCTTCATGTTTCCCCTGCCTCTGCATGACTGCACTCCCTTTCCTTTAAGAAAAGTTTTATGTTCGCGTTATTAATTTTGACCCGATTATTGTTTGTGAGACCAATAATTGGGAAAAGTCAGCTATTCCTTAACAGCTTTAGTGGTAAATCAGTTCCAGCAGCTCTTTGCTGCTACTCGCAAGAATCCATGTGCTTCTCAGCTAGAAGCTCTCATCTCTCTCTCCTCCCCTCTCCCTCCCTGAGATCTTTTGCTGGATCCATATGTTGCTGAGGATGTAAGTGCTTCAGATGAGTGGTTCAATACACAGTTATGATCCAAATTTTTGGCGTCAGCTTTTTACTGCAAGTTGTTGCCTGGCTTGAGGCATGAGAGAGTGGGAGCAGAGAGGGCTCTCTATCATATATGAAACAAGGAGACGGCAGGCAGCTACTGGAGCAACTATACAACAGTGTTTTTTTGGAGCATGAGAATGGGGTCTGGAGCAATCCCTTGGCCCCTAATCTCTTCCTAATTGATAGCTGTTGCTAGATCTGGGGATTTTAGGAGGGACCCCGACAGTTTTGCTTGGAGGAAGGGTCAGAGTTTCAACCACAATAAACACTGCAAATCAAGTAAGTAGTATGTAAAGTGTTTTGGTCTAGCATGAGGCACAAAATCCAAATCTCTATTCAAAAATAAAGTCTTGGTACCAGGGGTCATACTCTATACTGTCTTCTGTTTAGTTATCATGTAGCCTAAAGAGGTGATGAAAATGTAAGTAGATGTGTTTATATGAGCACATACAGAGTAAATGTCCTGATACACAGCAATTTGTTTTGTACTTTATATTAGGCATAAGTTGATCCTTGCACACAATATTGATAAATGCAAATAGATTTCCAAACTAAAAAGTAATAACTGTAGGAGATTGTAAATGGCAGAATGCGGGATAATATCCTTTGACTAGCTCTTTGAAAACATGGAGTTGCAAAGAGAAAAATGAACAAAAAAATGAATTAAAAGAAGTAAAGGACAGATATGCACGTGCTTAGGCTTTGTTCTGAGGTGATGCCCTCCAGGAGCCTCACAGTATCAGACATTATTATCATATGCACAATTCTACACACAACTCTCCCAAATGAAGTGCTGGTGTAGCATGGTCTGTGGGAAAACCAGAATAGAGATTCCCTGGGATATTAGGGCAGCAAAAGCATCAGACCAATTTAATAGAGAACCAGGTCTGATTCAGCCAAAGTTATTAATTTCTAGTCCAATGTTAACCCTGCTATGCATAACTTGGCCATTTGGGATTAAGCATGTCTCCCATGCTCTAGGTTCCACAGGGCTTATAAAATGAATAATAAGGACCAGAGTGGACTGCTGAGTAAACAGAGGAAATAAGCACAGTCATTCCCTGGGGAGGTGGCTAAAGGCTGGATTTAGTGGGCTGTAACATGCTGAAGCAGCTGGATGGAAGCTTTTCAGGGACACTGCTAGAGACTGGAGGTCCCAATGAGGTGCAGGTGCCAGATGTGTGTGTGTCTTGTCTTATTCTGGGGTACTCATAACCTCACAAACTGTGCAGGCAGCAGAAGCGTCTGAAGGCTGGAGGATCCACTTAGGAGTCAGGAGAGAGGTGGACCTTCCTGATGATAGTCAGGGAATAAATGAGTGTACAGAGTCCTTCTGGAGGAGAAAAGGATGGAAATATTCCATGGAGATGTATTAAAGTAAATCCAGAAGTGAACTGATGACTTTACAGCTCTCAAGCAAAGTATTCCAGATCATTTGTCTTGTGCAATGGGATCATGCATGAAATATGAAAATGTGTACATGACCTTCTTTTAAACTGCTGTGATTTATTAGTGCCAGAATGACGGGAGAATGAAGAAGAGCTTATGAAGAAATCAGCGTTGTATGGAATTGCAAAATGATGCTAGGTCTGATGAATCCTCTCTGAAATCCTTTAACCACAAGAAGCCTGCTGCTTTGCTCAGATATTGCAGAGTGGATATCTCATCCACTCTGATTCTAAAAGGCTTTAGCTCTCTGCATGATTTTCATGAAAGTGGACTTTGCCTAATTTGCCTTTTTTTAGTATTAAAGTTTTGTGCATTTTTCTGAATGCAGTTAGGTTTAGTTGCCATTAGTTTTAATTGATGAGAAATTGAATATTTAAATGTCTTTATGTTCTTTGGCAGCACAAAACAATCTTTTTTTTTTTTTTTTCTCAGATAATTCAGCAGCCTTTCTTTGCCCTGCACTGCTAAAAATGTTTTTGTTCAGAAACTACTATGCTTTAATTAATACTTCTTTTTCATATTTATGATTGTACATACATTTCTTCCATTTTCCTCAGCATTCTCAGCACCTTTCTTCTGCAACTGCTGTCTTCAGATTATAGTTTGCAGACAGGGGAATAATGTAGAGAAACAAAACATTAGATTTCTTTTTCTTCAGAAGACTCTGTTGATCTGTTGAAGTAAAAAAGCATTTTGAGCTGAAAAAGAAAAAGGGATCATGTCTCCTTCAAATTATAATACAATTACTTGTGTTTGGGACAGGACTATAACATGACTTCTGGTTTTCATTACCTATCGGTGTTTCCTGTAGTATAGGAATAAATTTATCTACTATTTAAAACCAGATTTTTCTTATTTTTGTGAGCTTTTGTGAATAACTTGTTCATCAAGTAGCATGCCTGAGACCTTGAGATGCCTTGAGTTGTCATTTTTTTTCCAAAAGTACCAAGTTCTCAGGCCTGTGAAGTGATTCAGACCAGGGCCCCAAAATCACAGGTTACCTTTGAAAATTTTAATGGACTTGGACTTCACTAGAGTTTTTGATCTATCCAGGAATCAGCTTTTACAGGTCAGGGCAATGATCTACCCAAACTCAGCCCTTGCCTTCTCTTTCCTGGGGCCACTGAAATATGCGAGGCTTTACTGGAATTGGCTTGGGAGTGTCTTAGCTCTGCTGAATCTCTCATGGCAAACTTACTGCTCTGTCGCTACAGAGCTCTCCGCTCTAGGGATGTGAGAGCGAGAGAGTGCTTCCCCATGGCCCAGATGATGTCTGCTTACAATAATGTTCCTACCAGAGATGCTGGCTGAAAGCCCTTGCGCATGAAACTGTCTTCAGTAGCATGCTTCCCTTCTTACCAGGAGGGGAGGCGGATGACTTTCTTTGTTTCCCTGAAGCTTGTGGCCATAGGGCTCGTGCTGGTCAGACTTTCCCTTGCTTCTGGTTAAATGTAGTCAAGATTATGTAGGACAGGGCTGTGTCCTTAAGGGAGTGCTGTAGGGATTATGTCAATTGCAGATGCAACTCGTTTTGTGGTAAACCTGGCTGTATGTGGGCTTGACTCACCACTGCTTCGTGGTTATGTATGACAGAGAGTCTCAGATTTGGTTTTTTTTTTTTTTTAATTAGAAAAACTGTGTTCAGGCAAGGTCGGTCATTTCAGTCAATTTTCAATGTTTTGATGACAAAACACATCCTGTGATATTTATTATTATTGCCATGTGTTATTGTTATTGCCATCATTTCCAGTCAGACCCATAAGTTTGTTTTGTTTTTATTTTCAGAAGAAAAATGTTGCCTTAAGCCTTTGTCTGAAAGCAACATTTTATTTTGTTTTTTCTTTGAATCTGATTTGGCAGAGTGCTGTCTTTCAGCAAAGACGTAATCAGCTCAGGGGGTACTTTGCTCAGCTGTCAAAGCTTTGGGACTTAGAGTAGATGAGTTGCTTGAAAGGTAGCATTTTGATTCCTCTGCCTCTGCTCCCACACTTTGTTTCACTTTGGAGCATTCTAAATATTAATGTTCATAGTCGCACTCCTGCTTTATTCAGCTGTTCCTAGCTCTGTTGATGTTAGCAAGGACTGCAGCGCAGTAACAGTGGATCTCCAGAACAGAATGACTGGGACTGAGGTGCTGATGTCCACAACAAGCACAGTTCTGGGGGTTTACCTTGAACTGTTTGTAACTGGTTGGAGAGCAGTGGGTGTGCTGCTGGGGTGGACATCACCATTTAGTTTTTCTACCCAGTCTGTGAGCCTGAAGGCTGTGTTTGAAATGCAAACCAAAGCATGGTAAGTGGGATGATGAGGACACTTGCTTCAAAAGCTTGTTCCTAATTTGAAACAGAAAGCTAGCATGATCAGACTTATTTATTTCTTATGTTCAGTGATTCCTGACACACAGTCCTCTACAGTGAAAATTCCTCATGAGGTTAAATCTTCAGGAGAATAGCAGTGCTGTCATGCAAAATTAAGTGCCATTGGTCTTCCCACAGTCAAAAACAAAACAAAACAAAAAACTGAGAAAACAATATAGTATTGGTAGAAGCAGTGTGCAATGTACATCTAAATATGTGGGAATAATTGTCGTGTCATATCTCGTGTACATTTTTCTTTGGTTCAAAACGTAATTTTCACGTGTTCAGTGTCCATCAGCAGTGAGCTTTTTTGAAGTCCTGTGCCACCTGCAGTATCAGCAGCTCTTTGTACCCAGTTTGGGTGATCATCTGCTTACATTTCATCATCACTTCTACACATACACTACTTCTGCCTTTTTCTGCTTAATCACCTACCTTCTGAGACAAAGCCACAGATGATAATGCTGTAATGTGTTTATTAACCATAGCCCAACTTAAATTTGAGAGTGGGAGATGTCCTGTTATATTCAGAATTGCCTTTATCCATCAATTTCCAGTGTAAGTAGAGCTTCAAGTCCAAAGAATGTAATGTTATATTAGCCATATTTTTCAGTGTCTGTATGTTTATAAGAACAATATGGTCTAGCATGCCTGGATGTTTCTAGTGCATGAAATACATACAACAAACAACCATTAACGAGTTTTAAAACTATGATGCCTATTCAGTCCACTCAGTGCTCTTGAACGTGAGCCAACATTAATTCAAGCCCAGTTGATCCTAATAAGTAACTAAGACCCCATTTCATAAACATGCAATTCTAGCTTGTTATTTCTGGCACTGCCATTAAGTGAAAGTCTCTACCCTCAGAACGACAGAATTAAAGGATTAGAGTTAAACTGAAAATTGTGAATAATTCACAATTTCTTCCATCTCCTTCTCTCCACTGAAGGCAGCTCTAGAGAGAGTCAATAACTGCTCTCAGCCATGTGCCTTTTGTTCTGTGAGTCATGCACACGAGACCTGCCAGAGCAGTGGGGTTTGCTCATATGAGTGGAGTTTACAGGATAAGATGTAATATGTGATACTTTTTGTAATCCTCACAGATTCACTGGAACCAGGCTGCACTAGGACAAAGTCTGCACTAAAAGCTACTAGTTACACCTGTGTATTGTCCCATTGCATCCTTCTTTTCAAAAGAAATCTATGGCATTTCAAAGGAATATTTTTTTTTTCCTTTTTTTTTTTTTTTAATGTAACAATCAGTTAGTGTCATTTCTTACCATCATCCTTCAGGTAGCCTGGAATACGTGTTATACTTGTTCTTTAAATAGATTTTTTCTTCTACTTCTGAGATTTTGCAGAAAGATATTTTATGAAGATCATGTGGGAAACTTTGCAGCATGTTTTCAGGTGATACATTTTATTGTGTAAAATCCTGTGATGTAGGAGTTCAAATTAAAACAACGTGACTGAAAAATGGTGTCTCTCTCAATGTAGACATTTCTTACCCGGTCTTTTTCTCTACTGTGCCACTAGATTTCTCATGCAGTGTTGCAATCTGTAGAATAAAGAACAGTAGGATATAGGTTTAGGACAGTGCATTTACGTACTGTACAGGGCCCTGTCATCGGTTCCTCTGCTTCTGTGCGTTTCTGGGCATTATGATGATATGGAAGAGGCAGGAACAGGCTTCACTTTCCTCCTAGAGTGAGAACTGCTGGCTTGCAGTCAGTGTTGCTCTCTGAATCTGCTTTGATCAATCTCTGAGCCTTCTTTCTAAGGCTGCAATACTCATCTAACACTGCTGTACTGGTGCAGTATTGTGACAAAATAAAAAAGAGAGATCTAGTCAATTAAAAGTTAGGCTACTAATAGGCTTGCTGCCTTGTTTAGTCAGCGTTGGTGACTGAAATTTTTCACTTATTTTCATCAAGTGATTGCTGATGTGGCTATTGTTCTGGACTTTCTTATTTCTTCATGTGCAAGTATTATTTTTATCAAAGCATGTGGGAGAGGACGGTGCTTGCAGCTGTCTGAAGAAAAGGCCATGGCAGTTTATAAGAGAAATCAGGTGTATTGCTGTTAAGTTTTGGGTCAGTAGCAGGGCACGAAGTGATTTGGCTTTCTTGAAAAGCAGACTGAGGCTTTTGATTTCTGAACAGAACAGGGGAATGCTTGCAACCCGCAGAGACTGGAGTCTCTCCAGGCCTATCTAACATAATGAGAGAATTCTTTGTGAAAAGCATAAAAGGATGACATTTTAGCGGTGAGTGAAATATTTGATTACTTTTTCCATAACTTAAAATAATTGGAATGTTCTTTTGCAATCCCGTTCCCGGTGAGGACTAGGAATGTGTAACCTCACCATATATCTACCTCAGAGACATCTCCAGGGAAGCCTGTGGTGATACAGAAGAACGGGCTGAAAACTCTTTTTTTTTTTTTTTTTTTTTTTAAGCCTCAGGGGAAAGCTACACGTGTGTTCATCTGGGAGAACTTCCAGAAGATGAATTCTGAGTCACAGCCACAAGTCTGAGGAGAGGAAAGCCAGTGTGGGGGACCAAGGGTGAGAGCAGAGTGCTAGTGCCAGCTTTCTTGTGGCTGCTCTCAGAAGCTCTGCCGGTGGTTCCTCCCTGCTTTGGACACGAAGGTCTCTGTCTTGTGAGTGGCAGTGAAGTTCTGCTGGGGCAGCTCAGCCCCTGACTCCTGGCTTTCTTGGCTCCAGGTTGATGCTAATGTATTTTGACTGTGAAGGGTGGGCAAACAGAAAGGGCTTAGGAGTGCTCCTAAGTGCTGTGTTAGGATTTCTTACGTGTTGTACAGAGACACTGAGCAGCTCTGTCACTGATTAGCATCATCCTGATGCACACCATAGGCAACTGCAGCAGAAAAGGACAGTATTGGCCTCATGAAAATGGCAGCTGGGCAGTCAGGAGGAATTTCATGCGTAGAGAAGCCATTTCCATGGAGAGCTGCACTGGCATGTAAAACAGGAATAGAGAGGGATTGGATGATACCCATTTGAACAACTTGGGATTGCAGTAGACCCAATCTTTCTGTTTCCAGCAGCACTACATCCCTGCTAGCAAAGTGCTGTGTGTGGTTGCTCACTCAGGACAGAAGTTCTGTTGCTCGGCATAGGTGTTTTATCACTCTACTCACGAATAGTAATTTTGTGTTTTAGACTGTGTGAACACTAGAAGTTATTTTTCCAAAGAGTAGTTGCAACTTGACTTTACTGACATAGCATTTCATAGGGACACAGAATACCCTGAATGGCTGTTACTAACATAAGAGTATGAAGCCATTTAAAACTAGTTTCATTGACAAGTTGAACTATATTTTCTAGTATGATACAAAGGAGCTAGTTTTAAGAGGTAGGAAGGCTGAGAAGGAATGGTAGCAGTTATATGTTGATAGAAGATGAGGCAAGCTACACCATCCATGTTTGCCCAAATAATTATTTGCTTCAGTATTTATAAATGAGAATAGGAAACAGATGGTAGAAATGGAGATGCCTGTCACATTTTTGTAACAGAGAAAGGAGGAAGATGGAGAGGAAATCAGAATCCTACCAAAAAAGGGGAACAGGAAATTAAAATGTCAGACAACGGATAAAACTGTGAGACCACACACAAATATAAAGAGACTTCTCATAGGTTCTCTAGAGCTTTATAAATTTAAGTCTTTTCTATTTTTGCCACCCAGAGATCAGAATAAAGATAATAAAAAACCCTCAACCCAGTCCGTTAGAGCACAGTACATTGAAAATTTCTTCAGAAGTGCATCTGAGTAGTTTGGAGAGATGTAATATCTAGTGAGATGACACAAGGTAGAGGAGATGGGGAGTTCCTGATTTGTTTTTTGGGTTTATTGGTATCTGCATTCTTGTTCTTGGTGCTAAGAATTCTATCTTCACTCTGTAAAGACTTGTGCTATGACAGGCAAAGGTCTTGCAGAGTAGGATTAATAGGGATATCTATGTTACGTTTGCAGCTGTTCTGAGCACCAGTTGTTTTTGGTCTGACCTTACATTTGGCTGTGTGGACGCTAACTCCACCAGAAGTGCAGAAAGTGGGAGAGGTGAGGAAAGGGAGTACCGCTGGGAAGGAGCAACTTTAGAGTAAAATGTTATACCTAGAATGTCAGATGGTAGAAGTAGGAAAATAAATGAGTAAAAGGATAGGAAGCTTTCACATTGAACAGATTTGGTGGAAATGTGTCAAGTGTGTTAACTGAAGGTCAGTGATCCTAAATCTGTATGGGAGTCTGATAATCTCCCTGCAGCCTGCATGAAACAGCATACTCTCCATGCATGGCACTAGAAGACAGCCTAAAAAGCCAAGTGGCTTTTTGTGGAAATGTATTTCTGCCGCATCATTATTTGAACAGGATGAGTTTGTAAAAAGGTTCTGAGTCCAGACAGGGTTACCAGTCTCTTCTTGGAATTGCTTCTAGTTTTAAATATCCTTGGGAGTACAGGGAGATATCTGCTTTGCCTAGTGCCTTTCCTTCAGGGAAGGGTTTAACTGCTGCTCTAATCATTTTTTCACATCTCCTCATCTTTATCTGCCCATTGCTTATGTCTCCTCGTATTCGGCAGTCATCGCTGAATAAGGACTGTCTGCTGACCTTTCCTTCAACAGCAAATTCTGAGCCAAGTTGCTGCTCTGCTGAGATATGGCTGTTTTTTTTTTTTTCTTTCAGTCTGTCTGTCTTGTGGTAGAGTTTTGTATGTCTTGCTTTGACTTTGGCTAAGTGCCTCACAAGCTATGGACTCTGAATATCTGCCTTATTTGGAGAAAAATGTAGGATCTTCAGTTGGTTTGACCTACCAGTATGTTTCCTACTCTCCTTTGACCATTTCTGCTTTGCAAGTCTTCATGTCTTCTTCTCTTTCATATGTTCACTGATCCCTCTTCCTTCCTCAATAAATAGAGAGAAAATTTTAATAGCTGGTGTTAATTGCACCTGAGTCCAAATATCTGCTGATATTTGATGTTCATCCCAGGAAAAAGACATATGCAAGTTCATACTCACACCAAGAGTTGTATTGGAATGTATAAAATAGCTTACTTTAATCGTGAATTTGCACAGGTCTGTGCCATAAAAGTATTTCCTATTGAATTTTTGCCTATACTGTCAAATTCCAGCCTTTTCAATTAGTCTCTGTAGACATTCCATAAGAAATAATGTATTGCTCTTCTGATTCTGACAGTAATGTTTTGAGGTTAGTGTAGGTGAATATATCTACAGATTTGGAGGAAAAGTAGCTCCCTCTGTTAGACCACTGAGATCAAGATTAAGCCTTGTGGATCAAATGAAGACCACAGTCCTACGGAGAAATGACTTTGCAATC
>JAOWBP010001760.1:19215738-19243417 GCA_028571105.1 Tragopan temminckii
TAGGACCTTTCCATAATTTATTGTGTTTGTATGGCATTCACTGTAAACAGATAATGTAGGAACAGCAAATACATTTGGTTTTAGCTGGACACTGAAAGGACAAACATTGAGAGCTTTAGCAGGTTCCTTGCCTAGCGAATGGACCACTTGGGAAGCTGGAGTTCCCAAAATATCAGATACAGCCTTGTCTAAAGTTGTTCATTTACTGACCATGTGAAGAAACGAGGGACTGTCAGGCATGGCATGTAACTTGGAGTCAGTGTTAATACTGATTGCTGAATGAGATCAAACTCACACTTGAGGCAGGGAATGAAGAAGTGCTTTGTGCAATATTCATCTGTCTTTCACCTGACCTTGCTTCCATTTAAGATAGGTCTAAATTCTTTCCAGGGGCTACTCCAAAGATGAATTGCATTTGGTCCATTGACTTTGTGACTTAAAGGCTGAAAAAAAGCTGTGTTACAGAAATGTTGCCTGATTGACAGGAAGGGGAAAAAAAAAATCCAATCCCTTGTCCCAGAATATTAATCTTTGTGGGATTTGCCTTATGATTTATTTTTTCAAGGATCTGACAGAAGCTGGTTTGTCCTCAGTAATGGCCAGCCTGGAAAAAATCTTGAAAATAATCTACTTCCCTTTCTCTCCACTTAAGTGGAAACTGAAATGAGAAATACCTTCCTGTCTGTGCTGTCCTGCCATTCTTCCTGCCTGTCCCCCTGCACTGCGTTCCCACTGGGTTGCTGTTATTCAGAGTTGTCACTGTGATGGATAGGAGTCAGTGCTGTACTGTCCTATAGAAGAAATGCACTGGAAGACAGGGATGGACGATCAGCGTCAGCACAATGTCCAATGAATTGATGTCTTTTTAAGAATGAGGCTTATCCATACTCTTATAATGTGCCTTTCATAACGCTTCCTTCACCTGTGGGGCTCTCAGCCCCAACCTCTGCACTGCTGCTCCCTTTGCCTCACTCCCCATCCTACCACACAGCCGCTGCTATCTGTGTGGTCTCTGAAATTCGCACGGCTTGGTGGCAACCAGTAGGGAGGGAAAATAATGTGTTTTATTTATTTAGAGTCAAGCGCAGTTTAAACTCCATTCTAAATAAATAAAAACTCTTAGCCAGATTTATGTAAATAAAAAAGCAGATTTTCCCCTCTCTTTTGGCTGCTGTTGAACAGCCTCGGTTTCAAGACCACACAAGGAGCTGTGTCAACAGCTCTAAAATGTGTGGTGGAGGCAAAGGTAGGAGGGATAGGAAGGACCTTGATAACTTGCTTTGGGATTCCAATGCATTGAAGCACCTTCTTTGTGTACATAAGGGAGGAGACTTCACACTGCGGTGGGTTAAAATATTAAATAAAAGCTGGGAGAATTGTATATTTTTGATGGAGGAATAGTTCTGTAAAAGAGAATTTTCTCCTCAGATTGTTCATCTACTCTTTACAAAGACATGTAGATGGATGGTGGAGTTAGTTGGCACAGCTGAACAATACTATTTCTTTCTTTCAGTGTTACTTAGAGGCAATAGAGCACCCATAAAAAGCAGTGATTTGAGGAAAAAGCTTTTACTGTAAGGAGGCCGATCCCATTTGTCCTCTGCGGACTGAGTCTGCGTTATGCAAAGGTTCCCAGTTTCCATCAAATGGTGCTCCCACACGGGTGCTGACAGCTCTGTGTCTCCTGTTACAACCATCACTTAGGGGAACTCCGAGAGCAGTTTCATTTTCTAGGGAATGAAATGTATTAGTTATGTCTGCACGAGGTTTCATGTCTCTCCTCACTTTCAGACCTGCCAAGCTCTCAGGAAGGGTGACAAACAGCTTCCCTGTGGAGCACCTGGGTTTTGTTACTTCAGCTGAGATGATAACAGGCCCTAAAGCACAGGTCGTCTCTAAGCAGATTCTCCTTGGGGCAGCATTTGCCCCTCTGCTCATGGGTGAGGATGGGCTTGAGGACATGGTTCTGCTGGCTTAGGATTAAACTGCAAGCAAAAAGGGTCCTAGTATTGATTATTATCTTGGGACTGGTCAAAGGCTGCTACAATTATGACCAAAAATTCAAAGTAACCCTCTTGCAAAGCAAAGCCATGCTAGCAGTTCATTACCTCTTTCATATTCTGAACCTCCGTGGGCTCGTGGGCAAAATGACCAACAGATGCTAGTCACATTGAGGATGAAATACAAAGAATAATTTTTTAAACGTGTACCTTTATAGCTTACTACACCCAGTTTATATATAAATTTTGAGTTACGTGCAGTTATATATCCCACAGTACTTCTGAGCCATCTTGTGAATTGGTGTTTTACTAACAGAACTTTTCCAACTTAAAGATGCAGCTGGGCTCACAGCCTGTCATGGGCAACGGTGTCAGAACAGCACAAACTCCTGAACTTTTTCATATAGTACATCTCAAGGCTGGATTGCTGTATGGTGCAATTCACAGCACCTTCTTTAAAAATAAATAAATAAATAAAAAATTCATGCTTTCTGCTATGAAAATAGTGTGTCAGTGGCAATGGACTTCATGTGCAATAAACAGCTTTTTGTGGTTATTAAACACCCCAGCCTTGCCTTACTATGTAACCAGCCATAAAAGTCATTTATTACATTGTATGCTGAGTTGCCATGAAGGATATCACTTACTCATTGCAGCATTCTATGTAACTGCACCGAAGAGACTATTCATTTACACAACAGAGGAAAAAAAAATGATTAACCTGATTTTAAGCTCACCATAGTAATGTGAGTTGTTTAAGGCCTTGAAAATAATTTAACACAAGATATATTTTCAAAAAATGATAGCTGAACTATTAGCTCTGAATCAGAAAGCAGATGGTTCTGCACCTCTTGTATTGCTGACTATGAAATGTCACACTCCCTCGTAAGAATGAACTACTGGAGACAGTTTTTCATGCAAATTTATAGAAAAGACAAAAAATAATGAATACTAGCAAATCTGGATCTCAGGATTTTGGGTGACGTGGATTTTTAACTCCATTTTAATTATCTTATTGGAATTCAGTGTAAATATTAGTTCTGAAACAATGCAGTAGTTCCAAGTAATAAAAAAGAAAAAAAAAAAAAAAGGCAATGGGAGGTTATGTTTAAAGAGAATAAACAAAGTAATCTGTTTAATTGTAATCAGGTTAATATGACACTGATTCTGCACAAAAATAAAGAAAATCTTACACATACAGCTAGGCAAAGGCCGTAAAGTAATTGTTGCCAATGAAGACAGTTTTATTTAAAACTGCGCTTGTCAGATAACTAGATTGAATTTCACATTTTGTTGATAAAGCTATATGTGCTCACAAACTGCTCACAGTCTTCTTTAACAGATGAAGTTGAGGCAATTAGGAGACAAAATTACTCACTCTATGTTGCAAGGATTTAAAGCGTTGTGCAAAAGCTCTGAAAGAGTTATTTTCATCTCAAGGGTAGAAGCTTATTTTTGCTTTTTGTTTTCAGGAAAGCCACCAGGCTAATTGTTAGCACAGTGCTATTCATTTGATCCTTTTTCTCTTTATTTGGAAATAAATATGAAGTTATTGTTAGAATAATAGCCTGATGTAATTAAGCTTTATGCTGGAGGACCTTTTTGCTGACCAGGTAGGATTGTTTGATAAGATACGTTTGGAAGAACAGACATTTTATCACTGTCAAACGCAAGCAATAAGATCTATATTTATACATTTGTGTGGAAGACTTCTTAATGCTAGAAATCAGTGATCCTAAGAATTTTGAAGTTTGTGGTAGTTACCCAAGTTAATGGGAGCTTTTAGGCTGTTTTGAGGAGAATGGATACAGCATTGGATGAGCAGGTGGAAAAAAAATTTCTAGGATTGGAAAGGTAATTACTATAGGATAGGAGAGCTGAGCTCTTAATAAGAAAAGCAAGTTAACTTTGCGTGTCTATTAGGAAAGAGGATAACAAAACAAAACGAACAAAAAAAAGAACATAATTCCAGAGATGCTATGAGGTCTTTCTATACTTGCTTCAAAATCTGGTGCTTGGGATCCAAACAGAGCAAGGAGGCTGATGGGAGAATTTCAAGGCTACAGTTTGTTTACAAGGGTAAAAGACTTTTGTCAAGATTTTTTAATTAGCCAAAAAGCCAAACCAAGACCCAGTGAATAGAAGGTGAAGCCATATCCGCATTCATTAGACAATATGTATGTATTTGTGTGTGTGTTTGTGTGATTTTTTTGTGAGGCTTGTGGCAGTGTAACTTCTCCACTACAATAGTGTCTGGGTAAAAATCTTAACCGCTTACAAGAGCAAATGAATTCTGTTACTTAGCAGTTTAAATTCATTGTGCTTTGGCTTGTACAATACTTTCGTGCCTGAAGTACAGAAGTATCCTTAATGACTAGTATGGGGTACATAGCTATATCTCCAGCCTATGTTCAGTGATCTCACTACTGTAACTGACAGTAGAAACCAGCCCTCTAAAATTTAATGTCAATCCTGAAATAATTTTAAAAGGTATTTAAATATAGCTGCTCCTCTTACGCGCTGCTTGTAACCTGAGAGCATCCATGTGGATAAAAACAGAGACTTGTCTTTTCTAAATTGAAGACGTTCTGCTTGTACCGCTGAAGAAACAAGCTAAAATATAAGGCAACCAGATGTTTAAAAATGTCGAAAACCCCCTTTTTGGAAAGATATCTATGTTAAATAAACATTAAAATGCTATTTTTTTCTGTGTAACTATTCATTTTAAATGGCACCCCAAGAGTTTGTCCAAGGGTCTCCAGGTCACTTAGGAGAAAGTACAGTATATTTTGGCTCCACATTCTTTGACTTGCTACAAAGAACTAATTCTTCCCATTAATGAAATAAATGTTGCTGATGTAGATGAATTGACATATTATTTTAAAAGACTAATTCATTCAAGCAGATGGCAAGTCCGAGATGAGTAGAAAATTTTAAGAGGCCATCACTGTTGGGAAAAGAAGACCTTGATGGAGCAAGGTACTATTCATCCCCATTCATTCACCAAGTGGAATTTATTCATTTGGGCTTTCTCTGTCCACAGCGTCACTGCCATGATGATAGGAAATATGGAGTTTCTGGGTTTTTTGTTGGTAATGGGGCAAAAGCCACCTGTTCTGGCATAATAGCAGTGATCATCCACAGGAGATAGCTACAGGTCTGGAGGTCCTTGCTAGGCATACTGGGCAGACTGTTTTTCTTTCAAGAATATATTTTGCTCTTTGGGACAGTGTTCTGACATGGCCTGTGTTTTAATTCAGTTTGCAACAGTTTATGAGAGCATTTGTATTGAAGTTTTTATATTCCAGTTCCATGGATTAATACATGTATGTATATCAGTAATAGTGAAGGTGGGTTTCTGGTTACCTGAAACCCTCTCTAGAGCATATTGATGTCTGGCTGCAATTTCTCCTCTTTAAAACTTTTGGTAACTAATGTGATAGCCTCTGTGTTTCCAGACAGGAAATAACACTCACTGTCAGCTGTTTTGTATGTGGTGATCAAAGGTGTGTTCCTGCTCTTGATACCTGAGGATATGAAAGGGGTTACACTGAAAAGCTTCTCATCTCTCAAGGAACACGTCTACCTCTAGTGATGGCTTGAAAACTATAAAATATGAGTTGAAGATGCAGAAATTCCTTTTGCCTTCTTGGGAAGCAAGACCTGAAGCTCTCAGCTGGTGCCCATCAGTTTGATGTCAGAGAGTTGTAAAGTGATAAGGAATGTTGCACATGGAAGTGTAACCTGGATATAGCAGAACCAGCTTTAATGCACCTCCTGATGTACCACAGTCAGCCCAGGCTCAGTTAGATCCTTGGCAGAGCATAAAGGTCTATTAGCATATGCAGGGCTCCATGGTGTTGTGTCTAAACTACTTCTGTCCCTCATGGGTTAGCTCATCTGGAACCTTGCTCAGCTATATATATTCTGTGTTGCACTATATGCAAAAGACAAATGTCACAACTTCACAACTTGACAGAAGTGTACTTCATCCCTATTGTGGAGTTAACTTCCATGGCCTCTTGGTCCAGCTCAGTGAGAATACTAACTTCAAGACGTGGAACTAAATTGCTTTGCTACTGTACGAGCTTTTATGTTATTTATCTGTGTGAGTGGACATCTGTGAAGGACTAGTTAAACCTCTGAAGCCAAACTGATCATTACTCAATTGGGAAATGATAGTCCTCAGCCTATGTAGATAGGTGGATTTTTTTCTTTCTTTCTGTTTATGGCTGGGGAACTTTTGGAGGTTGTTTTATTTTCAGTCACTTGGAGCTCAAATATGAGCTGTCAACCCACAGAGCAGTGTAATATTACAGATAGTTGGACGTTGCTCACGATTCCCAAAGGCTAAATCACCTCTGGTTAAAATATCAGTTTTCGTTGTTAAGGAAATTTGATTTTTCTAAAGAGAGATGTCAGGAATACATGGAAGAAGCTGGCTTATCATTCATGTTTTGGTAGTAGCTTAGTGATAAAAACAGGCTGCATTTGCAGTACATGTGGATAACTTCTTATAATGTATTGTTCACAGATCCCAGGAAAGAAATCTCAGCATCATGCCAATGCAAGTGTTTTGTTATCACTTCTCTTGGGAAAAAAGTATGCAAGGATAATCATTCATTTGCTGTTTTAAGAGGAATATCTTTACCTTCCAAGAATTACATCTCACAGATGGGTTTGATTACAACCATTAGCCTTTCTGATGCTGCAAAATATGTGGGCTGCTCCAAAAGTAATGCCCTGTTTTATTATGTTGGCCTATGACTTCAGAGGCAAATGTGGGTGTTATGGCAGTAGAGGCTTAACCTTCCCACCAGTATTCCATAACATGTTGTTGCTGTGTTACAGATATCAGTAGAAGAGTGTGGAATTCAATTCCTCCATGTGGGAAAAATGGCACCCACTGACATTCATCGATGCTTGCTGAATGTTTCTGGAGCCCAAACAATGGATGTGAGCATGGTGATGTGTTTCAGCAGTGGTGACAGCAACAGTGGTTCACCTCCATTGGTGTAGGTTGTTCCAAGAACGTCATGAAGGTTGTTGTTCATCGCTGGTGAAAATGCAGTTAGTGGTAGTGAGTGCACTGAAAAATTGTGTTTTGTAGCTGAGAATTTCCTCTATTAAATAGTGCTATTGTGTTTTTTGCAGCTGCTGTAGTTCCCATGGATATAAAAAGGAGGCATTACTTTCAGAGCAATCTATGTATTTGCTTTACTTCTTAAAGAGAAAACAAAATGCTCAAAGACAAAAGATATGAAACATATGCAGTGGGTTGTTTTTTTTTGCATAAAAAGACTTTTTTTCTGGATATGTCTGTAGATATATGTTAAGAGAGCAACCATTGAGGCTCTTTCAGCAAAGAAATTATTCATTTTGGGGGGCTAAATAAGACAATCAATTTACTCCGGCTGGGCTCTGTCTACAAATTACTCCAGAATTTTTTGTGCCAATGCGTTGTTTTGTTTTGTTTTTTTTTCCCCTCAAACACTTCCAAGAGCCAGGAGAGTAGTTGCTGGAATGTGATTAAGGCTCTAATAAGAAAAGAATAAATTAACCTCAAATGGATTCTCCCTGCTCCTGCTCTGCATACAGAATGCATGAAGGAGACCATAGCACTGTATTGATACTGCTTCTCCATTGTTGTGTATGTCAGGATCCCTCCCTGTCTATTTAACAAGTTCTTTGTGATCTCCAACAACATCACTGTAAATTAAACCTACTCCTTGTAGAGTCTTCTGGAAGGTGCAAACTGATGTATTCCCTCAGTTCCTCTTAATGTCGGAAGAAAGTAAGATTGTAAGGTGCTTTGCAGGAGCTATTTAAGAATAGCATCCTGAATTAATTTTGGATTGATTTCAGCATGTTGTTTTCATATACTGTCTCACACTGTTAAAGAATCAGTTATATGCTTGACGTCACTCTTCTTTTTTAACAGTACTGAACTCGCATTGTTCCTGTATAGCCTATATGCAAAAGAGGGAGCGTCGGTAAAATGTCAGCCTTTAATCACTGCTGTATCAGTGGAAGAAAATCAGAAGCTGAGCGCTCCCTTGCATTTCTTGGTTCAGATGACATAGTGCAAGGTGAATTTTCAAGTTCTAAACTGTTTTCCTATGATCAGTGAGGAAAGAAAGCTTGTGGTGAAAGAACTGAGAGTGGAGAGATGGCAGTTTATCAGCTTTGGTCTGTTGTAATGGAGTATGTATACTTGTATGTTAAGGTTTCCAGTTTTCCCACTTTGCTCTAAAAGCTGTATTCAAAGTAGAGGAGCACTTTCTTCCATTATCAGTGAATCTGCTTATTGACATCCTGTTAGAGGCCTGTGCAAATAGTCTTCAAAAAGGAGTAAATGAAAGACACTAGTGACAAGCAAAGTATGACCAGGGGCAAAGATTTGTCAAAAGCACTTTATCTTTCTTTGTTATTGAGAGATGGCCGGATGTTTGTTCATAACAAAATGTCTGAGTTGGGAATTTTGAAGCCCTGATCAGGACAACTGTATTTAATTGCTGCTAAGAGTGCAGCCATGTCCTAGCCACAGCCTGGGTTGGTCATCCTAAACTGCTGTTTGTGGAGATCCTAGGAGTGGAGCAGAAGTGTATATGTTTTTGCTGAGATAGGGCTGTCAGTTCAGAAACACACTGAACATCTGCTTTGGCTGAGCCCTGTGGTTTAACTAGATTAAAGCTCCATATTAAAATGATCGTTAGTCAATCAGAATGCTTCCTTGGTCTGAGAAACATAACATCACGCTCAGCATTGCAGTCTCCAAAGAAGCTGTTGTGTTGCGGGAAATTAATAAATAAATAAATAAATAAAAACCAGTGAAATATTTCTCAATTGTGGTTTGTTTGGCATATACAACATCACAGACTAATGTTTAGCCTAGGATCAAACAACTTTTAGTTTGCTGTCCTAAATGATTTTAAATTTAGCTAATTGTTCCGGGCACCTCTCAGCTATTAACTCTAGTTAGCAAAATGAAATGTAATTAATATTTGTCTAGTTTTTGGAGTGTTTCCAAGAAAACTGTAGCACAGACCACAAATTTGTGTTGTTTCAATGGCGCAGAAATCATTTTCCTTTAGTGTCAACCCCTGGATAACCATTAAAGATTACCAGGCTGCAGGTCTGATGAATTATAGGCATATGAGTTGCCAGGAAAGTTCTGTTTTATTAATATGAAGAAAGCCATTATTACAAAAAGAACAATCGACCCTGCCAAACAAACCAAGATAACTCTCTTCTGTTGGCATTTGTCTGTGAGCTAGTTGTCATGTGTACATAAATAAGACTTTTCCATAGACAAGTTGATAATAATTGAATTGAATAGATGTGTCTTACATTACAATTTGCGAGGTCTCTTGCTGTAGAAAATTGAGTTACCTGAATTAAATGCCTTACTGCATTTATTAATAAATCTAATTAGTTTGGTTTTGGTTTTGTTGAAGGAAAACAATGAAGATACAGATGTTTATTTTCTTCCACATAGTAAATGCAACAACACAATTTCTGAAGTCTATTGAATTTTATTCATCCAGAAAACATATTCAGTGTTGTGGAAACACAGAATTAGTGAAAAAAATTCTATAAACCAGTGCATATCAAGATGATGCTCTCTTTCAGGAATGCCCGTTGCATGTTGAGGAAACATCTGGTGCAATTTGGATGTATTTTTTTGTCATTGATTTCAATAGCTAAATGTGCAAAAGTGGCTGCTGCAAATATGTCAGGAGTTTTTCTGGTAAAAGTTACAGATATGAATTGAAAGGACAGATTCTGGCTTTTTGGAGCCTGAAGCACATTATGTCATAGGGATTCTGTGTACTCCTCCAGCCCCCCTTCCTACTCCTTTCTTCACAAACTCATGGAACTGCAGTGAGAAGAAGACTTTCCCCTTGGGGAAACATCAGTGATCCCTTTTTCTTTACATACAGGGAATTTCTTGGAAAGCACACAACTATTCTCCCCCATGCTTTGAAGGCTCTCATGATCTGGGATGATAAGGAATGACATTAAGGTGTTTGTATGTTAGCCTTTTCTATCTGGAACTGTTCCCTCAGAGTCACATTTACAGACAACACCATAGTTCTTAAATTTCTGAAAAAGAAAACTCTTCTCTGTAAGGGAAAAAAGACAATGGCAGAACAAAACGGCGAAACATTAAATTATTCTTATTTTCTAATCTGAGATTCTTTGTTTCTGTTGATTGTTGACCATGTCTGATTACTGATGTTTCCACATAACCCAGCTCCAATTCTTACTGCAACTTTTGATCTCTTCCAAAGAAAGAAATATTGTTAGAGCAATAAGTGACTTTTTGACAATTGCATTCTCTATTATTTAGAGCAAAATTTTACTCTATCAGGCATCTTCAAAAGTCATTGTGTGATCATAGCAACTACTGCATTGGAAAGCTGGGTATTTGTCTGATCAAGGGCTGTCTCTTGGTCATATGGTTAGAATTACAGTCATAATGTTCAGGTTACTGACAGTGGTCTTCAGATGCATTAGAGACTGGGAATAGCTGGTGTAGACTTGCAGTAAATACTAGTTGCCAAAAGTGGCTTCATCATGAGACAAAAGCAATGAGCAAACTGCTGCGAAATGAAGCACAGTGCAATTGTAGGAAAAAATGATACACAGGTGTTTTTGCTAGTAGTTCTACTGAGAGCGTAGACATATCAGATAAAAAGAGAGATGCCATATGTACAGTACTACAGAGAAATCAACAGTGCTGGCTGTGAAAAGCATGTCAGCATCAAAACAGGAATTTGCCCAATAGTTGACTAGCAGCAGTAGTTCGTGCACTAGAAACTACAGCTTTAAATGAAACAGATCCAGTAATTGAAAGGAACTTATAAGCGGGAGGGGGACCAGTTTTTTACACAATCTAACAGTGACAGGACAAGGAGTAATGGCACGGAACAAAAAGAGTGGAGATTTAAGTTAGGTGTTTGGGAGAAATTCTTCACTCAGAGTCAGGTTGGATGGGGCCCTGGGGGCAGGCAGACCTGCCCATAAAAGGGCTAGGTGGGCTTTACAGTCACATCTTCCAAACCATTTTGTGATTCTGTGAGAGTTGTTAGGCCAAGGTCTGAACTAGTGATTGAGCACCTGGGAAAGGAGCATAGCCAGCCCTGGGAACACAGGTGGAAACAATTCATCTGTGCAACCAGAAGGGGTGGACTCGGGCCCCAGCCCTCCCTCACCTTGTTTAGGGGCTGGCCTGGAAGGGAAGGTGTTCTCCTTGGAGATCCTCTCTCTGGAGTTTTTGGTGAGCCCTGATCCTTGGAAGGAGGTAAGCAATTTCTTCTTTATTTACTGGATTGTAATCTTTACCTTTCCTAGGTAATTTAAAACTGGTTTAAAGCAGCTGTATCTGCTATTGTCTTTCCCTATGGATATGCAGTAAAGCTATGAGTTCTTCAGGAAGTGTCAGATGCAAAGGTAAATGATTTTCAGATAAAAATGTCAGAGAGAGAACAGGCTACAAAATCACAAGGTGTAATGGCTAAAGTGGTGCAAACTTGAGAGAAGGCAAATTGTGAAAAGATAGGCGGCGCTCTATTAAAGCAAGCAGTTGAGCGTGGTCCAATCTGAAGATTGCTGTTGTCCATGAGAATGCCATCAGGCTGAGCAGAATGGGAATGCTTGCCTTCTGGTATTTTCTCTATGTTGTCACACCTTGTTCAGTATTTACTGACAACTGAAGATTTCTAGGAAGTATGCAGTAATTACAGTGTATTACCATCATCTGTAACTCTGATACGTAGCTTATCATAAAAATCCTCTTAAGCAATTTCTTGTTTTTCCTTGAGTGTTGCTGCACATGACATCATTTGTGTGTGAACTTCAGTTGGTCACAGTAAAAGTAAGTTTTAACAAGACAGAAATGCTAAAATAAAGTTTGGGTTTGGTTTCAGAGATCAACCCTTTAGGAGACTACAGTAAATTCTACCCCAGGTTGATGCCTAGTTCTCTGTATAAGTTTAGTTTTCCACGGCTAACATTTTCTCATTGTACAATTTAATTGCTTTACAAGGAAAGACTATGGTAGTGCTATATAGCTATGGTAGCTTTGCCTAGCTTTTGGAAAATGTATGGTTTTACAGTTAAGCAACACGGATGCTCTAATGTGTCACATATTTGGGTATGTTAAATCCATTAGCAAGCAATAAAAGCTCTGCTATTCAACCTTTCTTGTTATTTATATATTATTTTGATCCCACCCTTTCACCCTCAGCTTTGATTTTTCGTTCACTTTTGCCAGTTAATTTATAACCATGAAATAGAAACTGTACCACTCCTGCTTCACAGCTCAGCAGACAGGTGATTGAGAATCGCCATACTGGGCTATGGCTGCTCAGCCTCTACGGCCTGTTTCATGACTGAGCCTGGGTTTCTCCATCACACTTTTGAAGTTCCTCTGAATGAATTCCATCCAGTAAGGATGGAGTCTTAAGGTGGATGTAAGTACTACAGGTTTCCTGTAGTTCTCTGTTTTAAGCAATCAAAGTGCAATTGTCTTTCACAATATCCTTCTTTAACCCTATATACTTACATGCTCTCCAGCCCGCTGTAATCTGTCAAATGCTAGCAGAGTCTGGGGATCCCAATTGATTCAATAAAATACCAGTGTATTTTCAGGCCCAAATCTAAGTGGGTTTTTTAATGAAATAATAAAGAGAAGGCTGAAACTGAATAGGTTGCATACACAGTCCAAAAGTATATGTATGAAAAACAGCGTTCCTTAACTGAAAGTCTGCATAATTCCCTCTCTCTCTAGGCTCTGACTAATCCTGGACGGGATTGCACAACAAACCCTCACATAAAGGGTTTGATTTTATGAGCTCAGAGCATGTGTATCCTCTCTTAAAAGGCAAGAAAGGGAAAGAACCTCAGCCTGTTAGTCACCGTGGCGGCTGGGATATGTGCTAGTTGTGGCTGAGAAAGAGTAACCTGTGCAGCTTGCTCCCTGTGAACATGCTAGCCACTGGGCTGGTTATGGGGAAAGGCACTCTTTGGCACTGCCTGTTGTGTTAAAGGTAAACTTATTTTGAATCCTCTCTGGAATGAAGCAGGCATCTAGCAAAATCTCCTTTGTCCTGAGCAATTGCAGATGCCATTCACATTGATGCTGAGGAGCATCAATTTCTCAGAGAGAAATACCAGTCATGGAAACAGTCCTATGGAAGCATTCAGAATTTGCTGGGCAGATTCAGAATAAAATTTCTGGAGCAAAAATGATGCCTGTGTGGGTATGTTGTTGAATCTAAAATTTTACAAAGAAAAGGTAGAAGATCAAATTTGATTCAGATAAAATGTGTATCTGAATAAGCACATCACAGGTTTCTCTAAGACTGAAGTAGATACGACTTCTACACAAAGTAGAATACAGGTGGAGAAATACTGTTTCATGTTTAACTCAGTTACTTTTGTCTGTGAGGCAGTAGTTTACAGATGTAGTCAGTGTGCTGATGTTGTCAACACAGTACTGATTCAGAAAAGGCTGTAGGCAACAAGTGAAATGAACGTTTTACAACTAAGGTTTTCTCAGTGTACGTTGGTTAAAAATTTGTTGAGGGTAACATTTGTGTTTTTTCTTCAGGACATCTTTTACTAGATCAAAACCATGTCTTTCATCTCAAAAGAATGCACTCATAGGAAAAACAGGGAACTCCAATTAATGAAGTGTTTGAAGACCTCTGTCAGGCAAAAGAAAAACTCCCAGCAGAGTTTGAAGTGATCCAGGGAATGCCCCTATGAGGACTTCCTTTCTTATGGAAATGGACTCATAAAAAGCCTCCTATGTGTGTGGCTCAGAACTAGTAGGCCAGTAGCCAAACTGTGGAGAATAATAAAGGTTCCACTGTCTATGGAAATGGAATAAGTTTATGTGTGAGTCTTCAATTATGAGTGGTGGTGGGGGATATCTTTGCCTTGCTTAGAACTGCATGGAAGAGCTGAACTGGGTCTTCTAGGCATTCCTGTGAGCCACGCCAGTGTTCCTCTGAGGAGCCGAGGCCCGTTGGGGCAAATTGCCTCACTGGACATCAACTACAGTTCAGGAGTGCTGCTGGAGCAGGGCCTGAGGCTGAGCCCCACTGCGCTCAGCTGCAGAGAAGTGCCGGGTTTTACTGCTGAATTTCTGCTGGCCTTGCAGAAATGTCACCTCGTGTCCCCTTCCCAGTGTTCTTAGTGGGGCTCGCAGCCCAGCATGTGAGGGAACCCAACTCCCCCCTTGGAGCCAATTCAGGCTTTGGGGCTGTTGCTTTTCAGGTTACAGGGAGTTCAATTAGAGTTTACTGCAGGCTGCTGACAAATTGGCAGCCGTTATCTTGATGATCTGTTTGTGAGTATCCTACTGAGAGTTTAATTTTATTTCATTTGCCTGTTGGTATTTGCTGTCCCAGGCACAGGGCATCATATTGCGCGCTGTGTGTACGACGTTATGGCTACTCATCAAGTATGTAAATAGAGATAATTTACATCTCTCAAATCTCTAGATATGAGGACTCATTTTTAATGCCGTGCATCCCTCAGTATCTGAAGCCCTTGCTTCTGTTTTCAAATCTCAAATTTTATCTAAAAGTAGTACTGGAATTGATTAACTGTAAAAATCTGTTTTTGCTATTGAAAGCACTGTCCCTAAACACAGCAGATAAATGACTGCCAGTGGCTGATTCGGGCAACACCACAGACTTCTTGGTTTTTGTAGTTACTATTATGAATGCTATAATTTAGTTATCAAGACTGGTAGTTTCTTCTCACAGAAAAATCTCTATTACAAGGTTGACTTGCATAACACCTTTCTATTAGTAACAGAAACAAATAAGAGTTGATTGTTCAGCTGCTGTCATTTAAAAAGACTAAATCAACCTGCCACAAAAAAAATAATTCCCCCTGGTAACTTTATCCATTTGCCCTTGGTGGTGACACTGTGGATACCACCCTGGTTGAACTATATATTAGTTCCTGGAGCAGCGCTTTGAAATATATAGGTCTGTACAACGTTGTAATTGAAAAAAATTGCATAGCCATGCATGGTTCAGTAATCTGAAAAGAAAGCAAAGATTCAGTTCTAATTGCTTTCCACAATTTAATGTCATTTTGCTGTATTTTCCGAATGGGTATATTCTGCTGTTCTAGATTTATCTATTATACTATTTGGCAGTACTGGCTTTATATTAGCAGCATGGAGTTTAAATTTTTTTTTTTTTTTTTTAAAGGACACACGGAGTTTTTATTTTATGTTTGGTCCACGTTTTTAAAAGCCTTATCTAATCAAATGTACTGGTCTGGGTGCTTACTCTTCCATTGAAAAGGGCCCTTAGAAGGGTTTGTAACCTGTGTGTTGAGTTAAGGGCTGAAGCTTAATTTTATCCATTAAATTAGTCTTTCTTCTATTATGTCTTGAAGGAAATCGAGTCTCTAAATTTTCTTTGATTTGAGGGGATGTTAAAAGCTGATGTGAAATATGTGCCTTTAAAAATGAATCTACTTTTTTAACAACCTTTCGCATTGACTTTTATTTTAAATGCTGTACTTCTAGTTATTTTTCTAGTTATTAAACACTGTGCACTGACTATCTATGGACAGGAGCTATTGAAATCTAAGGAGGAATGGCTCTGAACAGCGATAGTTTAAAATGGAATTTCAGCTTCAACTTAAAATTGCTTTTCTTTTGAACCAGTTGATGTTATTTTGATGTCACATTTCACTTTTAGACTGTTCCTCACATAAATTCTACATGTGGCTGTGCTTGAGACTACTTTTGTTAAAAAACAAAAAAAATCACAATAAAAAGCTGTTTATATAAAAATCTGATACAGTTTTAATATCTATGAATACCACAGTCTAAATTACCATGGTTGTTTTCAGAGAAAATTATATCACTGCTGATTGGGATGATAATAAAAATTAGTTTACGTGTATTTCAAAAATATATATTTCAAGTCTTTTTTTCAGACTAAGTAGAGGATTCTTTTGATTGGTGGGTTTTTGCATCTGGTTGGTTTAAAGTTTCTGTGTTGTTTTTATAATGATATGGGTGAAATAAAGAGTCATGCAGGGATTTAAAGCTGGCTACACCAATAAGGTCAAATTGTTTAAAAGCTTAGGAAAAACACTTGCAACGTTTTGAAGGTCTGTAGATGTATATACACGAATATAAATACAATTATATGTTTCATGTGTGCCAAAATGTATACTAGTAAATATTACAGTGCTTTTGGGAGGCTTACTGGAAACGCAATCCAAGATGAGGGAAGCGTATGGGAATAAGCATATTGTCAGATGGTCACGACATGAATTGCACAATGAAACAAAGTGAACAGCAGAGAGAAGTAGCTTCCACACTTATGGTGGGAAGAAATGATGAAGGAAAAATCGCTGACAGTTAAAAGAAAGATGAGATTGAAGCTGTTTGGATGTTACTTGGTGGAACTGCAAAATGTTGTTTATTCTTAAATGGGAGCAGGCATTAGAAAGCCTGTAGGGGAGATGTGGTGTTCACTCTGGAATTTCTAGATGTTGGAATGTATTTTGTAGATAAGTCAGACTCCAGGTGGTTCTAAATATAATTCTTGAAGTATCCTTACATTCAGTGTATTTGTATACCAGTGACACTTGCTTTTCTTATTTGAGAATTAAAGAGAAAATAGTCCTAATACGCAAACTAATTTCTGGTCTGACATTTCTGACGTTAGGTCTATTAGTACCTTGACTATAGGATGTAATGCTGTTTTATGAGAGGTGTTTTTCTTTTCAATCAAGGCAGCCCACTGTAATTTTGCTGAGTTCTTCAAACAGTTTGGAACTCAGATCTTGGCTAACCACTGCTCAGGGGCAGTCAGCGTTTTGCAGAGGATGGTATATTGTTCACTAAATGTTGTTTTATTGTAGATGAGGAAACACTGAATTGGAACTCAATAAAACTTAGAATGAAAGAGTTAACTCCTACAGCTTCATTGCTACTGGTCTGTTGCAGGGACATTATTAACAATGGCTTACTTGTTATTTTAGCTACAGGTATTAAGTACAAAAGAACTTTATGAAGGTCTCAGACACAGACTGGTGTTTAGACTGACTGTCCTTTTCCAAAGCAACTCTTGTATTAAATGAACCCATTATTAAAACATGGTAGTTTTAATTAAATGTTTATGGTCTCTAATCAGGAAAATGGCACTAGTCTGCTGGCCAAGGAAAATATGGTAATTCCAAACGGTGCCTGGTTATTAGTGCTGGATTGTCTGTTGGAGTATTTGATCAAAGGCATGGAGAGTTTGATGTTGTTCTACAGTAGGACTAGCCTAAGGTATTCAGAAGTGTGTGTATGCAGGGGTTTATAGCAATTACAACTCTTAAGTACCTGAAATCCTTTAGGATGCACAAAAGTAGTGCTCCTGTACTGGCCTAGCTCTTCCTCATGTAGTATGACTGCTCCTCTATTGAAGTGCTTGATCTAGCATAATTTATGGCATATGGGAAAATGAGTAAGTGTGTAAAATGCATTTGCCTAACAGTATCCAACTACACATTACTCTGAAGGTGTACCTGGGTAATCTAGCTCACCAGATGGGCTAATTCTTTCTTTTATATTGTTGCCTATCTCTAGAAGGTGATGGAGCTGTTTGTGCTGGAAGTCCCCGTGTTGCTTGCTCACCTCATACCAGAGTCCTGGCTTCCACTGAAATCACTGACAGCTGCTGTTGAGTTCAGGGGGATGAGGATGAAGTCCTACATGACAAATACAAAAAAGATAGTAGTTCTAGACTTCTGAGCTTTAAAGGAATGCAATTACCTTAAGTAGGGGTTGTTATTTCTACAATAAAAATCCAAAACAAACAAAAATGCCCCAGAAAATGGTGATGGTGGTGGAAGGGGATTGAATTACCCAGAAAGCATGTGGTATGCTTTTCACTGATTAGACTGTACTGTTTGAAATTCCTCAGAATTTTTCATTTTCTAGACTAATTACCACATTATGTATTTAATGGGTCTCTTTATTCTAACTCATTTGCTTTCAGGTCCAGATTTAATTTTTCATTGTGTTCTGATTCTCCACAATCATATCCTGTCGTTATGCATTTTATCTGTCTCTACAGATGCTTACTTGACAGAAAGTTTCCATTGACTTCAGAGAATGGATGTCATAAATAGCCTTTATGATTCTTACATGGACTACTTGCAAAATGGAATTGATTAAAAGGTCAAAAACCATTTCTGTTTCAGTGTCTGAACTGCCCCATCAAAGTGGTATTGTGACAAGTGTGTGCAAATCTTTTCAAGGGGCTGGTCTGCATTTTAAAAGATTTGTTACATTGGGTTTTTGATGATTCTCAAAGAGACATTTCAATTTATGGATACAAACAAGATCCCTCCTCTTACACTAGCGTCGGTAGTAACTCTGAGAGTAATGAGGTTTCTGTCATTTGAGTTACAATAAAGATTGAGATCCACAGTATTTAAGCTGGCTCGATGTTGTTCAAAATAGTGGTTTTGAAACCAATAGCATTATTGTTATAATCAGCAAAGGGGTGGATGAGTACAGAATGTGCAAGTAACTGGAGCATGCCTGGGTCTTAGAACATCAGCATGACTGATCAGGACCTGCTAAGTATAAATAATTCCAGGCATTTTTTGGGTGTAGTAGATGACATGGAGGATGTAGCAGCTATATGTCCTGTCTGTCTCAGAAAGTCATAGAAGGGTAATGATATCTCAAAGCTGATGATGCTTATTTACAAGGATAGCATGGCCAGGGTTTGGAAGAAAACATGAGCATACTCAGCAGCTTTTGCTATCCTGTTGTTTAGCCACCCTACTTATGAAGGTAAATCTGCCCCTCACCATTTAAAATACACATCCCATGAATGATTATTAGCTACTGCGTGTTCGTTGTCTGTATTAAATCCCAATGGAGACAACATAATTGCAACTTCTATTGCCATCTAGGCAAGACCTATATTGGGCCTCCTCTCTGTGACTTTTCTAACAGTAAAATCATACTTAGCTGATGTGTAAAGAGTAAAATACTACTTTTTCTGTGAAGAAGGCAAAGGCTCAGTGAGAATGACGTCTGTGTCTGTCCATTCACTGGAAAGTAGAGAGAGATAATTTATGTCTGTCTACAGCATCATTAGTGAACTGAGCACTTGAATTAAGCATCAGGGACTTGAATAGAGAATTGTTTCCACCTTTTCTAGGTGCATTCTTAAAAACAGAGCTTCTTTTGGAATGTAGTAGGTCAGTTTGACTTTTTTTTTTTTAAATTTAGTTAGGCAACTTCTTGGCAAAATGTCATCAAGTGAGACCTGTCTCATTAACAGATTATTCAAATTCTTCTGTGAAGTCCATATGTGGTTTGTGTGGATTTAGGAATGGGCTTTACGAGTGAATTTGAGGGATGTTTCTATCAAATTCTTGTCACAATGTCACAGAATGGCTGGGGACAGCAGGGACCTCTGGAGGCTGACTGATCCAACCTCTGCTCAAGCAGGTGCACTGATTTCTTGCAGTTTGCTCAGGCTCGTGTCCAGGTGGCTTTTGAAGATCTCCAAGGCGGAGACCCCACAGCTTCTGGGCAGCCTGTGCTATAGTGCTTTGTCACCCTCACAGCACAGAAGTGCGTCCTGATGGTTGGAGGGAACCTTCTGTGTTCCAGTTTGTGCCTCTTGACCTGGCACTGAGCACCACTGGAAGGAGCCTGGATCTCTTCTCTCTATAGACATTGACGTGATTCCCCTGAGTTTTCCGTTCTCCAGGCTGATGAGCAGTCTCAACACCAAATTCTGTCACCACTGCAGAAGGAGTTATTTTGTTTTCTCTTATATTTTCCTGACAACTTGAGGAGCTGTACACATAAGCTTTCTTGAGTCTTTTGGTTTGCTCTTACACCTCTGTACAACAGTACTGCTCCTAGCTGATGGCCTGTACCCTGGAAGCTTCTAATCTTCTGTCCATCCATTCTCATAAAAGATTCAGGGCTGGCCTGAGAGATGGATAGCATGTTTTCATGTGCCTTTATATATCTTAAAGTGCCAGTCCTAATCTTCTTTTAACTCTGTTTAGTGTTCCTGCTTCAAGTTTAAACCTACTCTGTTGTAATTACACTGGGATAGAGAAATATGTGAGCAAGTAAACAGGCAAAGCATTCTAATTTATGTGCTGAAGCATGGCTGTCATCCCTCCAATTCACCTGCTCTAACAGCTCTGGTCGCTCTCAGCTATCACATATGGCTCTTGCTGCTTTGCCAGCAGTGTTGGTCTCCCCTCATAATGTTCCTGTTCTGTTGCTGTTTTGGCAGGCTCCTAGCATTTTCCTGAGGAAGGAACACATGCATGGGAGGAGGAACAATGAACTGAAAAGTTTGAGCTACTTAAAAATAAGGTTCACTGCTGCCTCCCCCACCATTCATTGCTGTGAGTAAAGCTTCAGTGCTAACGCGTACAACAATTGCAGTGCAAGGCTGTCAGTTCTCGTTATTGAGAAACTGAGCAAGTGGATTGCATTACTTCTTCAAACAGTCTTCTGAAATCAGGCTGTCGAGCAGAACAAGGCACTAGTGCAGCCACAGACTTTCACATGGTTTGAATTGAAGCAGTTGTCTTCCCCATTCTCTCCCAGCAGCACCAAACAGTGCCAGAGTTGATGCACTATCACCAGGGAGGTACTGAGCTGAAATGCAGAGTAATTAGGTTTCATCATTATCTGTGAAAGTGTAGAACTGAATACAAGTTTGAAGTGAAATATTCAGTTGAGAATAAGCCTCACAAGAAGTCTTCTTTATATTTATAAAGAAGACCATAGCATGCACTGGAAATTGTTGCTTTAAACTGAAGCCTTGTCAGCTGTAAGAGCACAGTGGGTACAGAAATCCGTTGTTTGGTTTGTAGTCCTAACTTACATATGAAAGTGTAATCGGAGGTGCTGCTGTCTCTCTGGATGTGGGAGAGGCCTTGCAGGGGTATCTAGATACTCTGGAAAATTGGACAGTCCACAGCAGCATAATATGCAACATAGGAAAATGCTGGGTAGTGCACCTGAGTAGAGTCTTCAGTAACATGCCTTAACTTTTGATTAACCCTGCCTGACCTTGTCAGGCAGTTAGACTTTGTGGTCTTCGAAGAGCCTTTCCATCTGAACTATTCTGTTCTATTTCTTTATTTACACTGTTCACACGACCCAGCTTTTTTTGTGTTAAGTTGGAATCATAGTTCCTAAAATATGGTATGCATGACCCAAAGACAAGGCTGTTTATCACTAGTTCTTATGATGTGTGGACACTTTGTTTCTGTGAGACTACTGTGGTCAGTGGCACTGATCTCTCTGCTGTTTTCTCTTGGTCTTTTGCTTAGGGGTTGTGCAGAGTCTGAAACATTTCAAGAGGAAGTTTAGCACTATGAATCTATAATTCGTCATCAAAATAAATGAGAAAAAAACCTCTGCATATAAAACATCATGTTAGTGTTAATGCTAGCTTCCTGCTTCCATTAGCAGTATCTTTTCCAGTGGTAGTGGCAAGAGGTGCTGGGTATAGAATTTGATCATACATGAGTTTAGAAAAACTCAAATACTTTTATGTAGAAATTCTTCTTGCTTTAAGTGAAAATAAGAAGAAAGCTGAGAATGGAATAAGAAATCATTCTGTTGTTCTAAAATTACAAAGATTTCTTTACTAAGCCATGATAAAAACAAACACACACCCTCCAAAAGCCCCAGTCAATGAAGAAATCCGTTTTCATCATAGAGGAATTACTCTTGTGATGCACGATACTGCAGTTTCTTTCCATAATTATTCACTTTTGTGCGTATCTACTCATGTGTCTGGGAGGTTATGGTGTAGAATACAATTCTACATTCATTACTGAAGTCCAGAATTTGTTTCTTCATGTGCTGCCTTCTCTGAATTGTCACTTTCAATCAATAATGCTGTGAGCAAATTGCTTCAAGCACATATTCCTCCTTCAAAAAGATGCACGTTTTTATTTTGACAAACAAACTAGAACCAGAGTAGTTTAATCTGATCCATGTATTTATTTATTTTCAGCAGGTCAGATTGTAACAGCAACAACAAAATAAACGTGTAAAATTATTAGAGGGGCACTTCAGTGAAGGTAAAGGAGAATCAAAAGGCTGGGAAATTGATTTTATAAATCCATTATGGTACACATGTGCTTTTGCACATGAATTTTAATTTATTTTTAAATACAAAAAAAATGAGGGGAATAAGGGTAACTTTTCCTTTTGTCCATCTTCTAATTTACTGCTATGCAATTTACAGCAGATAGGCAGTGCCACTGTAGGCACTAGAGACAACAACTTGAAGCGGATAATAAAAATTCTCAGTTTATTAGATTTGTTCTTCTGTGATTAAAAACATATCTTAACAGCAGACATCTGTTGGACAACTTACGTGGTTCCTTATTGTCTTGGTATGTGAGAAAATACTGCAGGCTGTGTTGCTCAGCCTTGTTAGACACTGGTACTTTGTGGATGCACAGGAAATTAAGCATATGCTCTCTGGTGGAGTTGTAATAATGTGGAAGTTTGCTGTAATCTGCTGAAATGAAAGAGTGCTGTTCCTTGTGCCATACCCTATGGAAAGGAAAAGGAGAGATGATAGAATCCCTCTTTCTTTCCCTGATTTCATGCAATGTATCTGATTGGCTGTGAATCAAGTTTGACAGAAAAAATGTGTGTGTGATAAGCAGCATGTTAACATCAAAATAATTTTGCAACTACTCCTTTGAAGTCTTGTACCACAGCCATTTCATGAAGAGCAGCATTGCGGAGCAGAGCACTGCATTCCCTGTTTTTCACAAAAGAAGTTGAATTATTTTTTTTTTTCTTCAGTAATCATTCTTCCTTTGGGCTTGCTCAAATGGTGTGTCTCTTTCCTTAGTATGAGTAGGTTTCTTCTCATGAGTACAGCTGACCACATTTTTGAAGAGTGACTGTTCTGAAGTAAAAATGGCACTGTGGGCTGCCAACATGCAATGTAATCAAAGGTATGCTTTCAAAGCAAGAGAGACCTTAGTTGTTACGTCAAGGTGTTTCAGAGACATCCAGTACCCGTTCTGTGTTTTACAAGTAAATATGCAGCAATACTCAAAAAAAAAAAAAAAAAAAAAAAAAAAAAAAATCCATTAAGGACATAGTATTTATTTATTTGCATATGGTTCACTGAAAGTTTTTGTTCAACAAAGATGTCATTGCAGGTAAAAAGCTTTATGGGCCAGGGTTTTTAAATGTTGAACTTTATCTGAATAAAAGTATGCTGAAACTTAGGAAGATTTAAACATTCTCTATCATGTTTCAGAACGCAAAATGGCCTCTCTGGAGGTTTAGGATGGAACTTATCCTGAATCTAAATAATTATGACTTCCTGCTAAAATACTGTGATATTTTTCATCAAATTCAGGTCAAGGATGGACTATATAGTAGGAGTGGGCCACCATTTTAATACGTTGTGGTGATTGCTGTGGAATGGTATCTCTCTATGCTTCCACGAGGATGTAAAACTACCATGATCTTGCTGACAAACTATTAGCAGCAGTAAGTGCAGAGTCCTTTTTTATAGTGAACACCAAATTAGCAAAGAGCTAGAATTCAGTAATGGGGATCTGTGCTGTTCCAAGATGTGGAAAACAACTGAGATAAGCCTCTGGATCTCAGGTCTTGCATCAAGTTAATGTGGTCATCAGCCAGGAAACATCAAGGTGAGAGTACTTTCTGGGCAGTTATCAGTCTGCCTCTTCATGACTGCTGGTCATTGCTGTGGAAGTGTTCAACAGAACTAAGTAAGGATCAGATAAGCGGTGGCTTCTCCCTTCTTGCCATTTTCAGGTTCACACTGGAAATGTCTGGAATATGTGTTGAAAAATCAGAGTGCAATGAATTCAATACCAGAACAACCAAGGTAATTCTGTGCAGTGTGGTATTTATTCATTAGAAAGAATCAAAGTCAAACTAGACAACTTTTTTTTTTTATGTTTTGTTACTGTTTAAGAGTAGAGATGGCAAAAGACTAAGGTAATATCCTGTCTGGTGGTTTTGTCTGGCTCCAAAGAGTTAATTTTCTACATGCATTTCAGCTGGATTCTCTCTGTTAGCTATATCTGAACTGAGTGATAGAGAAATTCCTTGGAGCTAAGCTGTGAGTGTAACGTGAAGAAAAATCAACACATGCTACGAGAAATCAGGGATGTCTTTTTAAAGTGTTTACCTTTTGTATCTTGTATGACTGAGGATTTTCCTTCCTGGGACAATGTGAGGAATATTGGCGGCATATACAAAAGTTAAGCTTTAAGACTCAGGAGAAAGTAAGGAAGGCTGAGAAATTCTTCCTCTGAAGTGATGAAGGCAACCGATACCTAGCAAGCATGGGGAGATGTTTTTAGCTGATAGAAGTTGGAAATGCCTTTGGGCTATGTTATACTAAATTGTGTGAATTGAAAGTTGCTTATTTTTGCTGAGAGTTGGAGCTTTTCCAAAACCTTCTAAATAGGTGTTAGATAACTAACCTGCAATTTCTGTAGATTGTGGAAGTATTTTCTCCCACAAGATTTTTTTTCCTTTTTTTTTTTTTATTTTTAATTTTTCCCTGGGTCTGATTAAGCAGGTGGAGTACTTTGTATGTGTTATGAATAGCATATTTTTCCTAAAAAGTGGATCTTTGGAACCTGATGTCAGAATTACTAACTTTTTTTTTTAACATACAGCCAGAGCAGCTTTTTCTGGCTACTTTCTTACAAATAAATATTCTAGACTAAGTGGATCAAAATAAAACCACAATCTGCAGTTGCTTCTTTCAAGAAACACCAGATTGGGATAGTCAATTGTGCTCTCCTGGGTTTTCTGTCTCTCTTCTGATTAGACACTATCCAGCATTTAACCAAGAAGTCTAGGAAAAGCTTACACTTGTTTTTGGACTTTGGTCAAATCTGACTGTGTTCTGATAAGGAAGATTTAAAACAGCAAGTATGTATGTGAATTGCGCATTTTCAAGCAAAGTTGCAGGGGCAGATGTAACGGTTACACGGCATGGAGCCTGTGCTTTCTTATGCAGGAGATCCCTAAGTCTTTTCTTTTGATCTAAGGAATTCAGAAGGCATCACGTAGCAAATATTTGGTAAAACCGGGAATTGTTTCCACTTTGGTCTGCCATGAAAATACTTATTCTGTCTTTACTGGTTGACTGAGTGATTTTTTATTTTTTTTTTTTTTAGGAGGGGTGCTCAAAATGAGGAGAAAGTATAGATGCTGATTCTGAACTTGGTTGTCTCAGTATGTTAATTTTCATTACGGAACTAGAAAGCTCTACCTCTTTTTGGTTTTGTGTGGTGGTGTTTTTTTTTTTTTTTTTTTTTTTTTTTACTCCCTGAAGTGGGGAACACCCTCCCTACACATTTTGCTGTGTCTTCTGACCGTTAATAATACTGCTGACTTCTTTGCCTTGCAGTGAACCAGTACCACAAGGAGATTGCCACATCAGATTATGGGAGTTTGCTTCATTTCCAGGCAGCTCTATTTAATATACATCTGCTATGTAATGCATGCAAAAAACCAAAATGATTTTCAGTTGCGTTAGTCTTTATTGGATCTGACCTCTGGTCCAGGAGGTGAAGGGAGAGTGGAAAATGAAAGCTGATTTGGTATTAGCCCACTATTCATATTAGAAAAAGTAAATGCTTTTGCGGTTTTCCTTACAGAGGTGTCTTTATTCATTTGACATGCCTTTAATAACTAATTCTAGTTGTCTGGTTGCCAAGATGAATTTCCTACAGGCAGACTTAAAAGTGATTTTGTCCTCTTTGAATGTATGGCTTCAAATGATCCCAGAACAGCAAACATTAAACTTCCCTCTAGACCTTGAGCTTTTCTGAAGCACTATAATAATATGAAAGGATAAGAATATTAGAAAAAATAAATAAATGAATTAAGCATGCATCATATGATGTAAGCAGGACAATAAAACTCCTTGTTTTTCTCTGTTAGTTGATATCCCCTTTCTAACGTTGGACTTATGCTGTGGATTTCTCACTATAGCCATCTTATGGATTTTGATATTGTCATTCAGAGACTCCTAGGGATGAGAATGTTTTGTATGTTTCATCTGAAAGTGAGGAGTCAGCAGACTCCCAAACCTTTTCATAAATGGCTTTGTGCATGTGTTTTTCTCACATTATCACAGTTTTAAATACGTATCAGATACGTGCTAGCTTGCACAGTACAAATCTGCTTAAAGAATTGTCATTTTAAAAGCAGAGCAGTTGTTTTGAAATGTAATTAAATATTTTGAAAAGTTTCAAATAAATATTTTATTAATCTTAAAGAACTCTGATTCTCATGCCATGCAAGTAATATCCATGTAATTGTATTTTGAGTGGCATCAAACTTGCTACTAAATTGCTGTATTGGAATGTTTTTTGTTGATAAGGGTCTATCCAACATTACATCACTTACTGCATCATGTGTGACACACATGTCTATGCTTAACCTTTACAGGTAGGATATTTGAGCCTGCTTTAATCAAATGTTATGCTACTAAATGGGTGTTGTTCTTTAAAGCTTCCTTGCTGAGGAAACAGATCTGAGTTTTCTTATGTCCACCTGCTGGACCTTGCTATCAAATTCAATAGAATCATAATTTATGACAAATTGGCGCATGCTGGAGACCAAAACTTAAATTTGGTTGCCTCTATTCCTTTGCTTTAACCTTTTTTTCTCTTGCAAACATCCCAAAGCTCTCATTACTAAGCAGGTATTTACTGAAAGATGCATGTTGATGTTCAAGAAATGTGTAGATGTGTAGTAGTGAGCATGGTGGTGATGGGTTGATGGTCGGACATGATCTTAGAGGTCTTTTCCAACCTCAGTGTTTCCATGATTCTGTGTCTACACTCTTGGGAAACCAGCAGCTCCTTGCAGGAGACAGAGTGGAGAAATGCTGAAGTTGTTCAAATGCTAAGAAGTCTTCTGTCCCTTGCAGAGGTTTCTGGATATCCCTATATTGCCTCTTCACAGCTGTTGGGTGAAGACTGGCATCTACTTCAAGCAGCCCTTTCAGTGCTGCTGTGTACAAAGTCATTGGGGTTGAATTTCACGTCTCTCAGTGTAACTGAGAGGAGGATTTGCCCAGTTACTGAAGAACGTGAGGCTAATAGTAGAACAGCCCATGCAAAAAATGTTGCTTTCAGCTCTGACAAGCTAAAATGTAGCTAAAAGTAATGGTCCCACAAGGGCCCTTCTTCATGGATCTACTGATTAAACTGACATATTTTTCCATATATACCACACAGCATTTTATACCATCTTTTGGGAAACACAGGAAGGGTTTCTTTAGTGAATGTGATATTGGTACCATGGGAAGAGATCAGTCTTTCGACTGCCCTTCAGAACAGAAGGAAATCATACCCTGCATAAAGAAAAGCTCTCCTTCCTCTGTGTCCTTAGGTCAGCTGTGCAAATGTATAAGACATATAGCAAAAACTATCCCAAAAAGCATGACAGATTCCTATCAAGTTTCTTCTAGCATTCTCAGTACAGTTCAAAAGCTCTAGTGTACTGAAAATTCCAGTCTTGAATGTGGAGGTAGCGCTATGGTGGAAGGGCACCAAAAAGCCCCTTGATGAGCTACTGATGTAGAGCAGTATGTGCAGAGCTT
>JAOWBP010001760.1:19243517-19272574 GCA_028571105.1 Tragopan temminckii
GGAGGTAGCGCTATGGTGGAAGGGCACCAAAAAGCCCCTTGATGAGCTACTGATGTAGAGCAGTATGTGCAGAGCTTAACGAGAGCATGATCCCCTCTGCTGGGGATCTACTTCAGGTTCTTATGTGGAAGAATGGGGCCTCTGACATCAATCTCATTTTCCTTTCTTCAAAAGGGCTTTTTAAAAGTTAGGTATATTGTGGAGTTTCAGCTTAAGGTTCAGCCCTGTTAGTGAAATCAGCAGTATTGTCTTATGCAGTTTCTTAAAGTAAATGTCCATGTCCCTTTTCCAAGGATTCCCACATTTAGAATTGCTTCTGCTCTGCCCTGATTAACATACAGACATCAGGAAGGCCAGTTCAACTCCACTGTGAAACAAATAGAGGCAGCAACTTACTTGTCTAGATCCTAGAAAAATCCTAGTGTCAAAGATAGTAGTAAATTGTTATCTATCCTAAACTATTCTCCCAGTAAACAAGGAAGGCAGGGCATAGATAAATTATCACGTTAGAGATTGTCTCTTGACTAAAGTTTAACTGTATAAATAGATGCAGATTTTAAATAGTTTTGTAATAACACATCTTTTGCCAGCTACTGTGTTTGTAAACACTGAATGTTAATTGAGAATACTGCTACCTATGAGCCTGCATGAAGTTGTGAAGGAATTATTGGAGGGTGGAGTGTGGGGGGAGTTGGCTGGTTTATTGCTTGACTAATCAAAGTGTTTCAGTGCCATTAATTACACTCAGTGGCTAAGCCTGTGTGTAAGTTAAAGACTTAAAAATGATCTGATTTGAAGCTCTTTTCTATTTCATTTTGTAGGTAGTGTAAGTGATTTTGTGTCATGAGAAAATGTATACAACACTGATAAATCCATAAAGTATTTGACCTTTAATCAATCCTAATATTTTCAATCCACAGAGCCTTCTTAAATGGCTGTAACCTTGGCCCTTTCACTCCCATTCATCACAATTACTGTTAGAGCTGTCTGATGCAATGCATAAAGCATTGCATGTTGACATCCAATATTTTATCATTAATAAAAAAAAAAAAAAAATTGTTAGAAACATTCCAAGTACTTTTGCTGTTCTGATATTTTCCAGTGCAGTGCCCAGGAGAAGAAAAGGGACAGTTTTGATTTATGTCAGTGCTGGCAGATATTGTTAATTGATGTTTACTGTTGGCAGAATGCAGGCATAGTTGATTCTCTAAACAACTTGATGCTACATTAATTTTTAGTAATTGTTAACCCTTTCATAATGAGAATAGTGTCTGTAAAATACTAAAGTAGTGTATGGTTTACATTTTATGCGAGAGTTTTAGGATCCCCCGAATAGTAATAGGCATTAATTGAGAGCTTCTGGCCAAGCCATGCAGACCTTGCTTGTGTTAGAATACATGAGTTAGGGCTAGCAGGATGGTTACAACAGATCTACTGTTTTCTTCTGTTTCCCAAGGCTTTTGTTATTGTCTTGATCAAGGAACACTGCCATGATGGATAGAAGTCTTAACAAAATTTACCCAAAGAGGAGCTGTTTTCAATAGATGACTAAATGATCTGATGCAGGGAATGCAGGACTGCTTGTGGAGAAACTTGTAGTTCTGCTGCGCATGTGGGCATTTCTTTTACCTTTCTTGGGCCTTTTACTCTCTGTGTGCTTTGTCAGTGGAAATTTCAACTTTTTTTTCTTGGGCAGTCTCCTTACATACATTCTTTTGCCAAGTATAAAGAATAACACATTTGGATTGAGATAAGTATGATAATATTTCTGAAATTCTCTCTTGTGTAACATAAGCTTTCACATTCACCTATGATTCATAACACCCTTGAGGCTGTAGGTGCTGCCCAGGTTTTTTTCCTGAAAGAGAACTTCCATTGTCTTTGTATTCTGAATGAAATATGACCTGTCCTATATGAAAATAACACTCAGATATGATATCTCACTGCTATTTGTCCTGTTTGAGACCTACAACAAGCTCCCCACATATCTCTCATACACTACCAAACTACTCTTTAATTAAAGAGTATTATATATATATTTATTTGTGTAACTTTATGTATTTCAGAATAAGAAAGTATCGTGACTGCTTCAACAAAGAAAGGTCAGAAGTGCAAGGCAATGGCAATATTAATGGTTTTGTATGTGTGAGCTCCATCTAAGCTGGAAGGGCTTTATGTTCTCTTTCTCCATCTTGTAGATTTTTCTTAGCATAGTTTTTATAGGTCTTAACAGTTTATTAGCAGGAATTATACTTTTACATGAAATCATGAAAAAATGACATGGGAAAATGATCTAAGTCCTCTCTCCCTCCCAGCGATGTTGTTTTTATAGCCATTTTGCCAAGCCAAACAAAAATGATTAAAACTGAGCAGTGATGTGTAAGAAGTAGCATGATATGTCTCTGGAATACTGGATGGAAGAACAAGCATGATTTCATTTTTACTGCAGTTATTCTATAGACTCTTTCTGTCTGTGCTGTTTGTGTTCACAGGAATGTCATGGAAAGATTCGCAGACTTTCTGGCCAGGTTGATCACTAGCTGCTCTGACATCCAACCTCCGTTGACAGGATTGATGTTAACTGCAAGATAAAATCTTAGCCCTGTTCCGAAGTGCTCAGTGATCACATCATTTGAGTGTGGGAAATACAGATTGTGATTGTGCGAGGGCACCCACAGATTAGAGTGCCAGACCTCCAGATTTGTATAAAAGAGATTGAGAGATCATTGTAGGTGTGCAGCAGACAAATTTGGATCATTCTACTGTCTTTAATGAATATAGAGAACGGTAATGGAGCTAATAGCCTTTTTTTGAGAAATAAGAACTGTGGGAGCTACTCAGTTCTGCTGAATACCGAGTATCCTTAACTCCCAGAAGAAAACTGCTGATCATCAGAACTCATATTTTCAACCGTTCTTGCAGTAGCCTTGAACTTCAAGAGTCCCAAAGAACAACCATACCTGTTGTTTATGCACTAAAACTTCACTGTGCATATTTAACGTATTTTTAATAGGCTTTATCAGCTAGTATGTGCAGTTTGTCCCAATTTGGTATAAAATGGAGGAAAGGTTTTTGTCTGGGTCTATGTTGGTAAGGTTTTCCTTGACAGAAGCTTTGAAAAGAACCTCTCTTAATAGCAGTTCCGTGTAGAAGGCTGGCAAATGATGTTGAATTGTGGAAGCAGTTTCGTATTTATCAGTACATGGGTAAAAAATGATATGGTTGATGTTAAGAGAAATTTATTCCCAGAAAGAATGGTAAAGCATTGGAATAGGCTGCTCAGGGAGGTGGTGGAGTCACCCTCCCTGGGGGTGCTCAAGAACCGTGGAGATGTGGTGTTGAGGGACATGGCTAGTGGGCATGGGGGTGATGTGTTGGCGATTGGACTAGATGATCTTAAATGTATTTTCCAGCCTTAACGATTCTATGAAATTGCTTTCTGTACAGTGCCTAATTGAAAGGCCAGTCTGTGACTTCACTTGCGATTCCAAGTGGAAACACCCAAAAGGATTCTTTCCTGTGGTGCCACCATACAGTTTGAACAGGCCTGGACCTTGAGTACTTATCAGAAGATCTGATATGTGCTTAAGTACTGTGTATTGACATCTTCCCTGCTCTCTTAGGCTCTGCAGATATATAGGCACTGTAAGAAATCTGGTGCTCTTGGCTGCTGTAGTTCGTGTTATTAGTCCCATATTTTAGGGCAAAAGTATTGCTTGTATTTGTGAATAAGAATTACTATTGCACAGCTCTTGATTAGTTAAATTTGAGTTAAATTTGCTGCTGCAGCTGCTTTTTGCTGATTTATGTAAGAAATGCAGTGCTGGTGAGGCTGATGTCTTGTTGTGGAACTCTGTTCATTAATTTTACTGTACATTGAACACAACTGTTGGTGAGATTTCCATTTATTCCTGCATAAAATAGCGCCAGTTATCTAGGAGTAGATCTGTGGAAAAATAGTATGGTGTTTACTTGAAAATTAAATAGTCTGGACTCACCTGATGGGCAGGGTGTAAGCAGGGTGGGGAACAAGGAAATGTATGCCACTTTCTGATACAGTCCTCCATGCAGGAGGATTTTACATTGGGGTATCTGAGCATCTGTACATGGCAGCTGTCTCTCCTGCATCCTGTCTTCCTATAAATCCTCCCTCCTCATCCCCTTGCACAGAGCAGCTGTTCAAGCTGAGGTGGGAGACTGCTGCTTGAGTATGGGCAATAAGTCATAAGTTTGCTCAAACAAATGTTTGGGATGTTAATAAGAACATTGCCTGGGCAAATAGAGCAAGATTCATCCCTTAGGCTCAACTCTCTTCTTCACTGCTTATGTTTCCTTAATGCTCACTGGCCATGTCCTTTCTCTTCCCATTCCCTGCCTCCTGTTTCCTTTCATACCCAACACTCATTAGAAAAAGCCAAACCATATACAGACACTGAAACTGTTTATCTTGGTAAAGGGAGCGTTATCTAAAGACTTCAGGCAAAAAGCCGAACAGCATAGTGTCGTCTTTTTCCTTGAGTCCTGTTGCTTAGCCACTTGACATTTTTATCCAGATACTAAACTGAAGCAACCTTCTCCTGCAGCCTCTTTCTCTCCCAGTCTCAGTTTTTCTGAGTTCATTTTTTTCCCTCTTATTTGGGGGAAGAACTGAAGCTGATTTAGGAGGTCAGTGGCCATGGACAGGTTATGCCTAGCTCAGCAAATGTATTTTCAGGCCAAAGTATGGTTTCAGGTCAGAGTGGGAGACTTGGTAGTGTGGTAACAGTAATTTCTGAAGATGAGCTGAATTTCACCTATTCCCTCATGAATTTTCCATATGTTTATATTGAATTTTCTAATTGTACTACTTTTCTTCAGATTCTGAGCTGAATGAATCCCCAAGGATAGGGCCAAAGGAAATGCATGTTGCTTTTCCGGTGCCTTTAGAGTTCAAAAGGTTTTACAAGGATCTAGGGAAATATGACTCTAACTGTGCATTCCAGTTTGGGAGTTTAGGGTCACCCTTCGCCAGCTTTGTGCAAAACGAAGGGAGAAGTGTATGTCACCTAGCAGGGGGTCAAATGTTCTATCAGAAGATATTTATGTGTATGTTGTGGTATATGAAGCTCTCCCCTGAAAAATCCTATAAATCTGCTCAGTAATGACCCTTGAAAAACTCAGGAACCCTATAGTAAAAAATATGAGCAAGTTTTTATTCTGTAGATCTGCTGAATTTGCTCTGAGATCTTGGTGCGTTCCTGTGGATCTGCCCCACAACAGCAGGCAAACCGGAGTCATGTGGGTAGTACTGCGTCGCATACGAAAGTAGCAAAACTAAAATAAGAAGATACAGCTCTTTGCTAGAAATTAGTAATAAAATGAAACTTGTATCCAAGTTTCTGTGAGGAGTTCCCTTCCAACAGACAAGTCTGCAGAGGCATTGTGGTTGTTCGTGTCTACACGTATGGCAGCTTTATCGCTGAAAAATCAACAGCTCAGAAACAAAAATCAAAGTAAATAAGTTTTCTTTCACTTGAGTTCTGTAAACCATTCACAGCTGTTATTTCAGCTGTCATGTGGGAATATTATGCGAAAGAAGAGGAATCTTCGTGGGCTAAAGTTCAGTTCCTCCTTATCCCTCCACCAGTGGCTTGCGGCAGTGCCTTGTGCGTATGTGGAGGGGCCTGTGTTCCCCTGCTGAGTTCATGGAGCTGCAGGAAGCCTGGGCTTGTATGGATACATATCTTATATGTGTTTTGTGCTGCTGCTAAGAGAGCCTGAAGCTGGGCTGGGCTGTGCTTGCAGACCTTCGGACAAACACAGTATGACAGCTGATACACTTTACTTTCAAGGCTTGTGTTCCCTGAATGGCATGATGTAGGAGGGTGTTATGTTCCTCAGGGGAGTGAAGGCAATCTGGAGACACCAGTTCATTTGCTTCTCCTAACCATGACATCTTCAGACCAGCACAGTCTGTCACACAGGGGTTTCTCCAGGTATAGGGGCTGTGATTCCATCCTGGTTTGTGCATTTACATACCTTTCTCATTCCCTGTGGTAGTGACTCTGTTATCTTAGGAGACTTGATGTTCCAGAAAAAATGGAGTGTAAAAAATCATGTGGCATACTGAGTTCCCCCCCCAATCCCTGCCAGAGTTATGAGAATTCAAAATATGCACTTCCCATGAGCAGCAGGACTTTACTTCTGTGGCTGTCCCTGATATAAATGCATGAAGCTGTGGCTGAAACTTATGAGGCGCTTCTCTCTATTTAGAAGTTTCCTCTACCGCACTGCCTGCTTTTGCAAAAGCCACAGAAATTTAAAGCTCATGGACGTGGACCTCTGGGTGGGACTCATCTCCAGATGTGCAGAGCTGAGTGTGCATGCACACTAAACTGGTGCATGCACAAAGAACTGGGTGTTTACCTATGAGCTGTGAGATCAGCTGCTGCTGCTGACAGCAGAGTGGCAAGAGGTCTGATCCGTGACCTCACCAATCATCTGAAAGTGATTGATACAGTATCACTAGTTGCAAGAATGGAACATAAGATGTATACTCCCAGCCTTTATTCCAACTATGGCTAAAATTGGTCAGAGAGCTATAATGGTGTTAGGAAGAGATTTGATAGGATTGTATGAACTTATGCATTTAGAACTGTTTTCTTAGGATGCTAGAAATTGTGTAATAAATCCCTTTTATTTGTTTTGCTTCTGATGCTTTCAGGACTGCTTTGACCTTACATTCCAGATTTTCTCATTGCCACATGAGATAAAATTTACATTCCTCTGAAGCAATAAAGACAAAACCCCAAACCTGCTTTTGCTTCCAGAAGCTGAAGATGTGAAAAAACTGCCAAGCAGTTAATCCTTGTAGTAAAATACTGAATTGGCAATACTGCAGCTTTTCTCCTGTACCAGGGCATATAGTGCATGTTACTGTTTAGAAAGTGAATGTTCAGCTTCCAGAGAGTGCACTCACACTTCCCTTATAAACCAGCAACCACATGGAAGAGGCAGATTGAGTGAATCTGCTAATTAGTAAATATACCCAGGGCTGTTCATTCCCTACCTCCTGTTTTGACAAAGATGTGCAAGCTATTTTGCCAGCAGATACCACTATGTGTATCCAAATTGCAAGTGAGAGGAAAAGTATCTCTCTACTCATAGATGACAGACTGATTTAGGAATGCTGTCTGGAGCATATGTGCACTACTGGGTACATCTTCGATTCTTTAGTCAACATCTATTATGAGGTGGTTTCACTTGGGTACCAATTAAAGAATAATTTTTCACCCTCCTGTTCTTGTTTCATCAGATATATATATTTTTTAATGCGTTGCCTGCTCGTGACCCCTAGAACAATCCAAAAGCCTTTAAGTGTCTGAATTGAACTACTGTGGCCTTTCTTGTCAAAAAGAGCTCCTAGATTTATTTCTGTGCACAATGTCACCGTAAAATGCTACTTTCTTTTCTCTATTCTGCAGGCAATGACCTATAATAATCAAGTTTCATTGTCATTTCAACCTTTGTTCTAAAACATTATGATGTGTAGAAAATTGATTAACTGGAATTTAGTATATACAACAAAAGGAAACTTTGTTGAAACCCAGAGGGCCATTTCTGTTCAGTTGATAAATGTATGAGTTTCTTTGGTTTCCTGAATTACCAGGTAAAGGGCAACATTTTCCAGATCTAACTAATTTCACTGAAACATATGAAAGACAAATACCAGAAGTCAAATCTAACATATTCTTCCCAGGGGCCTTAACAAAAAAACCCACCCCAAATTCTTTATTTTGAAAAGCTAAAGTGAGAGTGCAAAATTAAATGGCTGATTCATGTGAGATATGTGAACCGAACAACACATCAAGCTGTTGTACCAGCTGAAATGGCCTGGGTTTCCTCAGCACCATTACAGAAAAGAAACGAGGTGAAAAGAATACATCACTGTGTTATTCCAGCCAGGCGAGCCGTCAGCGTATCTCAGGCTTGCAGCAAACCAGACCCACTGCAGCGAGATCTCCACGTAGGGCTGAGGCGTTTAGCCTCAGAGACAAATCTTTCTTCCTGTGTCCCCTAAAGGCATGGAAGAGTTGGGTCCTGGACAGGTCCCTGAGAGAAGGGGGATGCTCAGCACTGGTGGCCATGTGAAGGCCTTGCTCATGGTGGCAGCCCTCCTGCTACACGATCAGATGCCATCCCCCTGTTAGGCTCTTCCCTCCTGCTGCTACTCACCTGATGAGGAACAGCCAGATTCCACCTTCTCTCCTAAAGGAATTTCTTGGCCTTACAGACTTGTGGACATACGCAGAGAGACTTGGCAGGCTTGGTGCTAAACGTTGCTGCCTTTGTGCTTAGGCAGTAGCAAGTAAGAGCAATCATAATCAATGGACATGTTATTTATCAATTCCTCGACATGATTGTGTCATGTTTCTTAGTGAAGACAAATACAGCAAAAAGTATAGCGTATGTTGGTGCTTTTTGCTCGACAGCAAGTTTAATGTGAGTCAACATGTGTCCAGATAGGTCACTGGTACCTGGTACTGCTAGGTAGTTGAGGAAAGGGACTGTCCCACTCTGCTCTGGTACAGCCTCCTCTTGGGTGTCACAGTACAAAAAGGATGTAAAATTATTAGAGAGCATCCAAAGGAGGACTACAGAGATGGTGAAGGGTCTAGGGGCAAAGAGCTGTGAGGAGCTGCTGAGAACCTTGGGTTTGCTCAGCCCAGAGCAGAGGAGCCGAGGGGAGGTCTCATGCCGGCTGCGGCTCCTCAAGGGGAGTGAAGGGCAACGCTGAGCTCTGTTCTGTGTGACAGCAACAGGGCCCGAGGGGATGGTATGGAGCTGTGTCAGGGGAGGGGCAGCTGAGGGTTAGAGACAGGGTCTGCACCAGAGGGCAGTGGGCACAGCCCTGAGCTGCTGGAGTTCAAGGAACATTTGGACGGCGCTCTCAGACATAGAGTTTGGTTTTGGATGTTGCTGTATGAAGCCAGAGGTTGGATTTCATGATCCTTATGCGTTCCTTCCAATTGATTGTATGATTTTTTGAGAAACAATAATTTAAGCAAATGTAAATGCTCTCAGCTGGGCAAATAAGAATCCTTAACTTAATCTTCTGTAGGAAATGTCAGCCACCACCTCTCAAGGCATGAAAGCCCTCCTCCATTGCCAGTGTCTGTTGCATTTATTTCAGTCCAGCCAAAATAGCTAGGTATCATGGGAAGAAGCAATGGCGTCTGAGTGCCTCCTGGACAACACTTGAACCCTGGGCATATTTTGTTTTGTGCCGGAGTTGAATTTGATGTGATAGGTCTGGAAAAATACAGAGCTGACAGTCTATATACACAACTAGGATTTCAGTCCACATGGGTAATGAGACCCAAGTACCCAGCCACTTTTTTCATGCCTCTGTCAATTTAAAGTGCATTTCTAAATGAACAGTGGGGTTATTTGGGTCTATTAATTACAGTAATTGTTTCCTGCGTGCAAACCACATGTATGAGATATGAAAGGAGTGTGTGTGTGCAAGGGAACGCTGGTGTGTGTGAGACCAGAGCAGTTCCCCTTTGAAGATATTTTTTTGTCCCTAGAGATGGAGCTTGTAATGAGCAACAACATTTACAGTGAAGACTTCAATGCTCCTTGTTGCCCTATCGTTGCCTTGCCTTTCACGTGGAGATTAAAGCCAGTGGTTGAAGCTGCTCCTCCTTTTCCCATGTGGTCGATATAAATTCTACATCAAATGAAAAGGAGGAAAGGCAGGTTTGGCTGTCAGCAAAAAATGAAGGAGAGGTCTGACAGCAGCAGGAGCAGGGGCTCAGTCCTCATTAATCTGGAGGGCGCCAGAATAGTAAAAATAAAACCTGAGGAAGATGCCTACTGTGCCCTTTAAACAGAGAGCCCGTGACTGGCATAACGAGAGGAGCAGCACTGATAAGTACATGGGGAAAAATGCTTTTTGTAAGGCTTGCCTACTGGTGGATGTGATGGGAAACTCATGCAGGTTTTGATAGTTTATATAAAACTTTGAATGCTGTGGTTTGTGTGTTATGGAAGTATAATAATAATTCTGTACTTAAGTTTCTAACCTGTTTTCTATTACAAGTCTCTGCCTTTTAACTTTCATAAGAAAGCCTTCTTTCTGCCTGATTATTATATATTTTTTCTTAGCACAAAGTGATGCCAGAAAAAAATTGTTTGGGGAAAGTTTGGGATTAATCTGGATTTTTGCAGAGTGTTATTTCCCCTTTTACATCTCCTTTAACTGCAGTGCCTCATCTTAACAGTGGCCCAGCTCTTGTGCTCCCTTGCCCTTCTCTTCTGGAACAGCCCAGTTTGGAGGGGAGAGGAGAGGGATGGAAAAATGCTCTGCAACGCATCCTGAGAGAGAACAGCCAGACAGTGTGACTTTATTGAATTAGGAAAGAGCTATGCTGGGAAGAGAGGCAGATCTCCTGAGATAGCTAAGAGCAGATAGTGAGCCCTGGAGCTGTGTACATGGTTTGTGCATTGAAGTCAGGGTGTGGTCATAAATCACCCCTCAAAGGCACTAGGGTTCATAGATTGTCATTCTCTCAGCTTAGTTCTACAAAAATTTGCTTATTCTCAGTACTGTTTTTTAATTCAGTCCTGAGTCCTGTTCACTGCTCCTTCCTGCAGCAGATGAGCAGCAGTGACTCTGTTCTGGAATTCCCAAAAGCGTAAAAGCAAGAGGTGCACAGAGATGGTGCAGGGTTTCTCCCTGTCCTTGGTTTGGGATGGTTCCTGTGCGTGAATGCAGCCAAACTCATTTTCAATGCAGCTGGAACAATAAACGCTCAAAAGCAGAATATTAGCTACTCTAATCAGTGTTTTCTTTCTTCTCAGAGGAAATTTTTATAGGTAAGAATATCACTCCTTTTACCCCTTCTCACCTCATCTAAAGAAGTATGGAAAGGCTTCAAGGTTCAAAGACAAAGCTGTAAAATAAAACTCTCTTTGTTAGCTGAGCCAGAAATTTGAGACACTAGAGAAGATTATTAGAAAAGGGTTAGGTCACGGTACTCTTTGGTTCTATTCAAACATGGAGAATGGAGAGGCTAAGGTCCTATTGCACACAGAACCCAGGCTGTACATCAGAGAAGGTTTATGTTAGCAGTGAGACCCAATTAAGAGGAAAACATATTTTCTCTGTCAAAAACCCTCTTGCTGCCTAATATTGTTTATTATCAGTTAAACTATTTCAGACTCTGCTGGTTTTTAACGAGGTTTAATGCTTATCACATTTGAGTCTCTACTATTTTTTGATGAATAGTTGGATCCTTTAAAGCCACTCTTAGCATCAGGTGGCATCATGTCATGTGAGCACTACATTCCCAGACTGGTCAAATGAAAAAAGTGGCTTAGTTTCAGAGCTGGTGGCCTCCTCCTCAGATAATTGAGCAGCTATGCAAAAGATTTTGTTAGAAGGTGAAGTTTGTGGTTCTGCCCAATGTTCATTCAGCGACATCCATGGCAAGAAAAGTTGTTCTCACCTGGGCTTAGTCACCTATAAGAAGGCTGTTAGAGCATGATTTGAGCTGTTTTCTGGGATGTGAGTATTCTGCAGAAGTCAGTGTAAGTTAGGGGTACCGTCACAGATGCACAAAAGGGCAAAGTTATGAGCTCATTAAGCTCTGGGTATTGGAAAAGGCAAGACAGAAAGATATTAATCTGGTAGGGAATCTCTGATTAGTTTTACTAGGTGTTCTGGATGAAAGTGAAAAATAAAAAAGACTATTTCTAAAAAAATCATTTATTTTGAAATACTGCATATTATGAAGTATTTTTGTGATGGTCAAGCAATCTACCTAAGTCTTAGAGGTAATTAAAATGAAATAGTAAAATTAATTATTCTAAGCAAATAATCTTCAACAAACATTAGAAAATGAAAGTGTATGAAAAGTGTCTTTGTAAGTGAACTGCATCAGCCTAGTGGCTTGCTACGTTTTGTATTTGCTTTACTAAGTAAGAAAAAAAATAAACTTCAGTATGAGCTGTTTTATATTTAGGCATGATTAAAGGCTCTCACAGTATCAATGGGATATTAATGAGCAATTATATCTTGAGTTTAAAATGGATTGATTATTCTTTTTCGAGAGAACACCACTGCACAGACAACGCTGCATAGAAATAACATGTCAGTAATATCACACTACTGTACAGATTTTAAAGATAAATTTCCATCTGGCAAGCAGACATTCAGGAAGGAACTGTGGCTTTCTCACAGATCAAGTTTGTAAGGGATAAAATACAGCTTGAAGCTTCATTTCTGCTTCTCACTGTTGGCAAATGTAAATATGCTTTAGATGTATCTCAAAGAAATTGAGCACAAACAACTGATATGGAAAAAACTAGTTTCCTCAGCCTGTCCCACTGGAGGTTTAAGACTACTCACATGGTCATCCCAGAGAACAAGAGCCAAACAGAAAACCAAAAGGAATTCAAAAAATGACTACTACAAAGCAAGAAGAGAAAGCTCTGTTAATGCTTTACTGAAAACTTCAGTGTGCTCAAAAAACATCAGTTAATTTAACCCCCGTGAGGTAAGATAAATAATAAAAACCACATTTATGAACCAGAAGGCATAAATAGTGCCTATCAAATGATGCTGTTGCTGACTTCAGTGGTCTTTGGAGAAGGTCCCCTCTGGTTTATGCGGAGACGGGGCTGGTGGCTGTTGTGGGGTGGAGGAGCCTGACTCTCATTTTTTTGTTCTTTTGCCACAATAGTAACCCAGCATTATAGGAGGTAAGATAATGGAATGCTAGTTAGGTGGTCAGTGTAAAGCAGTGTGTAAAACTGAGCTTCACTGTTTGCCTAATGTACATGCCAAAGACAGACATGAATAATGATATTCTCTGTTACTGTAGTAGCATTTGTCCTAAATTATTCAAGGATAGTTTACAAATGATACACAGCATAGTTTGAAAAGGAAGAAAAATACATTTACATCAGACAAAAAACATATGGCATTTTTAGAAAACATGCTGTAATCTGGAGTTGTCTTTGCTTCCAAGATTGAAGTTTAAGAGTAACTGCTACTTGTAAATGATGTAAATATTAAACCTAGAAGCAACAGATAAGACTGATTTAAAGATGCAGTTTCAAACAGAAGTGATAGCTGTATTTACCTCATGGTGAACTGAAATGAAGAGTCAATTCCTGAATTTCCTATAGGGAAAAAAATCAAATATTTATATTAAAATATGTTCAGTGGTATTAAACTTTTCCATTTCGAACTCAGGTGAAATCAGTATGCTAGTGTAAATATTATGTAAAACATTTTGGTCTTATTCTCTCAAGGAGGAAAGATTTCCTAAAACCTGTTTGTCATTGATCTTATAACATGTCAGCTTTATGGGTTAGAGAATAGATTTGCCTGGCACTTACATGCTTACCCACAAGGAAATAGAAAACTACTGATTCATAAGCACCAGTGTCTTCTCTTTGAAGACCACCTGCAAAATTGCTGATTAAGCATGATCAAGGTTTCTTATGAGATCTCGTGAGATCTGATGATTTAAGAAAATAGATTTTGAAATCGTTACTGCTAATAGGTGTTACATGAATGTTTTTAAGGAAGAGAATACCTTATGGATATTTCCTTATTTTCATTCAGTATTGCCTCTCCATTGGCCGATGTAGATTTGTTCTTCATTTTGGAGAAAGCTGATTTATATGCTGATTATCTCAGTGTGGTTCACCGAAATGAAGGCTGTTTTAAGAGGGAACATTACTGTAACTCTACCTGGTAAGTGTGGATGACAGCTGTCAGCAATTTGTAGTTGGAACTACTGTTTTAACAATTTTTTCTCTTCTTTTCCTAAATCAGTGATCAAGTATTACCATTATAGTGTTTAGGTAGAAGCACCTACTTCTAAGAGAAACAGACTTGCAGTGTGAAGCTTGGAGATGAGGCACCTGTTAGTTATTTGCTCAATCAGTGGCAAATTGGGATCTGAATTCAAAATAATTCCCCTTTTCTGCTGTGAGAGTTCTTTAGGAAATAGGATTACACTGAATTTAGAAATGTTGACTGTTTAAACCAGTGCAAAACTAAAATAGATGTGTCAGTCTGTGGCAGTGGAATTGCTCAGCGCTTGGCTCTGGGGAAACAGGATCTTGTGCTTCTGGATCATGGGCTGGAGTCCACTGCAGGTCTGCCTCTGAAAATAGCTGCTCTCTGATAGCTTATTGTCTGTTGATGTGGAATGAAGTCTGTGCCTTCAGTGACAGCTCTTCATCGTAAAACTTACCTGTGCCATGGGAATTAACTGACACTTAAAGGTCAAATCTAAAATTGGGCTCAGCATCTGTTCTCACAGTACCTTTGGCACTGGAAACAACTTTCATGGGGATGACCTTATTTAGATCCCTTAGACTTGATGCATCCCTTCATCTATCATATGCAGGTGCTCAATTTCACATAGGCAGGGGAGGCTTGAAGTTGCTGGAGAGCATTTGGCGAGGGCACACAGCAGCTCGCGTGCAGGCAGCCTTTGGCTGAAGGGCAATGATAGTGTGTGAGGCTGTCTGTAGGGAGCCAGATGGGGAGGGAGGCTGACATCTGCAGAATGGCTTGGATGCAGTTCAGACATTTGCTCAGATGGAAAAAAGGATTTAGCTAGGGACACTCAAGATAGAAAATTTCTCTCTGGCTGAGCATTGGGCTTCAAAATGAAGGGGGAGAGGAACAGTCAGGGCTTTCTTCCTTTGTGTTAAACAAGGTAGGGCTGGCTCTGTCAGGAAGGTGAGGTGGAGCAGGTAGGTCAGCAGATCCAGTTACATGTCAATGCAAATGGTGGCCAGGCTGGGTATAGAGTGTAGCTCTTAAATCAGATGTGCTTGTTCTCTGTGCTGGAAGCTGGAAGTACTCAATGGATCTGAAAATGTGTTGACCTATTTAGAAATTTGAACCTACATGAACTTGCCTAATTTTTGCTAGCTGAATTCTGATGTTTTGCCCTAGAGATCCTTATTTATTTATTCATTTATTTTTGTAGCCACTTACTGAATTACTGCAGGGTATAAATTCTAGAAAAAAAATAAGAGCTTGAAACATCAATATTTGCCAGATTACGTGATTTTTTTAGTACACATATATTTAGATCCCAAGATATCTTGTAGTTTGCATTATTAACTGTTAGTGCAATTTGTAATAAGTGTGTAACTGTAAGTCACACTTGAAAGCTGGGAAGGAATACAACATTTATTATGTGGTAGAATGTGATCCTGTTTTCGTACAGTGGCTGTGCTTTCAGAGTTGGTTTCTGCAGCTCTCTGGGTACAAGGGAGGTGATAGAATCAGCATGAATATGTGAGAGAAAACTACATTTGGTGTAGAAATGAAGATTGTTTGCAACACGTTCAGATAAAGCAAGATCTCCAAATTTTTGTTTCTTTGCTACCTCTTCAGTGTTGTATTTTGGGGTTTAATGAGCATTTAATGAAACGTGTTCTAATTGCAGTAGGCCTTATTCAAAATGTGCAGTAGGGCATATTAATGTTAGTACTTTATGCAAAACCAAATACCAAGTGGTGCTCAGCATGAGGCTTTAGCACTGCAATTGGGCAGCAGCAGAAGATTACTTCACTTTCTTCTCTTCTGTAACTGTGGTCTAGTCTGGGTCCCCGAGGTACCAGGCTTGTAAATGTCTCTGCACCAAACTTGGTGGTGAAATTGCTGGGGTTGTTGCTTGCAGACATTTAATTTTCTTAGCTTTTACCAGAACTGATGGTTACTTATTTGGAACTCTCAAGGCATGGGGAGTTATTTGATTTAGGGGGCAGTCCTTGCAATATGTGATTACTGCTGAATATCCCTTGGCTCCTTAGGAAATATCATAATTAATACCATTTTCTTGATTAGCTGATTCATAATTAAATTTAGCATACAGCATATGTTTATTTCATTTGATTTAATTTTGTAATAAATCTTTTAGATTATGTATCACATGTCAATTAGCTTTGAAAAATGGAAACAGATGCAATTTATGTTTTTCGAAAAGAAAAAGGGTTAAGCTCACTATGGGCTTCAACCCGTGACAGGTTAAGGAATATCTTTTATGTCAGTGGAAGAAGAACAGTCTGAGCCCTCACAAAATTGTACCCAACCCGTGTGTGGAGGGTGGTGGTGGTGGTGGTGGTGAAAGTGGAAAACTGGGGAGGAAGAGAGGGGGATCTTGGGCAAAGAAAGGATTTAATTATATTGGAATTAACTCTAGATCACTCAACTGGACTGAAACAAAATTAATTATAAAACATTTATTTTGAAGAAGCTGAGCCAGAAAAAGCACAATGCTGCCAAATATTATTTAATAATTGTGTTCAGAATTAGAAAAAGAAGCCTTTGGGACTCTCAGTAGATCATTGAAACCAACTGCTCTCTTGATGAAGTATGTGTCTTTCTCAGATTAAATTACAAGTGCTGTCTCATGTTCTCATGAGATTCTGTAAACCCATATTACATTATTTTAGTAAGGGCAAAACAAAAATAATTAATTGGTGATCACAGACTTTCTAAGAGGGGGCAGAGGAGAGTTTTAACGAGCAGTTACTTAACTGTCTGCTCCACACTGCTTTTCCCCAACCTGAGCCTCACACTTTCTATGGTACTGGGAGAAACTACTTTTCTTGAACAATTTCGTATTTCCTGGCCCTGCTTATGTCTTGTAAGTGATGACGTGTCTTAGAAAATAGAGCAACAGAAAGAGAATGACGGTTGAATGAGTTGGGAAAAACACAAAGAAACCTTTTCAAAGAGAGAATGGATGTGTTTACCTTTTGCTTTGGCTTCAACCATGTCTAGACACAGCTTTATATGCTTAATAGTAACTGCAGAGCCCAGGGGAGAGCCACCTCGCTCATTAATGCCCAACACTAATGCCTCCTAGAGCTGTTTTCTCCAAGAAGGTGTTACATGGTGCCACCAAAACTGCCAGAATCAAGTTTGGCAGGGCCTGGCAGGGGTCATTTTGGCTTCTTGAGAACAGAATTTTATAGGCTACTGATTTGTTCTGTGAAATGCCTCTAGATCTGGGACAGGATGTTCACAGACAATACAACCCCCATTCCATGGGTACATATTCACTGTCAACAAATCTTAAGCCATTCTTTGGTGTTTATATTGATTTGATGACTGAAGCTTTCTGAGATGTTTTGTATGGTGAATTGAAATGCAGTTGCAAATGGAAAAAATGTTAATTGGATTGGACAGCTCTGTGTTAGATTTCAGGTGCCCCACAGCTGTGAACCTTTTTTCTTTTCAACAGTGTTTTAGTCAAGAAGTGGAATTAACAGTAGGTTTATCTTAACATTTCTGATTTTTCTGGCTTTGCTTGCCCAGTTTGAGACTCCCACTGGGAGATAATTGAAGTCCCTTCTGGGAGAGTTTCTGCAGCAAAACTGTTTGCTTTTCTAGTTTCCTTTCTGATGTGCTGTGTTCTGATCTTAAAAATTGACAGAGATGTAGCTGGATGTGTTGATCAAGTTTTAAAAGGGCTTTAGGTGATGAAGACGGATCAAATAGCTGATTTGGAACGATACCTGGTGCACTTTTTTTGGTCAAAATCAAGTATTGCTTTGTTAGATTTTTAGTTTTCAGATTTGTACATTTTAGTTTATTATTTTTTAATTAAATTGTTAGTCTGATTTTCATGTTTTGCATTCCATTAAAACATTTCTTGATAACATTTGCTGTGTAGGGTAGTTTGTGGAATAGTTTGGAAGATGGAAAGATTAATCTGGCACTTCCAGACTGGTGCCTTCTACATTTGTCATGGGAACTATGCTCACAGGGGCTGTTGTTCAAGATGTTTCCTCTGTATAGCGTTTTACAATGACTTCTCCATATTTTGGCAAAGAAAAGCCAGTGATAACTCTCCTGACTTTGGCTCTGCATACAAATGCTAAATATCTGTCTGAAGTTTAGACTGGGAACTCTCATTAAATTTGGAGGGATTTGAGAGGTTTTCATTGGTACTGGATCTGTCTATCATGGCAATTTATGGTCTTAGAAGCCTTTGTGATAATAACTGCAAAACAAGGTGAAAATGAGTGAAAATAAAAATTCAGGGCCCAGGCTGATAATTGCTGATTAACACCTCATCTGTGAGCACTTCAGTCAGTGTTCTCGGCTCTATTCTTGTCAAACAGTTTATCTGGGAAAGGCATAGAGCGTACCAGAAGCAGATAAATTCTTTTCCTTAATCCATAATAATTTTTGTTGCAAATTAAATTCTATGAATCAGAAAAATTTGATAGAAATGTAAAACTGAGAACTGAAGATGGAGAATCTTAAAACAAACAAACAAACAAACAGCAAAAAACAACAAAAAAACCCTCATGAGCTGTGTCTTGATCCTAAATCTTGCTTTCCAAAGGAGCAACAGTGCTTCCCTATGAGTAGAGGGTCAGGTCTCCTGTTCAACTTCTGGCCATTGAACCAACAGGATTTGGATAACATTTCAAGGATATTTTTAAAACCTATAACTACTTGGGGAGCCCAGCCGTTCTTGCACATAACAGACTATCCCAGCTCCTAGGCTCAGACACAAAGCAGATTCCAAATTACTTCCTCCAGGGAGCATGGGGCTTGGCTACTGCCCGTTCCTGCCACCTCATGATCGTCCCAGCCCTGCTCCTCCTGGATACTGCTGTATAGTATACATAGCAATCAGTACAAGTAAATCTATTACCGTGGCCATTATAACAGCAATAAAACAGCTATAGAGAAAAAGTAACACCACATCACTGAGGACTTGCCTTTGAACACGTTCTCAAAGATATAATTAAAACCACCAAGAGCTTATTCCAAAGCCCAAGTTTGTAAGTGATGGGTCTGGAATCATGCCTATTGCAGGAAGGCTAATTACACCATAAATTAAACTTTTTTTTTTTTTAGCCAAACATTATAACCTTTAATAAAATTGTTTTTACAACTAGCTGTCAATAAATCATCCAAGAAAGCTAGTGAGAAATGTTCTGTGAGCACTTCACTTCTGCAAATTTCATTAGCTGCAGTTTATTTGGTTTTGTGAGCTATGATGGTTTTTAAATCTCAAATTAAAAGCTCCGAACCATAAAAACTAATTTGAGAACATTAGCATCTCAGTCTTTGAAAATGAGCCTCTTTAATTGCAGAAATTAGTCAAGATTGTATAGCGATCAGGACGTCATTAAAAAAAAATAGCGCATAGGTAGTGCTTGGTTCAGCTACAGCAGGTCCAGAAAAGCTCTTTTGAGTATATCCTTAATGACAGAAAAAAATATCTTTGGTCAGATTGATTTTAAAGCCTTTTAATCTAGTGGTTTGATTTCTCAGACATCGGTTTTCTGGCCTTACTTATTCTCCTGTATACATCAGGCCTTTTGAATTTGGACACGTGCAAGTTATATTGTGTCTTATAGTATTGTGTATGTAGTAATGAAGTATGGGGTAACGTCAATAGGCTTTATTTCAGGAACTCTTTTTGTTTTGCATTCTTAAGGCTCCTGTACTACTTCATGATAATTACAAATATTTGGAGGAAATATACTATAATGCTTGATTTGTGACTTTGAGATGAACATATTTTAAAACTAGGCATTTTTATTAGAATGGTACCAGAAAATGAAGCTGTTAGCTTTCTACTCCTCTGTCTCATAAAGCTCTAAGTTGCAGTGTAGGTTTATTTTGTGCTTTAGAAAAATCTACAAAGCCTTCAAATTTGAATCCAATGAGACAAGATATCAGTTCTTATTCTTATGTTCTCATTTCTTTTTGGAATGTAGGTTTCCTCATATTTCTGTTTTACTCTCCATAATTCTTGCATTCACTGCTCATCTGACTTTCTATAGCTCATTTATCTGGGATATAGATCATAAAAATCAGATATACCTTGCTGACCAGTGCATAGCTTCCATGCGTTCTTGTTTATACAGTTGCTGACATCTCACACAAACAGCTCCATTTTGCCCTGTGGTTTACAACCAGAAGGTCCCCTGGAGTTCATCTGTAAAGCGTTATTACTCCCTCTCTCATGTTTGGTTTTAGGGACTCCAAACTTTTAGAATTGTAGAATGGATCATTTAGGCTGGAAAAGACCCTAAAGATCACCAAGTCCAATGATCATCCACACTGAGTCCCATCGCTAGAGCATGTCCCTTAAGTGCCACAGCCACACATCTCTTGAATACCTCCACCACTTCCCTGCTCAGCCCATTTCAGTGCTTGGCCACCCCCTCTGTGAGGAAATTCTTAATATCTAGTCTAAACCCCCATTGGTTTAACTTTGAGACTGTAAGTCTCACTTCACTGTAAGGTGAAGGAGTACACAAGACTTGCTAGCGCATATTTTTTACTATCAAATTTTAAAAACTACCACTTTTCTTATACTCTCCTTCTATTTTTCTTTCAGACCGCTTATATGCCTTGCCTTTACAAAGCATGTTCCCCTATGCTGGTAGCACATTACAGCTTTGCTGTGTCTGAAAGAATCAATGTTTACATTTCTCATACGTGTATTTAGTGGTGTCATAGCTATTCTGATGATCTTTAATGTTTTCAGACTGAATTTCAATTAAGACAATGTTTTCTTTTGTGTTTATTTGTTATTATTATTATTTTTTCCCCAGGCATTTGATTATACAACTTGTAACTGTCATTTAAATGCTTTGGAAAAATAATTTGAAAAACAAGAAAAACCTAAAACCAACCCAAAAATAGGATATTTAGTTGTCAACTCTGAAACTTACCATGAGAAAAACAGATTAGTTCTAAGGAAGATGTAGGCTACTGATGAAAGCAGAAGAAATCCGAGTGTATAAATATCATTTACCTGAACTCCATGAAACATACACACATACACGTGCCTGCATGTGCACACACAATGATAATGCTGATCTGGACATTTTCCTTCTGGCTTCATTAATCAACTAGCCAGTTACTCTGAAATATTTCACTTCAGCTTCACGGATCTGTTTTATGTATATACATTTTTCAGCTCTTATTTTGTTTGAGGTTTTTAAATATTACTTGGCTTGCCCTTCCATTATTCTTGAGTGGTTGGAAAAAAAAAGTAGATTACAGACCCCCATGGACTGATCTAACACAAGCAGGCAGATGTTTTTCCCTTTTCTTGGGTCACGTAGTGCATTCAGTTTAAAAACAGTAATTCTGAAAAAAATCCTCTTGAGACAAAATACTAATCTCATATAATAGTAGGCATCTCTTTCTACAACCATTAATCAAACGTGGAAACCATAAGCATTTCAGATGAATAGCTCCTATTTAGTTTCTATTAATTAACAATTTGAATTTATATAACATTTTCCATATGAAATATGCATCTTAAATATCAGAATTGCCTTGATGAGCAGTGTATGGTTTTCACAAGTTCTCTGTCTAGCAGTCTGTTAATCTCTTTTTGAAGTTATTTATGTTTTTCTAAATTTTAAATAATGAAGATTTGACTCTTCCAAAGATACCACATAGAAAAATACTCTTCAGATTTATTTTTTTTTTCCATACAGATTTAGCAGGTGATCCTAAAAAGCGAGTGTTCCCTGTGCATTCAGGGAAACTGTCAATGAGAAAATGGTGTCACTCCATACGACCCTTGCTCTGTGTTATGACCTGCCTGATTGAATTTTCTACAAAACTCACTTCCATTTAATTTTTTATCCTTTAGCATCAGTGGAACTACTCTGTCCATTATAATTCTTTGGGTTTTTTTTTTTTTTTTTTCTTCCTCATTCAGTGGCATTGTCTTACAACAAAAAACTCAATTCCTAGAAGAGACAGTATAAAAATTAATTGTATTAATTGTTAACTAAATAGAAGGCAACATCTACTATGTGCATAAAGCTTGAGGGAGATGAAATGCTGCTTACAGCAGCAATGTACATGTCCAAGTTTTTGCATATCAGTTTGAGTTTAAGATTTTAACTGAGGCCTGGTACCAGGGCAGGGGAAACCCAGCACTTTTAATGAGTAAGTGATTCCTGATAGCTGCAGGCTCATTGCAATTGCACTATAATAAGAAGTTTCCTTCTGAACTTTCTGAATTGACACTCTTTTATTACATTTTTACCCAAGAGCAAAGTTTTTTAACTGCTGAGTTAGTACCTGTTACTTCATACATGCTCCGTTATTTGCCCTCCAACCTAAAGTGAAAGTAGGAGTTCTGTAGACTGCTAAAGAGTTGCTGAATTGTGGGAGTGCTCAGAGTAAAGCCAAGATACCAAACACCTGTTTTTCACTAAACTTGAGGATGTTGGGTAGGTCAAGAGGGGAGCTGCGGGTTAGCTCATTTCACTGTAAAGCAATGAAAGCCATAAAATATTATGAGCAAAAAGCCACCTGTTCCTGAATTAGTACTTGCTGTCTAACTTTGTGGTTTAAATTGAAAGTTCAGTACCTAGGCAGACTGTTTTCCTTTTACTCAGACACAGCCTGTCAATTGGTACATTGCCTTCACAATCAGCTCCATCTTAAAGCTCTTTGAAAAACATAAAAGCAGGTGCACACATGCATCCCTTCCTTTCCCAAGCACAGCACTGTCAGTAATGCTACTTTTCTGTAAACAAAGCTTAAAAATCAGATGAGTGTCAGAAACTAAATCTGATACCAGAGTACTAGGAAAGATTTTCAGAAAGATAGATTCATCACAGTGAATGGCTGAGGCAGCGCTCCTTGATTTGCTTCAGGTGCTGTATTTTACAAATACTTTCCAAGCAGTAGCTTTCCTCTGGTAGCCTCATAGCCTTTCTCTGTTGGACAGAAAAGCTGATGGTCTCGGTCTGTACTGCCAGGTGTCAGTATGGAAAAACATCAGTATTTGTATAATTTGAAATTTTGTGTTTGAGCTTGGAGCATTTTTGATATTCGTCTGCTTTTTTCATTTTTTTTTTTTTCTCCTGACAACATACTGATTTGTACAGATTCAAAAGGTAAATGTGGAAGAAAATGTGTTGATCTTATAGAAGGGCCACATATGTGATGAGAAGTGTTCTGTAGTACGAAGAGGCAGGATGCCATCATCCCCTTACTACATTGGCCAAAAGACAGCTTAATGAAGGCAAGAAGAGCAGCCTAAAGGGGGTTTATTGTGGCTGATAATTCCTGAGATGCCTGCAGAGGAGGGGATACTATAAACAGATTTACTCTGTCTTGTTCTGAAGATGATGTCAGCGTGGTTGACTCTCAGGGACTTAAGGACTAAATGCTCTGCATGTCTTGTTAAAAAAATCTCTTTTACTGCATATCCTCAAACTTTTGTTCTTCCAAAAAATGCTTGCTGATAACCATCTCAAATGATCAAATAATTGTAGAATTTCCTGAGTTGGAAGGAACCCATAAGGATCATCCAAGTCCAATGCCTGGATCCGTGCTGGATCACCCAAAATTCAAATCCTGTATCTGAGAGTATTGTCCCAACTCCAGCAGGCTTGGTGCTATGCCCACTTCCCCTGCTTTCGGGGAAGAATCTTTTCCCAACACTCAACTTGACCCTCCCCTGACACAGCTCCATGCCATTCCCTCAGGCCCTGCTGCCGTCACAGAGAGCAGAGCTCAGCACTGCTCCACTCTTTCTGAGGTGGTGTAGGCTGCCATGAGGCCTCTCCTCAGTCTGATCTTCTCTAGGTTTGCCCCATCCCAGGTACAGAAGCCAGCACTTGCTATTTTATACTGTATGCATTTGGTGATTGCCCAGCCCTCTAGTCTGTCAGGAGCTCTCTGTTGAGGTCTCTCTACCCTTGAGGGACTCAACAGCTCATTCTAATTCAGTATCAGCTGCAAGCTTAGTATGCGTTTGAGTCTTGTGTCCAGATCATTCATGAATATGCTGAAGAGAACTGGCCCTAGAACGGAGCCCCGTGGAACCCCAGTTGGGACAGGTCTCCAGCCTGGTCAAACCTCATTTGAGCCAAACCTGTAAGTGAATTGTTCACCCCCTGTATTATGTATTTGTCTAGCTGTACACAGGACATTTTGTCCAGAAAGATACTGTGAGAAACTATTGAGAGCTTTACTGAAACTCAAAAATATTACATTATCTGGCTTCCCTTTGTTAATTAGGTGAATAACATTGTCATAAAAGGAAATTAAGTTAGTTAAACAGGACTTTTTCCAGAGAAAGAAAGGGAGAGGCGGAGGGGGGCAATGATTCAGATCTCACAGGGCTGAGGGAAATGATTTCAATACATGCTTCTCTCCTTAGGTATGGCTTGTAATGTCACTGTGCAGAGAAGATTGGGACAAGGTCCTTTTTAATGCCCTCATGAAAAAGATGCATCCTACAACTGGGACTTAGCGGTTGTGGGAGAACTGGGAATCTCTGCTTTTTAGCTCCACAAGGAAGTTTGTGCCAATGAAATGATGTTCTCATCAGTCATCTTCTGGTGGACTTTTCTTATCGGGAAACATGAAAGAGGAGCTTTATCTTTAGTACAAAAAAAAAAAAAAAAAAAAAAAACCCACACCAAAAAAAAACAACAAAAAACCTCCGTGTTTTTGAAATACGATATATTGGGTTTAAGGAATAGCCATATGAAGTTCAAGCTTTGCAGTACATCATCTTTACTGTTAACATATATTTGCCACGCAATATGACATGCTTAGGATAACCTAAACTTGGCTATGTTTCAGTGGTTTGATACTTTCACATCTCTCTGTGTTTTTAATCTTTTTTTATAATATTTCTTCAGAGAATGTCTAAGTTTTAGTCTCGCTTTGATTCCTCTTATTTTGTAAGTTCTGTGTTATTGAAATGGCAGGATCGAGTAAGACAATAACCAGGTTAGCTTTTCAATCAAAAGAAATGAAAAGAAATAGAATGGTTAGAAAAAATGGAAAGGATTGTAGTTTTCTGTAAGAACTACACATAGATATTAACTGATGGATTTTAATGCCTATATTTTAAATTTGGCTTATATGACTTTTATTGGAAAAGCCTTAGAAAAACCTTAAAAATCCCCCCCAAAATCACAGTAAGATTAATGAAGTGGCTATTTGATTTAGTATTTGTACAGGCTGATATTTACCAAAAGCAAAACCTCTTCTCTGCATACTCCAGATCCACTTCCTCAGTTTCTGAGATAGGGCTGTCAACCACTTACAAAACTCTGTGGTAGCACGGTTTATAATTCTTTTGATAATCTTTTCTCTAATAAACATAAATAATCATGAACTCATTTGGTATTAGCATGGATGCTGTAAATATTTCCAGGGTATTCCATCACTTAGTAGAAATAGTTAGTCATAAATCTGACCAAGACTGAAGCAGCAACATAACTGTGGATGAAAACTTGGAGGAATCCCATCCTGTGTTGTGAAAGTGAGTGCTGCCATGTACTCTACTGTGAAATAGAGCAGGAGAGTGGCAAGTGAGACAATGCAGGGGATGAAAGACTGACACTGAGCTCAGAGAAGGTCCCCGTGGTATCCTGGGGGCTTGCCAGGGCTCTAGGCAGTGCTCAGGGCGGAAGCCCCCCTGCCTACGAAGTGGCAAAATAGAAACCCTGCTTTTTAAAACTATTGAAGTGACGTATTTCTCTGGCTGCATAAAAAAAAGCGCCTCTATTGCAGTTGCTGAGGGGCAGTTTCAGCTTTGCTATTGATTCCTTTTGAGTAAGTTTTTTCCTTTACATTTTGTTTTTTGCTTCTTGAAGGGCCAGGTGTTTACATTTAGACTAGGGTAGCAGGAAGGCTTAATAAACTTCACTTTCCTGTTTTCTATAAATGGGCTATTACTTTTGCAGTGATTGTATATGATCTTTGCACTGCAAAAGTATAAAATGTCAAATTCTAGGCATCTACTCAAATTGAAGGAACATGGCAGCTTTTTAATGAGTCCAGATATTGGTCTGTGTGATTGTTTTATTTTTGTGATTTAGGTCATTTACGTCCTATTAGAACACAAACAAAAGCAATCATTTAAATATTTCTGTAGGTCTTTAACTGTGGTTTAATGTTTTTTTCCTATACAGCTTCTTCTAATATCTTTAATTTGCAATATTTTTGTTGGTGCCAATTGTTCTACTAAAGTTTTGCGATGTACATAAACCGCAGTGGTTTGTTCATTACACTAGATGCCTACAGATTTCTTTTTCCCTGTAGCTGTGCTGTATGATTTTATGTGAAATTGATTCTGTACAACTGTAACTAATAGCATTTTCCTGGAAACCATCAGAACATCTTGTACCAATGTTTACAATAAATATGTAAGAAGAAACTGATATCTATCTCAGGGTTTCCAGGAAGATGTAAATTAATACAACGTCAGCCTCTGACTATCTTCCAAAGGGAAAGTTTGGGTTTTCTTTTGTTTGTATGGAAACTTGTCATGTTCTTTGAATTCCCTTGATATTTTTTTCAAACTTCAGAGCCTTTTTTAACATCGTCCATCCATCAGACATGCTGGTCTTACATTCTGCCTGGGAAATGTTAATTGAACAATTCTGAGCTCAACTCCCCTCCTTCAAATTCTTTGTAAAAATACAGCTGTTAATAACGTTTATTTGGCTTCAATTTAGATATGAAAAAAATCAATTTCAGGAGGTTACTGAAAAAAAGGTTTAGACTTAATATGTGTTCCCCACATATTAAGAGCAATGGCATGTGCTGTAAAGAATAAAAACCACAACACACAGACATCGGTCCTCATGGGCTAATGGAAATCTAGACCTGATTAAAAACCCATTTCATGACTTTTTTATTGCAGGGGTGGGTTTGATAGCTGTCAGTGTACAGGAAAATAGCACATCTGGAATCTTACTGTGTACTTGTGCTGGCTGGTATAACTCAACCTGTGTGTCAGATTTTTTTGTTTTAATAGCCAAGATTTATTTGGTTTCTATTAATTTTTTAAAAGTCTTTGGTAAGTATGCTTATTAAGTACTAAATTTTTACCCTTCACAAATTAAAAGCTATATTTTAGTAGTGAGCAGCTTCCTTTAAAGAAAAGTAAGAAAGTCAGAAATACGCATTAGTAATGTGGAGAGTAAAGTTATTTGGTTACAAACGCACCCCAGTGGGTTCCCAGGGATGACTATTTTGCAATTTGTTTAATGAAAGTTGCATTTTTCTTGTGGCATTTATATCTAGTTATGGGAAATCTAAAATGAGATATTGAACAAGTAGCAAACTCTTTGACTCACAATAATACCAGGAGTTTATTTTCCCATTAGGACAGTGTATACGCTTAGGAAGTTGTAAATATAGTTTAAAAACATTCAGATTTGCTTGTAAAATATGAAACTTCAATAAAGAAGAGGCTTGTTTCCTAAGCAGTGCTTTGGAGAAAAAAAGAACAGAGCTACAGAGATCAAGAACTTCGATGCTGCTTTTGGTATCAGATCTAACCAAAATTTTAATTCAGTATACATATTTTGTAATCATTCTTGAGTTAAAAGCAAGAACAGAGCAATAAAAGTAATTTGACGCTCCCCACATCCTTAGATTTATTGTCTAGTTAAACTTTTAATACTGCTGTTTCAGAGCTTCTCTAATTACTCTGAAGATATGTATATTTTCACATATACGATCTAAAATCAACAATGGCCTGCATGTTGCCTGTCTTGGTTGGTCCTAAAAATGCCCAAAGATTGAGCTATACATATAAACTAGTAGCGTTCTGGATAATTTACTCCATAAAATCATTTAAGCTCTGTCCTACTTGGCAAAGCCACAATGTTCTACAGTTCTTGCAGGTTAAAGTTACCAGCTGAAGTTGTAAGTCTTCAATGGGAAAATAGCCAGAAGGGGATACATTGTAATCACGTTCTATTATCTTCAAGATAGCAGTGTTTTTAAAGCAAATTACGTACTGTTTATTAGATTTATATACAGTACATGCAGACGTACATTTAAGTGTAATTCCAGTGTTAAAATGGCTAGCTATAAAAGTCATAACAAAAGACCTCAGAACGTCACTACAAAGTACCCAGAAAAGTTCAGCCAATTCATTTAGCTGACATGAAAAGAAGGAAAAATACCCTTTTTTTGAGTGAAGCCACCTACAGGAACAATCATCCATCAAGTAGTCATAACCTTGACATAGCAAAATGTCCACCAATTTTAACTGGATGAAAACCAAGTTAAATGCTTGCATGTGAGATATTTGGGCATTTAGTGCAGTACTATATTACTTGTCCCCAAATATGCCAGTGTTTTCAATTTCTTTAAGGCTTTAGAGCAGAGTGCAGTTGCAACTTCTCAGATAATTATTCATGTTTTACAAAATGTATGGCGTGCATTTCTTAGTATCTTAGGAAAAATTATACATAAGGATTAAACAATACTTGTCAAAATAAATGAGAAACACATACGTTATGAAAAAATAACCTAGATTTTGGGTTTCTTACCAAGGAGAAATTTTTAGAAGTAGTATTTTATTTTATGATGCTGTGGTCAGTGGAATTGAGAGAGATTCTGGTGTTGTTTGTTTGTTTTGTCCTGAGATGCTGAACAACATTTGCTCTGATTTATACTGGTCTCCAACCTGGGCTTTTTCTCTGCTTTCCTATCTTCTCTTACTGATTCCTTTTAAGAGGTCTAAAGCTAGAAAGAGAAAACGTTGATAAACAAAGGCTGCTTTACCAGACAAGATCCCCCACGTGTCCACTCTTTAACCCCTTAATCAAACTGAGCAAGGTATAAAGTTCCTGGCAGGGTTTGGGGACCTTGGAATTATTGGAAAGTATCTTTTTGTCTTTTTTTTTTTTTTTTTCATTTTTTCCCCCATGTTCAGCAATGAACTTCTCTGCTGATTTTTGTCAAGTAATATCAACTTGTATGAAATTTTGCAGTTCGGTTGAAAAGTGTCAACCCAGAGTCAGCACTCTGTGTTTAACCTCAAAATAAGACCAAGATAAAATAGGTCATGCACAGTAGGAGATATGTTCCACAGTGTTTTCTTGAGGCACAGGTCTGTGTTAATGAACCAAGGAGTGTGGTTTTGTGAGACGCTCTCTACCAGAATCTTACAAACTTACAAGCAGGAACAGAACTGATTTTTTACACGGACTGATAATGTTAGGACAAGGGGGAATGGGTTTAAACTAAAAGAGTGGAGATT
>JAOWBP010001760.1:19272758-19303500 GCA_028571105.1 Tragopan temminckii
TTAAGGTCCTGTCCAACGTAAGCCGTTCTGTGATTCTATGAAAACCCTGCTGGTCTGCTCTGCTTCCTATATGGCCAAAAGGCTGTGTGGGCTGTTTTCCTTCATAACTTTGCTGGGTCAGAGCAAAGAGCCAGTTCTGCTTCACAGATCATGGCAAGTAGCTGTCATCAAGGCCGCCCTGCTGGGCTTATCTAGTATAGGTCAGCAGTACCTGGCCCGGGAGAATTGATGCTGATGCAGGATGGGTGGCCTGAGCTCAGTAACCTAACAGGAAATAGGAGGTCACCCTGCTCCTGTGCAGTACCATGATCCCAAGGGCCATGCATGGAGCCTCTGTGCTCTGCAGGCAGTTTTGGTGGAAATCTTATGCCAGGTGTGACCTTTACCACTAGTGAATGTCACTCAGTGGGCTGCTGGTCACTAATAAATCAGAACTGTGTTGACTTTACTCATATTATAATTCTGTGGTGAATGAGGTGAAGTCGTTTGCCATTGCTCTGGGATGCTTGCGAAGATCCATTAAGTTTGTTTTCTTCTATATCCAGATACTGTACATTTGGTAGTGTTTGCATAAGCAGACAAGTACTGTTAAAGGTGTGAAAATATCACCACAGGATGGCAGATGTCATGTAGGTTCCTGGGATTTGAGTAGAGGAGTGAGCCTGAAGATAACCTCTTAGCCATCTCTTTCAGCCATTTTCACATCAAACTTACAGACTTGAATTCCACCAAAGCTTATATTTTTTTGACATTTGGTTTTCCTATTCAGACTTCAAGTGACAAGGAATATATTGTGTCCTCAAGTAGACTATTCTAGTTCTAATTTACCTCCTGAGTAAAAATGCATATTATTTTCAATCAGATGTTGTCTGTTCTCGCTTGGACTTTTTCATATCCCTGTCTACAAACTTAAAGTAGTTGGGGTGATTTATAAAATGAGAAATATTTTTGGCACGGATGAGCTTATAAATGATGATCAAGTCAAGCATTCAAATTATCTTGGATAGTTTTGAATCTCTATAGCCTTTCAGGAAAAGACAGGTTTTCCAGCCACAGAACCATTCCTCTAACCTCTTTTTGAACTGTTCCCAGTTTCTGAACACCCCTTTTAAGTACAAGTCTGCTAGAGAGCTCAGGCTCAAAAGTACAGCAACTTTGTCCCGTGGTTTTTTAGTACTCCTTGTAATTTACCTTGCAGTGCTAAGATGCCTCAGAGTACAAAATAATTTTCCTTTAAAAAAAGTTGAGATCTTTGTAAGCCTTACAGAGCTCCCTTTCAGGACGGTAATTCTCATCATTACAACTGTCACATCATATTTGCTGCTGTCACTGTTTTCTGTTAAAATGATGAAGCAGTGCAATGTCTGCAATTGTTAACATCATCCTTGGTTCAAAATGTCTTATGGTTCCTATCAGACCCCAATATAGAAGTAAACTGAGAAGGATTGAAGCTTTGGGAACCCTGAAAAGCAAGAGAGGAAAATTGCTGCCCAGTGACAGTAATATGAAAGAGGAGGTGAGGATGACAAATGTGAGCCTGTGAGGAGGACATCTCAAGACATAGCCATAGAAAGCTCTTGGGTAGAGAAAGGATTTTCTTGTGCCCCATTATGGAAAGCTTGGTCGCGTGGGCCAGGACTACAGGACTTGCTTGGTAAGAAACAGTTGAAAGAAAGAACACTTTCAGCCACCCAGCTGAAGCAGATTTTCTGCTTCCAAAAATGGCATAATGGCATGACAAGAAATGTTTGTAGTACTAGTAGCTCTGCCACAATCTGACAGTCATAAAGCGTTGACCTGTTGATGTTACCTTAGATAGCGTTTGAAAGATAAATTTTTTTTTAGATGTTCTTTTTCTGATGTTCACAGTAGCTCTGACTGTTGTACACCTTTATTAACGCTTATGTTCTGTAAAAGCTTCTTTACATTTGTTCTTCGTGGAGGAAGGTTTGTTGTCTGCTTGCAGGAAGGAAGCTTTCAAGCCTTGGACCTTAGAAGACAGGAAACATGATTTGGCATTACATGCCTTAAGGGTTTTAACCCAGCCTGAACTGCAGGTCTCTGTGGATGAAGGACTATCCTTTGTGAATGGGCCATGTCTAGCAATGAGTCCAGTGACATTGCTGAACAAGAGAGAAAAGCAGTCTTTTGCTCCTGTTAGATTTCAAAACACTGAACTGAACTCAAGTTGAAGATGATTTTTATAACTTAATATTTTGTTCTCCGTGGTTGCTAGTCCTGCTTATTACTTTCTCTAGCTTATTTTCCCTTTGCTGTCTTAATTGTTTCCTCAAATTCCACCCACCTTTGGCTTTCCCACTCAGCTGGAAGTATGCGTCTAAATGTCAGTAGAAAAGAATAAGCGAATTCAAAAAGGGTCTTATAAGATTCTGTTGCTGCTAAGGTGAATCATCTATAATATACCAAAACCACAGAGATGCCCCATCTAAACTAAAGCCAGTTTAACTAATGTGCTGATGGGAATGTTCTGTGCTTGTAAGCAAGTTCACAGACTTCCTGCCAGAAGGGGGTAATTATACAAAGGCCTCTAATAAGCTCTAGAGTTTGTTTCATGGAGTAGAGGTTTGAAAGCTGAGACAAACGATAGACTTTCTTCCAGAAATACAGTTTTGTGACATTCAAAGCTGGAAAATATTAACCCTAGTTTATAAGTGGGGAACCAAAGTGTGGAGATGATTATCTGGTTTGCCAAATATTTCAGAGACAGTATGGAAGACAGCTTATGTGTAATCAACCCTTCCAGGGACAAATGGTACCTCTAATGTGTGTAGAGTTGCTTAGCTCCTAGTTGCCTAGCAGAGTCCTACACTTCCGTACTTACTGGCTTTAAAAAAACACCTAATCAAAATGGTAGCCTTTTTTTCTGTAAATACAAACACCAAATGGAAGGAAAAGTTTAGCTGACCCTGGCAGTTTTAATAGCTATATCAATGTCAAGCATTATTTTTCTTTATTCCACTCATATTCAAGAAAAGCATAGATTTACAACTTCTTTCCTTAATGGAACAAGTCACTGAAATATTTCAAATGATGGTGCTTTTCTAAGCAACCTAGAATAATTAACTGCACTAAAATGCTTCCTGGCTTGTGTTACCACAAAAATTGTAAAAACAGTTTTACAAGCTGTTGCACTTTATTGCAAAGCAAACACATTAAAAACATTTAATGAGCATTACTTCTTGCATCTTCTTGTTAATTTATATAATTTGGTCCTATGGTAAAAACAAGAATTGTTTGTTTGGAGCGGTTTAAAATGTTTCTTGGTAGTTATGGTCATGCTGTACTTGTAATGTGAGCCTAGATAGGAACTCATGGTTGTAAGAGTTCTATGATATCAAGGGAAGTTAACTTTGTGTTTGCTTAAGAATGTGGGAAATAAACCATTTGTGACAGAGTAGAATGCAACGAGTTTAGCCTACTTGATCATAAACTGGAATTTGACATTTCAGTGCTTTGCAGTCCTCACATCCTGGGCCTAAGGGACTTACATTTCCATGCCGTCCTTTGGGTTCAGCATGGAAGCCCCAGGCAAGCGGTGATGAGGTGGCCACATACCAGTAACTGCTGTGTCACACCAACAGGTTCAAAGGCCCTCCTAGGTAAACAGTCCAGAATGGTAAGGGCATGACATAGATGACCCAAGAGATCCTCTCCCTTCTCATTTCCACGCTGGATGGTTCAGGCCTGTGCTGATTCCAATTACAGCTTGAGCACAGCTGCCAAATTCCAATGGCACCCACATCTTAGGCAGGGCTTTACCGCCTCTCTTCCTGTATCACCAGCCTGATAGGGAATATATGCAACTGATTTGGCAGATATATAGATTCAAGAATAACTTGGCTTCATCTGCACGTATTATTGGCAATTTTTCAAACCTTTCCATTTGTGTGGATCTCAAAGCCAGTCTCGCTTCATTTGTAAATGCAGTTACTTGCCTAAGTCATGCATGATGGGCTGTAATAAAGTTATTTCTCCAATAAGTTTAGAACTGTTGGACAACCTTGTGCTGGACCTAATCGTGCTTCCTGACAGCCACTGAGGAGTAACTCATAATTTGCATATGCTTGCCTTGTATCACGGTTCCCAACCTTTCAGCTGAACTGATTCTATACAGTCATATTGCGTTACGATGTGGCTTTTTTATAAGTCTTTCATATTGTACTTTTTATCATCAATAGTTTCTTTGTGTCAGTTATTGATTATGCTGTTCGTATATATCTTGGATACAAATGACAACCACACGCTTAATAGGTAGGGCTTTATGAACAGTGCTGGAAGTTTTCTACTGTGGGAGATTAAAAATGCACTAAACAAAAAAACTGTATTTTAATGTTTTAAATTTCAGCTCTAATACAGTAGAAAAAATGGTGAAATAAGAGAGACAGGAAATGCTTAGTGCTAAGAGAAATGTGAAGATGAGGTATAAAGGAGACTGGGGCAGCATTTTCTTTTCTTTTAGCCACTCTGCATAAGGCTTATAACCAGGTGTATATCCTACAGTAATTTACTTTCCATATCTTAGTGAAAAACGTCATACCTAAATTTTAGGCTGGCTTTCTGCATGGTGCCATTTTCCCTGTTGTTCTCTGTTTTTCTTTACTGTCCTCAGCATCACTGATGACAGCTTGTATTTATTATGATCAGTCTGGTTTCTTCCAGCACAAAGGGCAAGGCTGGGCCCAGTTTGGGCTGGAGCATCAGGAAGAAATAGTACATATGAAACTAAGTTTAATCATGTCAAAATAATATCTGGTAGCCTAGGGAAAAATGCTGCCTCTTCAGTGAGGTTAAATAAGTCTGCAGGTGATATTGCTGGAGCAATAACAAACCTTCCAACTCACTGAGTGCAGCTTGTGATAGGGGCATGATGTGCCAGCTGGATAGGATCCTGATAGAAATGTCTATAAACCTTTTTATTAAACATGATTCAGCTTGTCTTTACTTCCCTTTCCCCTTTGCTAGCTTCTCTGAATTGCAATTTCTATCTTCTCTTTTATATGGTAGGAAAAATAACTCAGATGAAAGCTTTCATTCTTTGCCTTATGAACCTCTTTCCTCAGACCCCCTAATGGGAAATTGTTCCTGGAAAGTTTGGACAGTTCCTCTGTTTTTCTTAGTACTTTCAAACACAAAACCACTGCTTCAGAAGATATATTTGTGCTGCCATATATTGTTTGGTGATTTTTTTCTTTTATGACTTTTGCCTGTCTCTTTCCCCTCTTTTCAAGGGTATTTTCACAGTTTGTGGAAATATGTCACATTTCTGTGGTGTGGCAGAGTGAGAGGCAGCAAATCTAAATCTTATTACTAGCTTGGCCATAATTTTTCTGTGTGAAAATGGGCAAGTTATTCTGCATGGATGCAATGATGTTAATCACTCACTTCATGGGGCAAGAGGAGCCAATCTGTAGCACTGTCAGAGTGATTGAGCAGCTCAGGTGAGACTCTCAAGGCAGGTCTTTGTTCTGTGTTTGGGGACTTATGGGCAACTCAGAGCTCTTTGCTGGGACGGAGCAAGTGGGCTGTAGCTTCTAATACCCTGGGATTCAGAAGTAGCCCAGAGATTTTCAGGTCTTCAGCAGGTCCTCGGCTGATTTGTCCCCGTGGTCCACTCTTTCGAAATGTTGATATGAAATGTGGGGTTAGAAAGGCTGAATATCCCTGTTATGAGAAAATAAATGGTAATGAAAATACACTGAGCTGTCGTGAGAGAAACAGACTCTCAGTGAAGAGGACTGGGAGAGAGCAGGTGGTCCATTCCCTGCCAGATGCAAGTTTATTCCTGCATGTTTGTCTAAGCTATGCTTTAAAAAGTCCCAGTGATGGACCAAGCTGGCACCAAAGTGCAAATATTAGGGTTGATTCAACTCATAATGTGCTTTTCAGCCATCTTCTGGTTCCCCAAAATAAACAAACTGCAGGGGTTAAGGAGTGCATTCCTCCTCACACGTGTCAAAAATCTCTGGCTTGCTGTTTGCTCAGTTCCCCATGTCCTATAAATTGTGCAAACTGTTCAGCTTGGATACATACTGCCTCATTTTTCCACTTACTGCACAGCTTGGCAATGTTAGAAGAGATATTTTTTTCACCTCTTCCTTCTTCTTGACTTCTTCTTAAGCATTTTATCTAAACGAGACTGTAAACCGTAAGCATTAATTGCAATCTTTCACACTTTCTTTGATAGTGAGCATCGCTCATACCACACCTTAAAAAGGACATACAAACCCACTCCTTTGAGTACAATCCATCTTTGTGGAGTGTGCAATAAAATGGCCCACACTTGGGACTGACGGGTTAAGAATAGGTATAGCAAAAACCTCACTTGGTGCACTGAAGTGTAGTTCTACTGAGACAGGTATAATTTCATAGTTCTGCCTTATCGTTCATCTTTAAAATCACAATTAGTAAGAACTTGCAGAGAATCTTTAATTTCATAAATTCTCTGTGCTCCTTCCTAACTTTGTGGCAAAAAGAGTTATACGAGCGTTGATTTCCTTCAAGAGCAGCCTTATCTATTTTGTGGTACTGCTTGTGAATTCTAATCTGTCCCACCTGGAGATGTCTCCCTTAACGCTGAACTACACTGAAGAATGAAGTTTTCTGAAGGGTATAAACAAGTTCAAAGGTCTTAAAATTGCATTAGTCCGTAGGGTGTAGCTGGCTTATCAGAGTTACCAAAACAATGCTTCTATTTGCACACAATGTGCAATTACATACATCCATCTTCTTCGAAGTAGAATTGAATCAGCTTCCAGAATTCAGCTGTTCTTGATATAGGCATGTAACACAGGATGGTCTGGAGAAAGCTTGCCAGGCCTTTCTTCTTTTCCTCAATGTATGAGGAACTGCATAATTAAATGGAGCAATATAATGTGAAATTGGGGCTGAGTGATGTGGGTTTCAAGGAAAAAATGTAGTAATGAAGGTGTAGTACTTCTGCAGAAAATCACCTTATCTCTTTATGCAAGACTTCTGAGACAGGCTTTGTAGGTTTTCATAGCTGGAAAGAAACATGATACTGTCCGTGGCCTTTGTGGACCAGAGAGCAGGTATGGCATGCTTGCGTTCTATCGATTTTCCAGATCCAAGAACACTAACATTTTTCACATGCAGTCACACCGGTGTTTACATTATTTGGAGATTTGAGGTCTGTTTTGATGCTTTATGAAGTCTGACATTACTTGAATAAACAAATTCTTAATAATTGATTAAAAAGCTTGGTTATACCACTTAATCTGTCTGTGCAGAGAGAGGCTTTTTTCCTCTGGGAAAGGAATAACGCAGCATTTAGTTAATCAAGTTTTAAAAGCTGTGAATTTAAGCTCTTTGGGATATATACATTACCAATTGCAGGAAGTTGGGAAATAAAAGGAACTTTTCAAATAAAAAGATGTCAATTTAATAGCTAAGGAGCTGGAAACAGATGTTTCACGCAAAGCATAGGAGTTGTGTCATTCCTTTAGGTTTTCAAAGTCACTTCTTGTCAGATGCATTGGTTAAGAGAGAAAATTAATGAGCTGTGTTAAGTTTTATTACACAATCTTCTGATGTGGGAAAGCTTCCCTCCAGGAACAGCTCTGTGCATGGCTTAACTGATTTAGGCATGCCTGCTGCAGTACTCACCAGAATGTGTTGGAGATCAAAGTAGGGGGAGTTATTCAGGTTTTATGGCAAGGTAATTAAAAAAATATGGGGATTATTACATATAAATCATACTTGCATAGATTTGCTGGCAAAATAAAATCAAATAAACACATTTAAAAAAATGAGAGCGGGAAAACATTCATCCACTTTTTTTACTGTTACAGATGCAAAGCTGTACCCTAGAGTCTACGCAGATGACCTCTTTCTTTCACAGAATTTGGCCCAGTTTCGTTTTTGTGGTGTTTTCATTTAACTAAAAAAAAAAAAAAAAAAGTCATAGCAAACCCTCTTATGTTGTGATAATGTGAAGATTGGAATTTTGCACTGGGTACAATAGATGGAGAGGTGGTCCTAGAAGGCATCTCAATTTCCCTTGGTTTCTGAGATGATTTCACCTGAGTTGTTTCTCACAGAAGTAGGCTTGTGTGTCTGAGCATTTATCTTGTCAGTACAAAGTTAGTAAAATACAAAAAAGACACAGGAGCTGACACTGTGAGTAAAGTGCAAGTTTGGATCCAAGCATCTGAAAAAGGGGGTGAAAAATCCCTAGAAAACTGCAAGAATTTATTTTCTCATGCATGCAAAACTTTTGAGGTGAACATCTATGAGCTCAGGGAAGGACTGTAGCTCGTGCTTTCTGTGCATAAGGGAGAAATGGATGCATGCGCTGTGCTCCAAATAAGGGCTCAGAGATTGCAAACTAGAAAGAGGAAGAGATGATCCAGTTGTAAACGCTGAAGTCCAGACTGTGAAATGCAGTAAGCATTTCTCTCTGGGTGGGAGAGAAATGAAGAGTGTTGTGAAACTTCTGTTTAATCAGAAAAGAGCTTCCACATTTCTGTCACATAAATATGCAGAAAGGATAAGCTTATAGCTTCAGCTGTCCTGAAGGCAGTGACACCATAGGAAGACAGAACGCACATGCCTGTATAAACATATACACAGTTGTAGCCAAAATGTATAGCACTGTCAGGATTGAGCATTCTTTTTCCAAAGATGTGCATGTACCCTCTTTAGTCTAATTGGGTTTATGACTCTATGTGCACAAGTATGTGCAAGAGATATAAAATACATGCACTGTTGCTTTTGATGTGAGATAATATTTATTTTCTTGTACCATCTACAGGTCCCTGAGAGGGTATGTGTAAAGTTCATACTGTAAACTACATGGCTGAAGCACTGGCAACAGAATAAGCAGAACATGCTTGGCTGTCGTTCTAGCAATCTTTTCTGCAGCAGTCCTAATATGCATGAAAGAGAGGCTTTTGACTGGTACCTCTGCATGTATAAAGAATTCAATTCAGATAGTGAAAGCCTACATGAAGCATCAGTTGAAAATTCCCTCGTGCTCTGTTCTTTCAGGCAATGAAATAACTTCCTGAAGAAACTGAGGAAGCCACTCCAGAATGTCAAATGTTTAAATGTACTTGACTGTCAATCTCGTCCTTATGTTAGTGCTCAAAACTGTGAGTCTCTTCCATTGCTAACAGTATTCAAAGACCCAGTAGATGTTGCATGCAATTATGAGAATGAAGATGTATTAAATATATATTATCTGAAGCTAGAAGATGGAGGCCAGACCTGAAAGTGTAGCAAAACTTCATTGTTTTTGCACGCTCTCTGATTATGCACTGCTATTGATCACATGCATATAGTCTTGAAAAGAAGAACAAGAAAACTCATTGAGATTTTGAAACAATAATAATATAAAGCCCTTTGTAAGATTTAATATAAAATCCTAACAGTAAAGAATCTGGTGATGCATCTGGTTCTTGTTTGGTGTACTTCTGCTGCCACAGTTAATATAGTGTTTGCAGTGCACGCATAAAGCAGATACCCCTAGATTCCTCTCTAAAAGAGTTAAATATTTTTATAGTCGTGTGCTATCTGTCCTGTTTGTTTGTTTGTTTTTCCCACAACTTCTACAGGTTGTATTTAGTTTATGTAAGCTATTCTTAATAGCTTTCAGTAGGATTTGCTATAGTATTGTGGATGATGTAGTTAGTTATAAAGAAGGCAATGAAGATGCTTCTAAGAAATTTCTAAGCATGAGGGGAGTCTGTTCTTCTTGGTAATTACTGAAGTCTATGGGAAAAATAAGTCTCAAACCAGGTGCTAATGATTGTTCTCAGGTGCTAATGATTGTGTATTTCACTACAGCCGAATAAAAATCACTCTCCTACAAACATAATTCAGCCCCCCAAACTAGAATTAAAGTGATATCTAAGTTTTTCTGAAGTCTGGCCCTTCTGAGTTCAATTTCAGCCTTACTTTTTGTATACTTGAAAACATCTTTGAGCTGAAGGTTTTCTGGGTTTTGCTGTAAAAGTGCTGCACGCATACACAAGCATTTTCTACAAGATGTGCTAGGCATTCACCACCTGGACCTGGGCCACCTGGACCTTCAAGGTCAGGCTGACCCCAGCCTTCAGGATACTTAGAGCAATAGTTAATATTTAAATCCTCATGTTTGGGTGGAAGCTTTGTGGTTTTTACTGGTTTATATGGGGCTTATCTTAATGGCTGCAAATTAGAGAACCGGGGGCAGCATTGTTCTTTCATGTCTTGGTTTGTTCGTGCACGTTTGCTCCCCAGTTGTATCCTGAAGTGCTGCGTTTCATAATTAGTTATTGCTGCCAGTCCTGCTTGTGGCGGTTACATTTCTCCACTTCCCAGTTTTTCCTGCTACTTTGTGTGGAACAAAGAGGCGGTGTGGTGGAGACATCCTCTGCCAACCTCTCTGCTCTGCTGGAGGGACTGAGGAAGTGCAGGATGAGGCTGGACAGGCAATCTGTTGATAATTCATGGCTCAATCGCTCTGTTGTCTCCTGGAAGGAGAATGCTGGAAGTCATATAGTCATAGAATCCTTGGAGGTGGAAGGGACCTTTAAAGGTCATCTAGTCCAACTCCCCTGCAATGAATAGGGACATGCGCAGCTCAATCGGGTTGCCCAGGGCCTGATCCAGCCTCCCTTTGAAAGTCTCCAGGGATGGAGCACCAACCACATCTCTGGGCAACCTGTTCCAGTGCCTCACCGCCCTCACTGTAAAAAACTTTTTCCTTATGCCCAACCTAAATCTCTTAAGCTTAAATCTCTTTAAGCTTGAACCCATTTCCCCTTGTTCTATCACCACAGACCCTGCACAGAGTATAAGTTTCTTATTCCTCTGAGCACCCCAGCACCATGCAGCAATCCCTGATTGTCTGTGTGATGCTGCTTTTCTTCAGCAAGAAGCCCTGGGGGCTGCAAGCTGAGGTGTCTGTGTGCTGGGGGAACCCTGATAGATGTGAGCATATCCTCCCAGAATCAGCGTGAACCCTTTTCACAGTTGTGTAGGTCAATAGCTAGACAAGGCTGACTCTTAATCAGTTAGCATTTTTCCCATTGTAAAATAGCTTCATCCCTGCAAAATGCCTTGAAAGTCATAACTAGAAGCTGCTGTAAGAATTGGAACTTTATTGTTATTATTGGCTTACTATGGAACTAGAAAAAAAAATTATCCTGGACTTTTTCTCATGCGTGTTTAGGCCTAGCAGGCAGCCTGCATGGAACCAGATCCAGGCAGATTCACGGGCACTGTGTTTCTCAAGGCATAAATCATTTTAGAGGCTCACTAGGTTTAACTCAGACATAGTCATCTTCTCTGTTTGGAAGAGAAGCTAGCCGCAGTTGTTAATCCCCAACTGTGGACATAATTTTGTTTGTGCATTAATCTCAGTGATCACCAGAGGTGGTTCTATTAAACAAGCAAATGGCTTCTCAGTAACACTGACTAAAAGCTGTGAAGGGGAGACAGGACCTTATAAAAACTGCTCACTCTGGTTCTAAAAGGATCAGACACAGCCAGGAGCCTGCTCTGAACAATGGGGATGATTTTGTGATGAGGTACATGGCTTGGGCAATCCGATTATGGATCATCAGATTCTCACACCTCCCTGGTGTCTGGATTTGTTCTTTGCCTGTTTTTAATTTGATTTGGGGTTTCACTGTCTTTTACTTTCAGCTATCTACACTGATGAGATTTTGATAGTTTCATGTACAAAGCCATGTAATAGAATGTTTTCGTGTAAATGGAGCTACATTAATTTGTGTGAAGCAAGGGCATGCCTTTCTGAGAAAGATCTCTCTAATCTGTTGAACATTTTACGTTAGTGGTTATTGATTTTCTGATGAGTGTAATGATTAGGTAATTATCTATAAGTCCTTTCTCTTCTGACTGTGCTGTTTCATATATGGTTTTGTGGATTAAATAATGGCATACTCTTATGTAGCAGCACTGTGCTTCTGTACAAGATCTTTCTCACCTGTAAATTAGATGCACCTCATATTCTAGCATGGTATCAGTTAAGCTGATGTGCACCAAGACCTTGCTGACTAATTTCTGGTAGAGGTGTACAAATGAGTGCCTAACATTGCGCATTGAGGTTTTCAAGACAAATTCAATTACACTAACAAAGCTCCTGTAGGAAAACCTTTTTACATTTTTGAGCAAATAATGCTCACTGCAAGTACTTTTCAATGGCACTTTTGTTCTTATTAGGAGTGGCATTATAGCTGTAGCTGGAATTTCTAGTGTGACTGCAAAGACACAGTGCATCTGCTCTCCTATGTGTCATGATGTGCTCAGGAGTTAGAATACAACAAAGTCTATGAAAACCAGAGAGAAAATAAATGTGAAAGCTGATCCTAAAACTTTTAGTGGCATAACTTAGTTTCTCAGTCAAATTATAAACAAACATGCTTATTTGCCTCCCTCTCATGCAACACCCTTCCCAGATATCCCCTTCTCTGTGTTGTTAAAGAGTAGTTTTCATTCTGTTTGGACATAATCATTTACCTTTAGCGTATACATTTACAAAACAGTAATGCAATGTGAGTTTAAAGTCAAATTCTTACCAAACATGGAGTAAATCAACACACTAAATGTCCAAAAAGCCGCCACAAGATGTACTTCGAAAACCTGAAGCTGCTCAGTTAGGAGGAATTTCAGTTCTTTGCAATTACCCCTACTCTAGTAATCCTACTGCAAGAGGGTACACACATCTGTTTGTCTTTGCATGCAATGTGCACTGTGGCAGGATGAAAATCAGAAGCAGAGCTAGTTGCCCTTCTAGGAACTCCTAGATCTGTTGTAAGATTACTATCTTGGCGTTTAGATTGCTGTCAGATGGAACAAGTAATAAAAGAGAATAAAAACTAACTCAATTGTCACCAAATTCCAGTGCAGAAATTATAGTTGAAACCTCCTCAATACACTTCAAAAGCAGCTCATGTTATTTTCTGTACTTGTTCTTGTATTCACTGTAGGTAAGTGACTACTTTTCAGCTTTGAACTAATTATCATTCCTGAAAGCATTTTCCAGACCACAGGCCCTTTATGGCCTAGCTTCTGTGCTCAGTAAGTTGCAGGAGCAGTGTTATGAAGTAGCTCTCTAGAAGAAAAAGTGGAAAAAAAGAGGCAAAATACTTAACAGTGCATTGAGGCTATGATTAGAAGAGTGATCAATTGTTACAGTAAAATGATTAATTCTACAGCTTTTTCTTTAAAATAAAGTGCAGCATTTGTTCACTGTGGAAAGATGAGGGTTGACCTCTTTTCCCATGTAACTAGCAATAGGACAAGAGGGAATGGCCTCAAGTTGCACCAGGGAAGGTTCGGGTTGAATATAATGAAAGATTTCTTCTCTGAAGGAGTGGTCTGGCACTGGCACAGGCTGCCCAGGCAAGTGGTGGAGTCACCATCCCTGCAGGTGTTCAAGAAACATTTAGATGTTGTATTAAGAGACATTGGTTAGTGGGACATATTGGTCGTAGGTTGGACGAGGTGACCTTGGAGGTATTTTCTAACCTTGCTGATCCTACGATTCTATGCATGTCCTGGCCTCTGCCTGTGTACACATGCTCACAACGTATTCTGATTTTGGCAGAAAGCAGATACTGGAGTCTTTTTTGCTTTGCATTTGCTACAAACAAGTTTTTGGCCTCCACGTGACAGATCAACTATTCCTCCCCTGTTGCTCTCCAAAGTTTTTATAACATCAGCCTTAAAAATCTCATTTCTTTGGCAAATTTCTCCAGGATAAAGTCTGCCATAAAGTGGGAGAAAAATGCCTTTGGGCTTACGAATTCTTCCTTGCTGTTATTTTGAGAAGTGTGTGTGTTCATTGTTTCTCTGAAATCTGAACTTTTCCCACTTGGAGACGGTTAACTCCCTGAGAATCTCTCGGGAACAGCATTAGCTGCTGATCTCCTCGCAGGAGGATGGGGTGCACAGAGAGCCAGGCCACATCGATCCAGGCCGTGGGGCGTGTTTAGTGAAAAATCTATAGGTCTCAGCTTAGGGTGTCAGCTGTCAGTCTGCCACGCATCTGTCAGAGGAATATTTGCTTCACTGCCATTGAATGTGAGTAATGCTTTCACAATATGGCAGTGCGACGCTATAGATTACAGTTGTAATGGAGCACATCCTGAACAGCTGAGCCTGCTCTCTCTCGCTCATTCAATAGCAAGAGTTGCCTCGCTAAAAGAGCTTGGGGGATTATGTACTCCAAACAGCTGTCTATAGCACCGTGGATTTATTTGGGCTAAATGAGAACTTGCTTTCTTTAGCTAAATCAAACTTTATCAGACAGTTTTACTGTTGGCAGTTAAAATAAAATGTGTTTGCTGAACAGTAAACACCTTGTTACTGTTAGGAAGGATTATATAAACAAAAGGCATACACAATGAAGTCTTATGCCAACTGACTTACTGTCAAAATAATATACTGCTGCTAGCGGAATTGTGCTCACTTGAAGGAAATTATAGGCCTAAAAACACATCTTGAGTGACAAAGAAACCATTTTTCCACAAATAATCTTTAAAAAGTTTAATACGTTGTGCCTCGTCGAAATGGTTTCAGAGACCCAGGATGCTGTGTCTCTATAAAGGAAGGTCAGGAACAACTGAGTGAATTGCCTGAAATCTTCACAGTTTTACTGTATTTGCATAATGCTCTGGCTCAAGGAGATTCAGTGCTTTCCTCTCTATGACATATGTGAAAGTGATTTTATTGTCCAACAAAAACTATAAACTCTCTCTTTTAAAATAGGATATGCCCTTCTTCCTTCAATTATTACACTACATAATCTATGCAGCTACAGGATAGATTTACATTTCATAAACCAGCTGCTTTTCACTCCTCAGAAAACTGAAAATAAGGCAGCCTTTCTGTTTTATAATCACAAGAGGGAAGGAAGGCAGGTCCCAAGCCCAGTAGAGTCACTGAAAGGAGTATCACTGACTACAAAGAGTTTTGGGTTATTCTTAAAAAAGTTCGAAAATGAGTTTATTTTCTTTGTGTTAAAAACAGAAGTCCCACTTCAGGAAAGCATAGAGTTGATGTTATTTAAACTTTCTCACTCCGTATTGAATTCTACTGTGCAAAATAATTTGAATTTCTTTTAACTAACTAACCTTTAGAACAACAAAATCCAGCTGAAATGACCAGCTGAAATGTCTTCTCTTTCCAGAACTTGTTATATGACCTCAGTGCAGACTGGAAAGATGAACGGAACCTTGAAGAAGCTGTAGGCAGAATCTGCAATAGTGAGTTCTGTTATAAAGAGCTATTTGAGGAAAAAAAATTCTTAAATTTACAGCAGGGCTATTTATTAACCATATCTTTCCCTGTCTGTTACTGAAAGATAAATTAGAAGTAGTCTTTTCATTCCTGACTATTTTGTAAGAAGGTGGATTTATGGAACCTGCCTACATTTACTGCTCTGCAAACTATACCATGATGTGGAGTATAGAGGGATTATTACTGGGTCCTCAAACCAAAAAACTAACTAAAACTCGTGACATTATTCTGAAGCTGTGAGTGCCCCATCCTTGCAGGCACTCAAGACCAGGTTGGATGGGGCTCTGGGCAGCTGAGATGCTGGGGGGGCAGCCCTGCCCATGGCAGGGGATGGAGCTGGATAGGCTTTAAGGTCCCTTCCAACCCAAAATACAGATTAAATTCTGTAAATTCTTGAGGACAGCTCTGTAATCTGCAGAAATATGTGTCATTGAAAAGTCTGTTAGACGTAGTTTAGTGTTATTAGGTTTGTTCATTACTAGGAAAATATCTTTCTCTAGGTGGAGAGTCTGCTGGAAGCTTAAAAAGGGGAACTTTAATGGTGCCTTATAAATTGTCCTTTGACCAGAACTGACTGTAGCTGAAGTTAAGATGAAGTATTCTATACATCTCTCTAGTGAATATGGATTGCTTTCTTAATGTTACACTCGATCTTTGAAATGCTCCTTTTCCAGATTCTCATTCTAAAACTCGTGACATTATTCTGTGGACAAATACACCAATTTTATTGCAATTACTTTTTGCAGTTCTTTAGTTTAGTTTTAGTTTTTTAGTTTGAGGACCCAGTAATAATCCCTCTATGCTCCACATCATGGTATAATTTGCAGAGCAGTAAATGTAGGCAGATTCCTTAAATCCACCTTCTTACAAAATAGGAATGAAAAGACTACTTCTAATTTATCTTTCAGTAACAGACAGGGAAAGATATGGTTAATAAATATCACTGCTGTAAATTTAAGGACAAGGCTGTCATTTGTTGTGCTAACCTGACGGGGGCATTTAGATTTTTTTTCATAGGAAATCAAGGATAAATTGACTTCATGAGTATTTGCTGTTGGTCCTCTTTAAGAGTGTGTATAATTTATGCTGCTGCACAGGTACTCTATGTTGGCTAATTAATTAGGGTCAAACCTGTGACAGGTTCACGCTGTTGACCTTTGACATAAACCTGAAGGATTAAGAAAGATGATCACCTATTTTAATTATTTTCTGAATTCAGTTTTAAAAACATGCAACTACGGACAGGGTACTTTACAGATAACACGATACTTTAGTGTTTTGTTCTTCCTTCAAACCAGATATTAAAAGACTTACTGCTCAAAGAAAAGGTCTATCATTTATGAAACTCAATGCAAATTTGGTAGTAAGCATACTTCTTCCTTGCATATATCAAATTCCTGCCTACAGTGTGTGATAGCAGAACAGAGCTGTGACAGAGAGGTGCATAATAAAAATCAGTTCTCCTGTGCACTAACAAGATCCAGAGAGAAGCAATTAGCATTTCCTGAGCAAGCTGGTCTATAAGCAGCAGGTCAAGTGAAGCACAGTTTCCTTCAGATTTACGTTTTTTTTTCTGCCCATTTAATTTTTTGGTTGCAAAAACCCTTGACACCTGGGGGGAAGAGACAAAATGTGTTGTGTGTATTTGGAACTGCTCACATCCCAAGTATCTGGTTTGTTCATGCATTCTCTTTGGCCAGATGCTACTGCTCTGTCGAGTGTTTAATTGCAGAATTCTGCTTGCCCCCCTGCTTGGGGCGTTGCACTGACCTACCTACTGATTATCACTGTATCTCTAGAAACTTAGTTATCTCTGTGACCTGTAATCCTTTGTCAAATGTGGTTGACGTTTGGGAAAGATTTCAGAAGTTAGAAGGAGACAAACTGTGTGATTGCACAGGCTCATTTCCTCAGGGAAGAGTAATACACAGTAATATAAATGTATTTGCAGTGATTTATCTGGTAACATATGTACCAAAGCTGTAGGTAATTTGAGATTTTGTGGTACGTATAAATGCTGTGTTCTGCGAGTAGCAAAGTGAACTGAAGTTAAAAAGTTGAAACACGAAGGAGCTCAGAATGTTCTTACCTTGGATCTGCTGCCAGAAACATAAAGTATGTTACCTTAAAAAATATGAGCCCTGTCTTCAGATGATGTGTGCTTGGCCTTTAAACAGGGATCAAGCTCTTTGCTTTTCAAAAAAATAAATGGACACCTATACTCTGTCTTCTATCTCTCAATTACTCTCCTTGGGAATTAGACACGGAGCCTAAAAGCCCTAAGCAAGAATAATCAGTATCTCTAGGTAGCTGCTTTTCTGGATTTTCCTAGACTGCATTCACCTTAATTTAAGCTAATTTTAAATTATCTCTGGAGCAGTTACCACATTCTCAGGCATCTCTCACTTCTCTTCTGGAGTCCTACTTGTTCTTCTTGGTCACCATTAAAGTAAACGGCAGTGGTTCTATTTTTAATTGATGTACTGGTGGTTTGCAGCTGTTAATGTGTTTCTACCTCTGACAAACATGCTCATCTTTAGTACTGTTCACTGGACTGTGCTTTTGGTTGAAGAGGGTCTGATTCACATACCTGCTGCAGCCACTGACATAGTGCAGTCCCTTGTAACAGTGCTGGAGTCCTCTTCCAGTGTTTTTTTCCGTGTTTCAAAATTCAGGTGGTATGGATAGCTAGCGCTTCATCAGGTGGTGATGAATCAAATGCTTAGTGCATTATTGCTCCACCTGCAAAAACCAGTGCCTTGACTTTGTTAAATTAGCATTTGGCATTCATTTCCTAGGTTGTACGGTCAATAATTGCTCATAATTTGGGTCCCTGAAACTAGAATCCTTTGGATTCAGTATTGAGCATAATGAGGGACAGGAGAAAAATTGGTCTAGCTCAGTTCTTTGGTTTTTAGAATAAGGGGGAGTGGCTTTATACTAAAAAAAGGGAGTTTTGGATTAGGTATTAGGAAGAAATTCTTTAATCAGAGGGTGATGAGGTAGTGGTACAGCTGCCCCGAGAAGCTGTGGGTGCCCCATCCTTGCAGGCACTCAAGGCCAGGTTGGATGGGGCTCGGGGCAGCTGAGCTGCTGGGGGGCAGCCCTGCCCATGGCAGGGGATGGAGTGGATAGGCTTTAAGGCCTCCAACCTAAACCACTCTGATTTATAGTATCTGCTTCTCGGAGGAGACTTTAGGAAGAAAGTGCTGAACTGCATGCAGTCAAAGGTCTCCTGGGGAAGGGAGGTAACTAGAAATCACCAGACAAAACATTTAAATCAGAAGGCTATTTCAGGAAGACACATGATGTGAAGTACATGTACTTTCTGATCTGCAGGCAAATTAATTTGTATCAAAGGCAGGTTATATGCTTTGAATTGTTAAAAGCTCCGTAGCTCTTTAAATAACTGCCAGCCGGAATATGGTTTTGCATGTTTTTGGTAACGCACATTAGTTCTGACCCTCCTCCAACTGAAATCAATGGGAATTTGGCCAACTACATCAAAGGAAACAACACTGGGACATGTAAGCTTGATGCAGATGACTGATTATTGAAAAATATGTATTTGTATGCGTGAGAAATAGGACAAAATAAGAACCAGGAACATAATCCCCATTCAATTTAAATAAGTGTTTGGATTTTTTAATTTATTTTTTTTTTAGACTCTGTTCCAGAGCAGATTTAAAACTGCACAGAAAACTGCCCTGTTCCATTTCCCCCCTTTTCAAGATGGCAATAGTTTCAGGAAAATCAGATTGACCTGTGAGATTACTGGCACTATGGAAACTGAGAGCACATCAGCATGATTAGGAACTTTCTCATGATTACTGAAACATTGGAGTTTTCCCTTGATTTGGCCTCAGATGTAAACTTTGATCCTGAGCCTAAAATATGCCCTGCTGTAATGTAGTTATCTCTAACCTGAACCACATACTGAAATGTATGCTCTGGGATCTCCAGAGAGCTCTCCAAGCTACGCTATAGCATAGAAAGTCTTTAATATTGACTTAACTAGGCACTGAGAGACGGAGTGCCCTTTGTCTCCCTGCACATGAAATCAAAGGAAATAACCTGGGGAAAACGTACAGTTAGCACAGTGAGGGAGAATGCCTGAACGTGAGCGCTGGACATCTATGTGCAATAGAGAACTGAACAGAGCTGAATCCAAAGGGACTTCTAAAGGTATGGGGAGAATTCTACTGACAGATGCATGGCTATGTACAAGACATGGCCGCTTTTTGTTTCTCCCTCTCTGCTTTCCTAATTCTAGAATGTACCATTTTATCTAAAATGATTTTGATGGTAATGCTGTGGATTTTGCTCTATGTAACTTTTGGTGGTGTCAACAGCAAAAGATGATCTTTTGGTGTATGTTTCTGTTTGCAGTGTTCATAAAAATTGGACTACCTGCATCTGCAAAAATGAATAAATAGATCAGGAAGCATTCCATTTACTTTCCAGTTTTGACTTTCTACTAACATGGTGTTTCTCACTGCCCGTGTCCCTCAAACTATCACAGAAACCCCAAGTACACCCTCCCATAACAAAGAGCCTGCACTGCATTTAAAATCCTCAAAATAAATAGAAAATAACTCTTTTTTTTCCACCCCAAAGCACTCACATTTGTTTCTTCAAAATTAGGACTCAGCAAATAGTTGGAATACATCTGTACTCAGAGGAATCCACATCAGATCATAAATTTGTTCATGTTAAATACAAACATATGAATGCACTCTTACATCCAGGGACTATAGAGGGGTTTAGAATTTGCACACTTCAGTCTGTGTAATGCCAGGGCAATGTTTCACTCATCTATGTAAATAGAAAGCAGGCCTGTTGCATTAAAGGCATAAGTATCCTTATGCTCTGCATAAACATCAGAGGATTCAATTTTGGGAAGGAATCACATAATTTGTCATATCTTTTATTGTGATTGACTTCAGTGATGGGCATATACAAACATGATTTTCCACTCAGTGTACCATTTTGTCTCTTGGTGTGCATTTGCTGCCAGGGTAGTGGAAAAAAGATTAATTTAGGATATGCAAATCCTAAAGCAGGACGTATTTCCCCATCACAGGAGTAGTTCCTAGCTTGGCTATGCTGCATGCACCATATGGGTTCTGGGAGCGTGTCTGCCCCTCATTATTTCCCCCTCTCCTTAAAAACAAAACAAAACCAAAACCAAGCAACTGACAAGCTTTCTTCTTAAAGTTTATCGTTTGTAGAAGAGCGTAAATGTGAAAACAGTTGACACGAAAGCCCCGTAATCTAGTCTTTGCTAAGACAGTTAACTGTAAGTTTGTACTTTTTCAGTGTTGGCAGTTGTAATGAGAGCAGAGGATTTTGGCTCGTGTGGGGTGGCAGCACTGGCGGTGTGGGAGGTGCCCTAGGAAGACCTCTCTCATGCCTCCTGGGGCTGCGGGAGGAGGTCGAGAGATTTGCTGTAGAGCCCTGACCTCAAGCTCTATACATTGAGGTTATTAATGTTATGCCACATATTTAAGAAATATTTGTCATGAAATGTCATTTTTAACTTTCTCACCCCTGGAATGTCATTCTTTTTCTTCCCCTGGCAAAACTGGACCAAAAATTAAATAAATAAATAAAGAAGTCTAAGGAAACCTAATTGTATGTGTACACCAGATGGAAGTTTTGCTAAGCCATTCACTTATTATAATTTGTCTCCCTTGGGGCTATTATTTATCATCTTTTACAAAACAGATAAAGAGGATTTCCTGCTTCAAAAAAAACCACAGAACTTAGGGCCCAATGCTAAAATATCTCATATGAGGACTCCCATTGAAGTCAGTGAAATTCCTTATATGGGAAAGCATCTGCACGATCAGCTATTAGGAACAGAAATGAGTGTATCGTAGATAAGTATAATACTGGGGAAAGGCAACAAGATGAAGAGAAACCAGAACAGAGGGTGTTGTAATGTGAATATCTAGATGAACCACCTTCAGAAGACAAATTATTTTCTTTAATTCAACAGTGTATCTACATATGGTGAACAAAATATTGATTTTATCAGCCTTGTTAAAATGATTTTGGAGAAATTACTGCAGGAGAAAATAAAATCTAATCTTATCAAGCTAAGTTTTTATTATTTTCTTCAACATACAGATACAATATCGCCAGTACAGGTTTTTCTTAGTTTCATATGAAAGAGAAGGTTTTGAATCTGAAAAAAGGGGTTTTTTTGAATCAGTAAATGAGAAGAGGGAAGAGATGTGTAATGCCCTTGGAGTCAGAGGGTTCCTCTGCTAGCATTAGAGAGCTGTGCAGATAGTGAGTGTGAGGAGGAGGGAGTTGCCCTCTTTTGAAGGCTCAGACATCAGTCAGTTGCATAGGTAGGATACAAATGTGGGTTCGATCACACAGAAGTCTTGTACTTCCAATCTGATGAATTTTAATCATCAAGCACATAGATCTCTTCTTCATAGTTCTTATTTGTTCTTCAATTTCTTCTCAGGGATGTATGATCTCTGTTCAACGTGATGTCAAGATTTTCTTAGGTGAACTGGATTTATTTGGCTGGGCTGGATAATGCTTTAGCTCAACAAGTTGGAGTTATTTTACTATGAAACAGAGTGACTCTAACTGGAACCCTGAAAGACAGTTGCTTGAGGGAAACCTTTCTCGATTTTTAAAATGCTGCATGCTCTAGCCATCACAGCCTTCAAAGCAGCAGTAACCTGTTGTAGCTCTATGATGTGCTATGCATACACAACTGGTAAGCCTTATATGGAGAAATACCTTATGTGTAGATGGGAAAAAGGATAATCTTTCAGCTATGCAACCCCTTCCTTAAATGAGCAATGTAAGTAAGTGAAGCTTGGAGCAATTATTCCCCAGTTGTATTAAGTGTGATATTTGTTCTTTTTCAAACTCCAACAGGGAATTTTGTGCTCAAAAGTGTGCCCATTCATTTAAAAATATCAGTCAGTCTGACAAAATCTCTTAGTAACCTTGCTGTCTCTTGGAAGAACAACCACCATCCTTAAGCATGTCTTGGACTACAGTCCATCATAATAATCATTGCAAACTGTTTATACAACCAGCCCTTTTTTGGCTCTTGAACAGTTGCTTTATAATACTACATTTGACATTTGTAATTCTTGAGTTTGTGAGATTTGCAAATGTATTTGATCTGGGAATTGCATGTACATGCTTTGTGCTTGCTATTCTGCATTCACTTTTCCAAGGTCCGTGATTGATCATAATTTTGCTTTTTTGGGTGTATGATTTATGTGTTTATAGAGTATCTCTGTTTCTCAGCTTCTGTTTTCACTTCAGTTCCTTTATCAAGCCAACTTCTGATACTAGCCCAAGAAATATGCTCAGCAGATCCTTGCAGAAAACAGATTTCTTTGTGAACATACGGGAGTTGAAATGCAGCAAAAATTCCCCTGAAATGTAAGGGCATTCTATGTTTCCTCTTTTTTATTTTTTCGGACAGTATTTAGAAATGGAAAATTAAAACACCTGAATTCAAGCAGTATTAAATGTGTCCTTTCTTCTGTCTCAGTTTCTTCTATCCAACTAATGCTGTACAATCATGTTCTAAATGTAATAGCAAGTGGTAGGATTGTTGGTTTGTTAAAATGCACATGAAATTATCTGTTCTAACTGGTGAAGTAAATGACACTGAAGAAATTTTTGCAAGTTATTATTCTGAGAAATACATGCCTCTATTAATTGTTGCACTATCAGAAATCACTTTGTTTATTCCTTGGTACAAATTTCATGGGTAACTTTCTTGTGTATGGCACATAATATTTTTTATCGTTCTCCTATGTAACCTCAGGCTTTTAAGTTATAAGTATTGTAACTTTTTTTTAAAGAATTCAGGAAATATGAGGATAACTCCAAAAAGGGTGTGACAGTTAAGAAAATCCTTTGTATGACTGAGTGCATTTATCTGAACAGTTCTAGCTCTGTGGATTCTTCCTAAGGAACTGAATTTACACTTACTTGAAAAGCACCAGATGACAAAAATTCTGCATTTAACTCTTATGAACTTTTTCATGGAGTGCAGATGAAACTGTGTATTTTGCTACCCTTTTTTCTCAGGCTTCTTTTGGAATGGTCTGTTCCAAAAGCATATATATAATTTGAATTTATACACATATAGACAGATTTCATCGTATACATATGTGTACATGTCAGCTCATGCAGATGCTTGTACTGCATGAAAGAAAGTCTGGGTAGTTAAAAATTCACAAGAGATAGATTTGTTCCGATGTATTACCAGAAATTAAACATCATGCCTGTGGTCTCCTTCACTTCTATTTTTCCATTTTGGACAGTTCTGTTAGCTAAAGTAGGTCTGTTGTCAGCACTATCAAAAAATGAAATCTATGGTTTTAACTTAAAATATGGTGGGATATTGCCTGGAATGGTTTTTTCATATAGACAGTGTTATCTGAGTCCTTCCTTGGCAAGAAGTTTAATCTGAAGACAGTTCTCAGATGTTTTCGGCAGCTTACTTAGCGATGTCTCTGGAAGCAGAGCTCCCTTGTTCTTTTAAGGAATTGCCCCTTCCCAAATTCAGCATTTGGGAAACTCACACTTGACCATGAAACCTCCTTCAATGACTGTAAGCAATTCTGGAATTCTACTGAAGAAGTAGTCACATGCTATAAACACAAGAGAACATAATCCACATGTAGAGGATCAACGTGTCATTCATTTGTGTTGCCCATGTGGCCTTCACTGATGTCTGTAGTGTGGGATGCTGCAGCTTGGGTAAGTCTGAAGAAGTGAGTGTGGACATCCCTAGATCAACATATTTGTTAACTGTGGTGGGAGTACCCACTACCACAAGCGCTCCATACATGGGGACAGATTAAGCCTTTCACAACCTATAAAGAATGCCTGAAAAGAATGCTCTATGGAAGAGTTATGTTGCAAATTTCAGTGGCTTTCCATTTTTATCTTATTTTATTTTTGAGAGACCAGAACTCATACAGCAGTGTTGAGAGGGCATTATACTGGGGAAGCCAGCAGTAAATCTGTAGCTTCACTTCCAACAGCTGCTTTGAGAAGGACCAGCCAATTGGAACAGAAGAGGAGGAATGTGGGACAAGGGAGCAAAAGGGAGATTGTAATAATACTCCTAATTAAAATGCTGCATTCTAGTTGCTGGGGAAAACAGTGCTGCAGATTTCTGGAAGAAATTTGATTCCAAGAAGTGCAAGAGGCCGTGAGTGAAAATTCTTTCATAAGAAGGAAGTGAGAGAGAGAACTATAAGGAAATATTCTGTTTATTTTGGCCATCATTCTAAAAAAAACTGGAGTAAAAGCAAAAAGAAATGAAAGAAAGAATATTGATAAATGACACGTGAAACGTACCTCAAATTTTGGACACTGCAAAGCCTAATTATGAATGCGTGTTATATATTCATGTGTTGTCCCAGAACTAATCAATATTTTGCACTTTATTAGGAATAGAAACATGCGTTGTCCCTTTCAAACATACGGTAGTTAACTGATTAATTGGGTGGTTTGTGCAGTAGTATGACCAGCTGTTATAAATGTTTCAGTAATTTTTTAGCATTAAAAGTAAACAGGCCTTTTTTTTTTCTTTTCTTTTGGCTGGGCTGAGTAGGAAAATACAAGGCCAATAAACCTAGATCTTGTTTCATATCCTGAATTTTGTTTTGAATCTGTAATAACTCTAAATGTGTTGCTGTAGGTCTATGTAACATCTTGCAAGATACAAAAACAGGTAGTAATTTTTCATCATGTAAAAGTTCTTTTGCTATTGTATTTTGCTTTGTTAGCTACTCTCCTACCAGATGTACCCATAGCTTAAGAGGTACTTCTTGTAGAGCCTTGAGATGTGACTTTTGAAGACACTGATATATATTTTTGGTGTAGACATCTTTTCCTTCAGGATTGATGTCAAGGAAGCAACTGGAGATGCTCACTGTTTGCAAGACAAAGGCCTCCAAGGAATGTCCCCACCAACCTCAAAGGGCTTTGTGCTGTGCAGTGCGCAAAACTTGGGGCATTATAGAATGCATATTGCCGAGTGCGGTCTAGGAGATTCAATGCCTATTCAAGGCCTATTCAATATTTGGAAAGCATGTGTGTTCTTCACAACACAGAATTTTGTAGGAAGCTGGAGAACTGCTAGCAGCTCTAAGCAGTGCATGTGTCACCGTTTGTTCCCATCCCATCATTGTCAGTTCTTGATGTCAGATGCTGCCTTCTGAGTAGCTCTGGGAAGCCTGAGCCCTGCACATTTGTTTTGGGCTTGAGGATGTTGCTAGGCTGAGGAATGTCATTGTATAGTTTTCATTGTCGGCTGTCACACCGCATATGTTTTGGGACTGATCTGAAGTTTTGTTTGACATCATGACTTTTATAAGAATCAAAAGCCCCAAATCCCTCAGATGAAATCCATATGGCTTTGTTCACAGGCTGAAATAAAATCATGCTCACAGCCTTTACTGCAACGGAGGGATATTTGGTGGGAGTGGTGTTTTGCTCAATAAAAGTATAGCGTTCAAATGCTGGAAATGTGGATATTATTAAGTACCTGCTCTGTGAGAATAATTCAAACACAGTTTTATTCCCGGCCCCTTTCCTTAGATTATATGTGCAAGAGTCAGGTCTGAGACTGACATGAAGAACGATCTCCACAGCCTGGCAGGGACCCAGCTTCACTTGAACTCTGTTTTAGACATTATTGGGTTTTGTCTGCATTTTGGCTCCTTCCAGCCCAGAGCTGAACATTTGGCATAATGTGTGGTAAGGGTTATTACGATGCACAGAGGTGAGGTAATTCACATGATTTCTGCAGTGTAGGCAAGTTTGCTTGGCTGCTGGAGCGGCTGAAGCAGGAAGCGCCCCGGTGTGCTGAGATGCTGATTACCAAGGGTCAGGCCTGTGCTTATCATGACATCATAAAACACAACTGGGGGCTGATTTAGTTAAGAACTATCATGTCACTTGTTTGTCAGGAAGAAAACAGAAGACGGAAAAGGTGAGGGGAGTATAGGCTTCTGTAGTACATCACTTATCTTGAGAATAAAATACTAACAAGTTCTTTGCCAGTGGTGTATCGAGAAATGTCACTTGTGGGCCTGAGATACATGATGGCATGCTTCTCCTTCTTTCCAAACAAAGAAAATGTTAACAGCAAGCCTAGTAAGAGGAGCTGTGTCATGATAAGGCTCTGGCCAAATATTGAGGCCTCCTTAGCTGTTTCTCCAGGCAGATGGAAAACCGGTCTGCAATAGTGGCCTAGGCTTAAGAACAATTACAGTCCTTTCAGAGATAGTACAACACTGAATAAGTAAACCTTATCCTGCATGTCCTCTGGCTGTCGGAAAGGGATGCTTCCACTGCAGTCCACAGAAGTCCACTCTATGGACTTCTATGCCCTTCCCCCCATTCCTTGTGCAGGATGTGCTCTGTGGTACTTAACTAGACTGCTGGAGAATGTACACTGAACACTGACTGAGGGGCATGTGTGCAATTTTAAGCTGAACTGTTCTGTAGTATCTTGTTAGAGAAATATATTCCTTTATCATTCTGTGCAAAAATTCTGAGTAGCTCCTAAAGATCAACTCATGAGTCACCAAAAAAAAAAAAATTGTCAAGGTAATTAATGACCTGTACTCTGTTAAAACAATGGAAATTACCATTTGTTTGAACTTGTAGCATGAATATGGGAAGATATTTATAAATGGATGATGCCAATCTCAATGCTAATAGATTACATCTCACTTTTTCCATGCAGCCACTTGTAAAAACATCTCTGGTATAGCTAACATTCAACTTTACAACCATTTTCCTGACTCAATCACTAGATTTCAGCTCCAGCTCTTTAGTGCAGCACGTGAAAAGGTATTGCTGTCTCTCATGCTAAAGAGTAGTCAGCATTTGGTTTGATACCCTATCAACTAAGTTATTTTTGTAGTTCCACCACTTCCTTTATTTGCCTGTTTCAAACACTTGAAATGTGAAGTAGTGCTTGCAACAGGCAGGTGGTTGTGTTATGAAGGGTAAATTAGACCCAGGCAGCTTCACTGATTTCCCTGATGACCTCTAGTATGGGGCTATAAATGCCAAAAAGAGTACTCTACGTTCTATGCTCTAGTCAGGAGATTATGCCTTCTCTTGTTTTCATTGTGATCTGCAAACAACCCTAGCTGAAAATCTTATTTGTGCTACAGAGCTTGCAATTCATAGACGTTTGAAGGAGAAAATACTAATACACTTCAGCTCATTGATGATGGAGATGAAGCTTCAGAGCGTTCAAGGATGTGAGTTATTTAGTAGCAGATCTTCAGGCCCTGAGTGATTAATTAATGCTAATTAATTAATTTGCTATCAGTAGTGTTTTACTAGCTATGTAGATACCAACTTGCCCAGTGCTGTTTTTATTTTTTCTTTCCTTCTCTAAGCTTGGAGTAGGTTCCTGCATCCAAGGTAAGTAAATCTGAAAGAAAGCTAGGTCTGACCCTGGGTTTTTACAGAAACTAGAGGTAAGCACATGGGTTAGTATTATTGGAATATTATTGGAACAAGTTGCTGCTGTTCTCTGGAAGGTTTTGATTATTTGCTGATAATCCAAAAGATAATTTTTCTATCTATTCACTTAAGGCTTTGCAGTGGTAGCTAAACTACCTGCTAATTTAAATAAGTAATTCAACTGAAATTAATATGTATGTGCATCCTAATCTGAGAAACTTCCTAAAGAGAGAGTTTCAGCTGGGCTGATACGCATGTCTGAATTTCAGTGTGATCTTTGGGAGAAGGATGTTGAGGAGTAAGTAGAGCAAATATATGAGTCTTCTCAAATGGGATCTATAAGCCACTCTTGAATTCACCTGTGAAAGATTTTTTTTTCATCTTTTAGTTAAGATCCTGCTTTAGGATGCTAGGTGCTTGCACAGAATGCTACTTTTATCTGTAGATCACTTCATTACTTAGTTAAAGGCAGTGGAGCAGAGCAACAAAATTTTTGTTTATTTTGTACAAATAGCCCAGATACTCTGGATTCTGATGATGATTTTGCATTCATCTTTTGACATTGTTATCCATAGGGATGCTGGGGACTATTTTCCTGCCCATATTGCAAGCAGCAGAGACAGGTGGAGACCATTACGGAGGTGCTAGAATCTGTTCGCTTTTGTTAGTCATGATGACGACCTGAGCCAGGGAAGGAAACAAATGCATGGGGTGCACATTTCCCTTTGTATGCCCTGAAAGCATATGCTTTTTAGGTGCAAGAAAGGAGACTGGTTCACCTAGATCCCTTTCTCTCTCTAATCTTGTGTTTTCTTTATTTAAAAAAAAAGGTTGGTTCAGTAAAAAATGTAGCTTGTTACCTTTGCTGCAGAAATGAACAGGAGAGCTGTGACTTTTGCACAACATTTTGCAAAACTCTCTTAACTGCTCAGGACAGTTCCCAGGTCTGCATCAAGGGGAAGGTCTGGCTGGAGGGAGGAGTAGACACCCCCAGCTCTAACTGAAGTCAGTGTCTCCAGATGCTTTATTTTACAAATCAGAACCTACCTGTCCCTAGTGTTGTCTCTTTTTGATTTGAGAAACATTTAGGCCTTGTCAAAATTGTTTCATTAAGAGACGAGAAGAAAAGAGGTATAATTCAAACGTTCCCCCTGCTGCAGTCCTGTATTTTTATGAGAGCATATGGGAAGGCCTGTGTTTCTACATGCAAAATACAGCAGCAGGTACTTATCATTCCCCTCTCCTTTCCTTGGAGGCATAGGGATGCTCGGGCAATATTGCCATGCTGCATGATGCAGTAAGGTTACTGCTAAACTGACTATTAAGTATTTTTATTTCTTCAAATAAAATAGACCCTTGGGCTGTATATTTTGCTCCAGATTGGAAAAAGTGTAGGGGCCAGACAGAGAGAGGCTCAGTTAGAAATCTGTCCTCCATAATTGCGTGGTTTTAGTTTGTCTGTACATGTTTAATGGGCAGATTATAAGAGGCTTCCTTAAGTCAGTATAAATAAATTGTATTTTAATGTTAATTAGTTATTGCAAAATCACCTTGAAAGCCAATTACTTTCTTATTCAATTTTAGCAGTTCCTGTGACAGTCTGTGTATAAATCAGCATATTTTTCTTAGAATTTCACCCTTTGTTTCAGGGTTTAGTTGTATGCTAATGCAGCCTGAGAATTACTCCCTGGAAATTAATTAGATAGGATTTTTGTGTCAGATATGAAAGCTTTAAAAGTCCTTGTGTCGATTACTGCTGTCCCTTCTTTGGCCACGTCTAATTTAAAACTTGGGTTATAGTAGTTTGGTCTGGTAACTTCATAAGTTTGCAGCACCACAGTGTCACGTTCAATAAAGATGAGTTCCAGAAGGCCAAAAGCTGGCTAGCTTACTTTTTGGATGGTGACTTTAGTTGGTGGTGACCCTTGGCTGTCTGAAATCAGGAGACCAGAAATACAAGGGGACTTTTTCAGTCTTAATCAATGCTGTGTGCAAACCCTGTTTATTTAAATAATAACAGATAGTTTCATGTTCATCATTCAAAGTGAACTTTTTATAACTTTTTCCTTCAGGTTCGTGCTTGTTTTCTGACCCCTCTGCTCAAATAAACTTCAGGGTTTGTTGCTCTTTACATACCAGCAGTTCAAGTTCTAAAGCCACGCTTACTGACCTGAGATCAGATAAATACTCTCCTGGGAAGTTTTAAGTTATTTGCTGACACACAGTTGGATTAGGAAGGATAAAACTTGGTACAAAAGCAGACAAAGAGATGTGCTTCTCTACTATAGATCTTTGACCCTTGGTCTTTGCCCTTGATTAAGAAAGAAGTTGGGAGAGCATTTTTGCGGGGTGTGTGAAAATGGTCTATCAGCTTTTTTTCTGATGAAGAAGACTAAAACCTCTACTTCAGCTCTGTGGACACTGAAACCTCTGTTTAAGTCTTGCTGAAATTGCCAGAGTGACCATAATGAACTTCTGCAGGAATTGAATTGGGTCCAGGGAGGAAGACTTTGGGATAGGGCTTTTTATATATCTATATATCTATTTATTTATATAAATATATGTTGATTGTCTTGAAGGATCTCGTGTGTCTGGGATTATTCCAACTTTAGAGGAGGAGGCTCAAAGGAGACCTTTTTTTAACACTCTACAACTGACTGAAAGGAGGTTGTGGTGAGGTGGGGCTCAGCCTCTTCTGGGTAACAGCAACAGGACAAGAGAGAATGGCCTCAGGTTGCTCCAGGGGAGGTTTGAGTTAGGTACTGAGAAGAATTTCTTTTCAGAAAGAGTGGTATGGTATTGGAACAGGCTGTCCAAGGAGGTGCTGGGGTCACTGACCATGGAGGTATTCAAGAAATGTGGAGAGGGTGTTCAAGAAACGAGGCGTAGTGCTCAGGGAGATGGGTTAGTGGGCAAAATTGGTGGTAGGTAGACGGCTGGACTAGGTGACTAGAGGTCC
>JAOWBP010001760.1:19303600-19324313 GCA_028571105.1 Tragopan temminckii
GAGTGGAAAGTGGAAGGGAAATTTTGTTATGACTCAACAGTTGGAAGTGTTAATGGCTCCCTAGTAAGCAGTTGTTTTCGATTTTATGATTCTAAGCCTTGTAACAATGAAATGAGAGGCAATGACAGAAGAACTAAGAAAATTAAGTCTTTATGCAGTACATTTCAGAAGGAATCTGGGTGTGGCAGGGGATGAAGCGCACTGCACAAAAGAGGTTTTGTCTTGTCAGAAAAGAGTTCTGGAATGGGTAGAGAGCACTGTAGTTTAAATTCATGTGTTTTAACATATTTCTTCTCTCTGCCTCCTCCCACTCTTTACTCTTGCACGTTTTCTTGGAGAGGCTTTTTACTGATGTGTATTAAAGCAATAATATTTTATACTCCTAGGGATACTTGCCTGTTTTATGTCTCTGGATGAATGTTAAAAAGCTGCATTACTGCCTTTTCTTTCTTGTTGTATATATGTGACTGCCAGATTTATCAATTCTAGCTTTCCCTTTGCTGGAAAATGAATTTGCTTCAAATTATAGCTGTTTGAATGAGACCAGTACATGAATGAAAGTTATTACTGTATGCCTTCAATAGGGCCAAACCTCTGATCTCAATTTCAGTTTTGTAAATGAAGAGTTGACTCTAATAACTTCAGTCCAACCACTTTGGATTTACCCCAGGGGAGCAGAAATCAGAATCTGGACTTTCATGTTTAGTCTGGGCAGAATTTTGAAATTTTTGTGGATGAAAAAAACTGAAAATGTATGTTATTATGTTGTTCCTTTTCCATATTCCACTTCACATCATAGGACTGACCCAGTATCCTGGGACGTTTCAGCCCACACTCTTCTTAAACTTTACCCACTTAATTTGATGATTATAGCTTTTTTGTGTAGTAACTCTACAGCTAAGGTTAAACAATCATTTTTATTTGAAACCATTCTCTTCAGTACTGTCCTGGGAAATGTGACTGAAATCTACTCCACCATTTTTTGAGTTAGAACATGGGAAGTAAGTGATTTTCCCATTTTCAGTTTATCCAGCCTTTTCTTGCCAGGAGTTTACATGAGAACCTCTTAATAGTAAGTCTGCAAATCTGGCGTGGACATCTGAGGAATAATTTTGAACATATTAAACCTTTGCTAATAATAGTTCTGAATGAACTGCAAGAGCAGAAACTGCTGGGTTAATGTACATTAAATATAATAACTAATGGGATGCAAGACATTCAGAAAGATTAAAAAAAAAAAAATGCTGAGTGTAAGCGTGCAACCACAGGAAGAAGCTCTCTTCAGCAGTGATTGGATGATAAATGTGGCAACTGTGCTCAAGCTTGTGGATTTTTTGCCTAGATCTGTCAGTCCACAAATGCATGTCTTAAAAGCTAGTCTAAAAATTAAATGAAAAAATAAACCTTAATTATATGGATGTAAAGAGGAATTTAACATGAATGTGTGAAGTTATGGTTTTGGAACAGACACAGCTGAAGCCAGTCCTAAGTCTATTGGATCACGTAGATCTACAGAGATGGAGTTTGGGGTACCTGGATCCGTGTATAGGGAAGTCTTGTATCCCATGTCTCCAACTATGGGATTCACTCATTTTTACCAGAACTTGTGTTGCTCTCCTGCATGACACATGTCCAGTCACATTTTTTTTCCCCTACAGTTTGGTTTTCCATACCTAAAATAAGTTAGCTACCCCAAGTCTTTTTGCTTAGATCAGTACATTTTAAAGTGAACATCAAAATGATGCTCTGTAGATCTTCTGAACTTTGGGTTGTTTTATATGACTTCCTGCTTCGTAAGTTAATAGTTCAGAGAAAGAGGGAAATAAAACCACATGCATGCACACACACAACCTCCAACACTGCAGTTATTTTGTTATGTACTTTAATTTTTTGAAGCAATGTTAAACTTTGTTCATGACTGTAACTATCTGAAATCAAACTAAGACAAGACCGGAGTATTAGTGATCATGTTTCTACCAGAGGATTTTTTTAATATCTTCTACTCATGCACTTGTAACAAAAAGATTATATGTGAATCTTCTACAGAACTTTTCTTCTTGAAATGCTTTGCAAAAAGCACTGGTGATACTAAGCCCTTCTTTAGTGAGAAATTGTGGAGTACAATAAAGTTTATCCAGCAGTCTAATGACAGGAGTGGGACTAGAGCTTGACCCTTCGTGTGGTGTTAGTTGTGCTCACCGGTGTTGCTTCTTGCCAAATGGTTGGGGTAGGGTCTGTTCCTGTGGTCCTATCTGAAGAGGAAGGGAGCTGTCTGAGCTCTTCTTGCAGTTAATGCCTTCCTTTGAGATGAAAGCCCATCTTCTGAATTTAAAATTCTGCTTGAAACTAAAACTGTTGTCAAATATGTGGCTGTGGTAAGAGAGAAAGTACCTAACACAAAGTATTTCAAGTTGCTGGCAGTCTGCTGAAAACTCTAAGAAGTACAAACCATAATGGGTCATTAAAGGTCTTGGAACACAATATCCTGCATAACAGCAAGCATTTGTTACTTTTTGTATGGTTAGGTTCTCAAATATATAAACCAACTGCTGACATATGTAGTAGTTTTCACTGAAGACAAGTAAAACTTTATCTCGGAGATGTGACAAGACTGGTAGTTGATTAAGTTAGCTTGGAATTCCTTAAAGAGTAAGACGCAGCCAACCAATACCTGCCTTTGTTATCCTGTTTAAAAAAAATAATTCCTTCTACTGCATCTGTGAATTGTGTGCATTTTGCACGTATTCCTTAGATAAAGTCGTTGTGATGAGAAATAGCCCTACTAACTAGCAGTGGTATAAAACGGCTTTCCCACAAGCGTCATCTATTGAAAGCTCTCTCCACTGCCATCTCTAGTCAGTTCTGACAACTTTTAAATCCGCATTTAAATCCATCGTTTTACAGCCTTCACAGAGGAAACAACTGGTCTTGTTGCATTGATGGATATTTTGAATAGCTTTTATTGCAAGTCTTTTCCAGGCCTATCAGTTTCTTCTGGGCTCTTGCCCTGCAAAAGAGCTGTATTATGTAAACAGGAAACATAGAGGAACTTGTGAATTGCTGGTTTATTTTCCTTATGCAGCAACATCGACTGCTGATTGTCACTGACAGTATCAAATTACAAGATAGAACTTGGATGCTGGAGAAGAATGTTAATACAGTAAACTTTTGTACTGGAGGAAGCAGTGAAGGTCAGGTCCCTGCTTCATTGATTAAACCCATGAGTTTTTTCTTCTAAAACTTGCTTGAATCTTGGTGAAAATTCAGTTTAGGAAACTGTTTCAAAATAAAGGTAGTGTGGGAAAAATGTGGGTTTTTTGTTTTTTGTTTTTTTTTTCCCCCCTCTCAAGGGGATGCCTAATGCTGAGGTTTTTAAAGCTGTTTTTGTTGCCTGCAGTGGCCAGCATACCTGGGAGAGCTATGGAGTGGCTTAGATTGTATTTTGGCCATGCTGGAATCCATGCGTAGACATGAACTCAGCTTTGCTTTCAGCTGAGATAGATGCTCTTTTGAGGCCTTATGGTAATAACATTATTAAAAAAATAAAAATAGAATAGATTCTTTGCTGAATAAATGATGGAAGAAAGCATGCTCACTGATAAAGAAAGCTGGAGCCAGTTCTGTAGACTGTCTGAAGATCACTTTTCTCCAGTTCAGAAAACTCCCAATTTATTCAGGAGAAATCCTTACATATGATATTTTAAGTTCAGACCATGATCAGCTTTTAAACTGATTGTAACACTGACTATGGGAGTAGGCTCTTGTCACAATTATCCATAACTTCTTGATTGAATTAGTGCAAGATTCCTTACTTGCAGTTTTGAAATAGGCTACAAACACAAGACTCTCTGCATTTATTTTTTTAGGGCACTTGCTTGAGATGCCACAGTTAGTTGTTAGTGGTGGATGTTGTCCCCTTCTGTCCTTCCTTTTGTTAATGAGCACCAAGCCAGCTGGAAGAAATCCTTGGTGAAGGTGGTCATGTACTTATACTTAGTATCTTCTCTGATATCATAGAAGTAAACTCACAGAGTTTTTGGTACAGTGAGTCTGATCATGACTGCACTTAAAGTATGCTCCTGCATCCATATCTGAGGCAGTAGATTAGATTGCCCAGCTAATAATTGTTTCTTTGTCTGGCAAAGAAGCAAAATTATTATTGCTGGAGCCTTTGAGAACCATCATAACTAGAAGAAGCCTGTAGTACAGAGTGACCTAGTGTCTCTTGAAGCCCACCTAGCCAGTCTCCCAGTGGGGGCACTCCTAGGAGTCATTCTTAGAGGAAATGAGTGATGTGAATATTTTCCTGCAAGAAACAAGGGGTTTCTTACAGTGTACCATCAATACCAGAAGCAGAATGCTGTATGCTACTGAAATGTATTTAGTGATGTTTAGAAGGCCTAAGGAGATGGGACTGTTTCAGAGAGTGTTTTAGAGAAAATAGTCTTTTCATCAAATGAAGAATGGGAGCTAATGAGACAGAGTGATGATATGATGGAGAGTTTACCAGTAGATCTCAGCCAGGGGTTTCTGCTCCCTCCTGAAACTGTCAAATTCTGTTGCTGTAACACTGAAAAATGTCTGAAATGAAGACTAAGATTATCCATGAAAAAACAGTAAAGCAACAGCTATAACGAAGAACTCATCAAAAACTTTGAAAAGTAACAACCAAGTAGTGGGGAATGTTTTATTAACCTAGTCCTTCTGGTTGGCTACAATTATTGATATAAAAACTTCCTTGGAGGTCTATGGCTCTCTTAGGATGGCAGCCCCTCAGACTGAATTGTGTGTTTCCCAGGCAACAAATGCTTTTTGCTTCTGTGCTTTAGGTTTATTTAGGGAGAAATGAGCCTGTCAGGATGTAGGGGACCTAAAAAGGGGAAGGAAGAATAGTTGCAACAGGAGAATATCAGACAACGAGAATGAAGGAGGGCATAAGCTTTATTCTCACTTGGAATCTGAACTGGTGTACCTCTGGCCAAAGAATAGCCTCTATGAAGGTAGAGGGGAAACCTGTGCAAAGCAAGAGCAAAGCTGGCTCCAACTCAGAGGCATTTATCTGGAAATACCTTAAAAGTAGAAAATCTATCAGATTTCAGTTTAAAATAACAATTCTTTGCAGGCCTGCCAAATGTCTGCAGGCTTTGGGTGATTTATTGTTGAATCAGTGCGCGGTGAACACCGAAGTCTGCCTTCCTGTCTTTCCACACCAAACAGAGGAACCTTCACAAGACCTTGGCACTTGTCAGATTTAAATCCTTAGGGCTGTATTTCTCACCTCGAGTGCAAAATTCACCACTTCCCTGCGAAAATCGGTGTCACTGAGAGTTATGTGCACAGAGCAGAGCTTGCTGCTAGCATTTATACAAGATTCATTATGTGGGTATAGGTATGTGCTCAGTAGTATCAGAAACTGGTGAGAACTGCTAATTCTTCTCCGCTGTGTTCCCCAACATGCTTAAAGTAGTGCTTGGGCTTGGGCTCAGGCTCGCCTAATCTCAGTGCTGCCTTTTAGAAATAATCCTCTTGTTCCCACTCTCGTCTTCTTTGAAACATAATAAATTGGAATTATATGTAAATGCCAACAATATTTCAAAGGGAGGCTGAAACACAATGTCTGGTCTCTAATTAGTTTTGCAGTGTGTGGCCTGTAAACTCGATGATAAATGAAGCAATTAGCCATCAGTGGCTTCAATTAGATGGCAGTAAAAATGGTAACAAAATAAAGTCACCAGTGACGAAGTTTGCTCTGAGAAGTGCTGCTATTGGCTGGCTTCAAGCTGAACAATGAATTGGGGCTAATTGGCTCATTTGTTCGTTGTTTCTCAGGGGCAGCACAACTGCCTAATTATGTGAGTGCTTTCCTTGGCTCAAAGGAAATGGGAGATATGATGTTGCTCCTCCCATGAAGTGCCCAATCTCCCCATCTCAATCAGGTCACGATGGGGATGGTATATAATGCATTTGGAAGGAGTCACTGGTTTGTACTGTCTTCACGTTGTTGCTCAAACCTTGGATCCTAAATCATTTCACAGAAGCCTATTAATGAAGCAAACCTCAGCTGAGCCCTTCCAGCCCACTTTTTCCTGAAGCCACAATTGGGTCAGGAATTGGTTTGTTGGCATTCTTGCTGCTGGAAGGATACAGTAGGGGAAAGAGTCAGGCTTTGGTGAAAGCTGTTTTCTGTCTGTGATTTTTCTGTCCCCACCTGTAAAGCTGTGTCTATGATTAGCATTATTTTTACTGGGAGACATTGTGACTCGCTTCTCATGAACACTTTGTAAAGATGATGAAGTGAAGAAGCCCACATGAGATAAAAAGCAATGTGTGCAAAAACACGGGGGATATTTTGAATTGGGGTTTACGTTTTCAATTAGGAGACTTTGTTATTGAAAAACAAGAAGCCAATTTGTCAGAAGCAAAGGCTAATTTGTCTTCACCTCAGAACGCCAGAAGGAAACAATATACCCTGCTCTTTCCAAACTCTGTCTGGGAGAAAGGAAGAGGGCTGCTTGATTCCCATTCTCTAATTCCAGCCTCTTGTAATGCCTGTGGCATGACTTTGAGGATGATGATTATTCTTCTTCCTAGTATTCTAAAATGCACCCTAATAGAAATATAGCAGCCAAAGGGGAAAAAAAATAATAAAGAAAGGATATAGTAGTGTCAACACTGGTTACGTGATTAGAAGTGAACCACTGAGAGCTGGTGTTTGCCCTGCTGAGGCAGTGGATATAGTGTGCTGATGGTTTGGGTTTTGGAGGTGTTAAGCCCATCTGCTTCTAGGAAAACTACTGTCTTTCACTACAGATTTTACTAGAATGATACCAAGATCATTAGGAGAGTCTGAGGAAACCACAAATTCAGCCTGATAGTACAAAAACGCTGGTAGGAAATGTAATTAACACCAATTTTCATGTGGTTTTTGGCAGCTCTAGGTGGACATCGCCAGTGGTGTTTCACTTGGTACGTTCATTCATTGTGCAGGGCCCATAATGCTTTACCTAAAGCAAAACAGTGCATTTTATCTATCTGTGGTGCTTGACGTCCTTGCATGAGCTCTCCCCAGAGTGGAATGGGGGAACACTTCCAGATAAAAAGCAAATGCTCTGGAAGGGACAGATGTGTTTGTGCAAAGAGATTTCCAATTAGATATTTTTAAGCTCTGTCCTTGTTAAGCTCAGGAAGTCCCTCAGCACTGGCTCTGGGGTATGCATCATTGGCATTCTCTGGAGAAATGCCCCACATGCTCAGAGTTGTGCTGACTTCTGGGCGGAATGACAAATTTCCAACAGTGTTCTGCTTATTGTTGTTTAGAAACAACTACGTGAAGAAAAATTAAAATTTCAGTGCTGGTTCCTCAGTTCCCTGAGCAGCTGAGCTGTTCAGACAGGCTTTGTGGTGTTTCAAAGAACCATCTACCATTTTGCTTCTCTTCAGGGAAGTGTGAACTGATGCAGTTAGAAATCCTGGCTGACATCTGAATTCTTAACAGGAGGAGTATGCTCTTGCAGAGCAAAGAAATAACTGAGACTGCATTGCATCCCCTGCTAGTTGCGGTTATTATCAGTATACATATATTACTAGCAAACTGCTGGGCTGGACGCTTAGCCCATAAACTAAAAATACTTTAATGTTTTGCTCCTCTGTTCAGAGATTTGCAATTGGAAGAAAATAAGGTTGTTATTTAAAAACAGGCTGCTAAAATGAGACACATAAAATATTGGAGTATTTTTATTATATATAAAATGAAGTCTCAGCATTTGCTTTTTATTACTGAGTTACACACAACAAATGAATATGCTCTGAGCCAACAAATTTCTACTCTGTTACACATGTGCACTGTGCTCCTCTGGCTGCAGTGGGGTTTGACTAAGCCCTTCTACCCAGTTGAAAGGGTAGGCTGAATGATATTGGCTTAAGCAATGAGAGTCAACAGGAAATAGGGGATTTGGGATCTGAATGGCAAAATGAGTATCGGAGTATGTCGTTTGTACAATGGCAATTCTTGGCATTCAGTGGCTTTGTGCTAAAAACAAGAGCTTGTTCTTAAAAAATCTCCAAATTGGGGAATGTGTGGTGGGTTTGAGAGGGCTCAGAACCTCTTGCCTAAATGATACCGCTGGGGCTGGGGAGCAGATGAAGATTTAATCATTTCCAGTCATCTCCTTTAGATGGCTCAACAGGAATGAGTTAGAGAGCACTACTGTGAGCAGTGTCAGCACGTAAGATGTTTTGGAGCACTGCTATGTTAGAACTGGTTGAACTTTAGAGCTAACAATATTAAAAATACACTTGTGATCTTTGTGTTTTATCTGCAGCAGGGACACAATAACTTTCCTACCCACTCCACAGCTTCCTGTAGAATAATGGCTAAAGATAAGCTATGATTGTCTTAATTGCCCGGAAGACCCTTTAAAAACAAAACGAACAAACAAACAAAAAAACCCCAGCATTTACTGCAGAGAAGCAATCATGTCAAAATAAAGAACACAGTTCCCTCATCTTGAAGTAGCTTCTGGGAAGCATATGAAATCTGGACCTCTTTTTCTTACTTCAATATTACACTGTCATATCTTTGGAAAGATTCCTGATGTACATCAATGGAAGCCAGTAAAGAATAATGTCTGATAACTTCATGCGGAGATGAATAACAGAGTAGATTAACATTCACAAATGTTTCAATATTAGAGGAGAATAAAGCTTTTCATCACAAAACTGTATCTGGATGGAAACAGCAGAATAGGGGATTGTCAGATCAGAAAATCTTAAAATAAAATAAAATGATCAAAGAAATATGAGAAGCTGATTTTTAAAAGGGGTGAGCTACTGCCAGTAAGCTCCTTCCTTCCCACCACCCTTAAAAAAAATAATAATCTTTTTTCTTTTGTGTTCACTGATCAATTGACTGTAGTAATGCTCTCTAAAGGGTAGGTAGCAAGTCTGTGACCCTTTCTATGTTGGTCTATAGTCCAGAATTAGGTAGAGTAGTACACAAATCACATGTCAAGAAGCAACCTGACTTATCCTGTATTCTAATGTTAGACTGGCCTAACACCATTCCTCATGATCCCAACCTAACCTGTAGCTGTGCCTTGAAGACTTATGTTAGTTTTAAATTGGATTTGAACTCTTCAACCCCTATATGTGCTGGTCTTAAATCCCATGTACTTCTAGCGATTACTACCTTCTTTTTAGTGATTGCTGGTATCACTCAGTGGAAGTAGTGGGAACTAAGTTTTGTATTCTCCTTGATAATGGAAATGGGATGTAGAAGATTAGTACCTAGTTCTTCCCATCATTATATCTTTCAATGAACCATAAATCTATTATCACTCCACATAGACTGGTTATCATTGTGTTTGATTATGAGATTAGAGTATGACTAAGAAGTTATAAGATGGATAAGGAGTGTGAAGCCCATAATGTGAGGAGAAACCTCATTCTGGGATTAGGCCATTGCCAGCACAAGCCATTCCTCTACAGATTCTCATGGACTTAAGGTTTTAGTGGAATGTTACTTGACTCCATTTACTGTCTGGACAATGAAAATTGTACTTACTGACTACCATGTTCAATAACAATTGCACTGAATTAGTGCATGAAAGATGGAAACTGTGATGAAATCTTTGGATGGGACACCATGGGGGCAGACATGAATATTCTCCGAGGCTGGAACCAGTATTCTGATGGATATTGGTCTAAATCCTAATACTCATTCATGAATGTAGAGTTACTTAAGACTTTCCTACTTTTCCAGGAATAGTCAGTTGCTCTAAAACTAGCTTACTAGACATCAAAATGTGGACCTGCCTGTTATCCTACCTGTAAGTTAGAAAGCTGAGAGAAATCTATGAAGCAAGTATAAATCTAGATATACTTTAGTCACACACAGCATTCTTTTTCACCCCTGTTCACCCATTTCTACAAGTGTTGAAGCAGAAATGCCCGTGCTGTGTTAGGATGAATGAAAAAGACTTCCAGTCCTTTCAGTGTGGTGTTACTTAAAGTTTGGATACAAGGACATGCACAGTGGCTTCCCCTTGGAGTATTGCCTAAAGGCAAAGAGCAGCAGGGTGCCCTCCAATGTACCTGCTCGTACCGTTAAGATAGATGTCATGATGAGCCAAATAACGTCTGGTAAACATCATAGGTTAGTAAATTCTCTGTCAGCAACAGAATAGTGAGGGAGAGCACAAAACTCATCCTATGGCTGCAAGGTATTTATCTTTTTGTGTGTGTGTGTAACTTCATGTATTTTTAAGCAACTCAGCCAAATTTCAATAACTTTCTGGCAGTATGCATGGCATTGGTGTGAAAAGTTTCTCAGAAATTGGAGTTCTTTCTGCTAGGATGAATATTTCCTCTTTGTGATTTGATTTCACCACTCTTTTCCAAGTTCCAAAGGAACTTAATAAATGACAAACAGTGCTTGAGCATTTACTGCTTTCTACTTGGGTAAAATATTGGCTTCATTGAGCAAAGGTGATATTGCAATGGTAACTTTCTATGTAAGCTTGAAGCATGATGTTTTTAGCAAGTGTGAAGATCTTCCTGTTCATGGCATAGAGGTGTTTTCTCCAAGCCACTTGGAAAAGGCCTGATATTGACATTTTCAAGAAGAAACTTGAATCTACCAAAGCTAGTTCTCCTTGTTGTCATTACCTCACTACAAGAAAAGTTGTATTTTATGGGCTTGTCTTAGTCATATACTCCTGTAACCTTACCAAAAATATAATCAAAACCTGATCAGTGTGTTTGTATATTTATATATATATATTCAGTGGCTGTTTCTCAAAACAAGAAACTGATAATAGTAGCATATATCACATGTGTTGCCAGGAGAGTGTGTCTTCCTTTCAGAAGCCAGTCTGAGAACAAGCTGCCAGCACCACAGGTGTTTCAGGAGGAAGGATGAGGTTTGTACTCTTCTGGGTGACCTGTTTGGTAGGAGTGAATCCTTGCAGGACCCATAGGAACATAGAGTAAAGTCCTGGAAATGCCAGTAACTCTTGGGTGTCACTCTTAGTCTCAAATAATGAGGTCTGAAAACACCTGAATTATATCAGCCTGTGTGAGCAAAAGACAGCCAATGGCTTGACTTTCTGGGCCAGCTTTGCAGCTGTGTCCCTCAGCACTCCAAGTCACCACCAGTGCTGGGCAGAGCCTGAAAGTCAAGGAAAGATGATGTCTAGTCAGAATGCACTGATATGCAGAGGAGTAACACATAGCACATGCAGAGTGCTGAAAACATCTCTGGATCAGGAAGGAAGTGGAATGTCCCCTGTGGACACTTCTTTTAAGGGGCTGCCAGGAACAAAGATGCTGCATGCATGGAGGGCATGCACTGTGGAGCAACAATTTGTGACAGAAAAGCTGTAATGAAGAATTTTCTTTTTTTTTTTCCTCTTACTCCACTTTCATTATATTTACTTCCTTGTGCAAATTTTAGCTCTTTGGGATTTATTTTGAATTAGAGAAAATGAAGCCCCAGTGAGCAGTAACTGCACGCCCTGAGGAGCTGCGAAACATCCAGTAACATGGGATAAAAACCTCTCAGTTATCAGTAGGAATGGTAAGGGAGACTTGGAAGCACCTCTCTCACCTCCTTCCATAGGATAGAAGAAAAAATGCCAGGCATGAGTATTCCCCTAAAATTTAATAAAAAGATAGTGATGAGGGTAGGATACTCAAAGGATATCTCAGGTATGGCAGACGTAGTGTGTCATCAAGATACAGGACTGGTGTGCATCAAAGGTGGCAGATGGTTATCTAATTGAAACTGCAGTGAATAAAGATCTGAGAGGGCTGCCAAACGTGCTTTTATATGCTTATTTTCTGCAACCAGATGAAAGTCATTTTCTAAGAACTAGCAATTGCTAACAGGGTCTGCACTGATGGGCTATATCCAGAGGTGAAGGTCTCTTCCACAGAGACCAAATGCATTTTTGGCAGCTTATGTTGCTCAGAAATCAATGGGTTTTTGTAACCCATTTGTTACACGAAGGCTGTGTCATACTTTGCAGTGTTTTTTAGAGAAAGCTGGATTAGTATTGGATTAGTATTGAAGTAAGGTTTTGCATCAGGCTCTTGCTGTTTAAACTTTCTTAATTCACAGTGCAGGTGGGTACTGTGCACTGAGCTTCTCCCACCCATGGATGTGAGGAAAAAAGATGGTTTTAATTAGTTGTTTTAATGCAGTATTAGCTTTATCGTATTACAATATGATTTCCTGGTGTCTTAACACAGTAGAGATAGACAATGAAGTGACACATACTTTAAAGGAGCTTGCAATACATGAAGGTAAAGATAGTAGTGGAGAGGCATAGAGGGGCATGAGGAGTTGATGCAATTAGTTTCTAGTTTTGCTACAAAATAAGGGAAAGAAGAACTCATGATTTTCCCACTGATGTGCCAATATGCTATCCGCCGGTCCACTTAAATGATGCTGACGTTTTCTTTTCACAGAGTTACATGCTGTTTGCTGTCCAATACTTCCTGACATCTAAAGCAAAATTCCCAGAGATTCAGTGGGGTTGTGATGAAGGCCTGTGAGTCAAATCCTTGCTCTTGGGCACAGATGTTGCAGAACCAGATCTGTGGGATGAAGGAATCAGAAAATGAATGAGCATTGCTGGCAGAGTCTGGAGGCTACCCACTCCATCATGTGGATTTAGTGACAACAGCTGGAGAAGAACCCATGTGATGTATGAACAGAAGCAGCACTGAAAACTGGCCAAATGAAGGGTAAGCTGGTTACCATCAGCTTGCAATTTTACTAGAGTAACCATATTTCTCTAGTTTTTTACATTTTTAGTTCCTGGACATCTGTAATTACATGAGAATCTCTTAGGGTTTTTTTGGTTCCTTTTTCATCTTAAGCACATCTAGCACTTAAGGAAAAAAGTCTTAAATGTGCCACATGAGTTATAAGTTCTTCACAGATCAGAAGATGAATGGAAGGAGTTGTTGCTTTGGTTTGGGTTTTAGAAAACTTGTGATTTTTTTTTTTATTTTTATTTTTATTTTTAATTATTAGGCTGATGTCCTGAATGTTTGAATCAGTTGGCTTTTTTTCTGGCCTGGTTTTGAGAAGTCTCTGAAAGAGGAGCTGCACAGACCTGCAGAACAAGCCTGTTGTGGCCTCTCTCTGATTCAATTTTGCTGTATTTCACAGGAATCCTCACTCCCACCTGGGGAGAGCGAGGCACAGCTTGGACACTAGAGGTTAGAGGCTCAGAAATGCTTCCCTCCTCTCCTTAAAGAGAGTAACAGAAATAAGAGAGAAAGAGGGAGGTAGGAAAAAGGGAAAGACAAGCGAGTTCTGATATAGTGAATACCACTGTGCTATTCCTTGTCTGCTGTCCTCTAATTACTAAAACATGCTGCTGGCTAATTGCATACATTTGATTTCTAAAGACATTGCACAGAATTACACACTATTGTGCATTTCATATCTCATAAGTCTGAAAACAAACAATAAGGGGAGACACCTGACTGTCCTAATGTGCCTAATGTTAGTCAAATTAGTTCTCCAACCAGCAGGCTGCAATATTTTCCAGAAGCATGACATTTTGATGTAGAAATAAACATTATTCATATCAGTTTTAAAATACTGATGCTGTTGTCTTTAGTAGATGTGGTTAGCATGGCAGTTCTAATTGCAAGCATCACTGGACCCAGGACCCTCACTTTTGCAGAGAACATTACTCCCTTACTCGGTGCAAAGCATAGGGCAAGTCTGGCTTTGGAAAAACTCATGTCCTCATATGGATCTGAACAGCTGCTCACCTTTCAGCACTTTCACCGAGGCTGTGAGCTGTATTAAGAACACGGCTTCAGGAACTGCTATCTTCCATCTCGTTAGGTGTGAGGTATTTCACCTTACTCAGTGACTGGCTCTGATCCATCCCGCCTTTCTATCTTGATATTTCCTCCGGGAGTCATGCAATAACAATGCCCTTCTTTATTCAGATTAATAACGTTTAAATGACAAACTTCACTGGATTCCCTGTGGATATTCTGCCTCCCAAAAAGCCCAGACACAAGGCTTCTGCCTTAAGGACACAATTAAGCCTTCAATTAGCAGGTACAGTCACACTAGGGCAGAGCTATATTTATTTTTTGGAGATTAAGCTATGTGGCTCCTATACTACCCAGAGAGGTGGTGGATGTTCCATCCCTTGAGCCACTCAAGGTCAGGCTCAAGGGGGCTCCCAGCATCTGATCTGCTGTAAGTGTCCCTGTTCACTGCAGGGGTGTTGGACTGGACGATCTTTAAACATCCCTTCCAACTCAAACGATTCTATGATTTGGCTAAGCACCCATGTAGCCAAAGCCATCAGCACCCACAGCTGCTGTTTTGTGCTGCCCACCAACATTCCTCTGTTGAGTGCTTGCTGCAGGTCTGCCCATCCCTCTTGGCACGGGCAGCTGCTTCTACAGCTCCCAGCCAAACAACCTCACCTGGTTCCAGGTCTGCCCCACTACTGTCTGGCTTTGTCCCAGGGAACCTGGGGCAGAGCTTGAGCCCTGGTGCATGTTGCTGGCTGCAGTGTGAGCTCCTAGGCAAACAGAAGGAAGATTCTCTTGCCTGCTCACCCAATCTGCTGACTCCTTGGGCATCCTGGAGTGCACATGCACTGCTGGGGGACAGCTGAGACCCCCAGGGGATGATGGCTTCCTGTTGTGCCCTCGGGAGCCTTGGCTCCAAATCCACTTACCAATGAAAGCGGGGATCAGGGTGCACCTGAGAGGTGCTACTATCAGATTTTAATCAAAAAAGTTTAGTTGCAGACTCGAGACTAAACCAATTTCACAGTATTGAGCCAGAGCTGTCATTTCCTGCCCCGTAATTTGTTCTGTGACAACTACAGGAGAGGCTAATGAAAAATGAGAAGAATGTGTTGGTGATCTTAGCAGCCATATTTCACAGTGTGGTTTTGAAATAGTTTGTTTTCTTAGCTTCCTGAGGTCAGCGGTTACTGGCGATGGATGTCACCACATGTGCTCATTTGCAGAACCAGTGATGGGCAATCTTTAGTTGAGTGAATGGTGTTATGTGAAGGTAAAGGAAAAAAAAAATTACTTGTTTGAGACATGGTCAAGATTCCTAAAATCTCCGTTTAGGACAATGATTAGGCATATTCAGCAGGCCTTTCAATTAGTTTATGACTTGCTCCAGAACTGAGTAGAAAATGCTTGAATATTCAAAACTATTTTAAATTTTTTTAAAAATAAATATTTAGGCCTTCTTGAATTCAGTGTGAATTCGGACAGAACCCCATTGCTTCCAGTGGGGTTTTGATGTCAACTTAGTATGAAAACTTTTTATTAGTTCCATAGGTGTTGGCAATTCACTGACTTAAAATACTTGAAAACATTACATACTAGGGAAAGGAGTCACTGATGTTACCTACTAAAGAGTCTAAAAAATAGCAAGTTTTAAATGAAGTACTTTAATTTAAAGGTTTGGACCAATTCAAGCAGTAAAAATGCAATAGTGGTATTTTGAGAATTTCTTTAATATCCTTACTCCCAGCTCCAAAATACTTCCCAAATCAGGCTGTGAACTGTCCTCCTTTTACATGTGTGGAGTCCTGGTGCAGTTTATTTACCCAGATAAGCACAGAGCTGCAGATAGGACTGAGAGGAAGCGTAGGGACTGGCTTCCTGTGTGGTGATTGAGATGGCCCCATCTGGATGTGGGGATGGCAGCGGTCAGTGCTTTATGACAGCGATGCCGTACCTGGGTTTGATTCAGTGCCTGTTTCCCCTCACACAGGCAGGTTATCCTATTACTAATCATGGAAGTCTGGGCTGGTTGTGCAGGAATTTGTCATGCAGCACCCGCTGGCACTCCCACAAGTAATGCAGGCTGTTCTCCTGGGTAGAGAGCTGAGAATAGGCTGCTTCTGGCAGTAACACAGAGCAGCATGATGCTTCCTCCACTACTCCAGCTTCCTGGCTGTGCTGTGTGCCTGTACGATACGCAGCACTGGCTGGCGATGAAAAAGAAATGAGCTGAAAGGAAAGAGTATGACAAAAACGAATGGTATGGTATAACAGAAACTGGTTACCATGCAGTGAGATGCAAATACTGAGCAGTTATGCTTCAAAATGCTGAACAGATGGCATTGGACAATGCAAAGATTGTTTAGAATTACCCTGAGGTATAGTGAAATATTGTCAGAGGTGTGGGAATGTGGTGAGATTTTCCAAAGAGGTCTTTTGGGACTGCTCACACGCCCCAGCGTGTTGGCAAGTGCTGGGAGACAAATTGAAACTAATAGCTGAGCAGGTGAGCCCTACAGGATCTGCACTGGTGTCGCCAGAATGAGGCCTTAATAATGCCAAATGGGACAGTGCTACATATTCAATAGCTGGTTGTTGCCATTGCAAGTAATTATTTTATGTAGACATCAGATAAACTACTAGTAGCAGAGGCAATCAGCCTGTTAGGCAGGAACTCTGTAGCTCCTCTTTTGAGTGCTGGTGTCTGTGCATGAGAAAATATGCAAAGAACTATGGGAGCCGCTTTAGAATGATGGGCTATTACTAGATGTAAATCAAATTGGAAGAAAAAGCATTTAAATGAAGGAAAAAAGAACTTAAACAGTCTATTATATGGAAAAAATACCGAACAAACAAACAACAAACCCAAAGCCCAACCAAACAAGCCAACTAACTATAACTATTGGTTATCTGCACAGGCATTTAATAAGAAGGAAACCAATGAATTGTGTTCTTTGTTTTCCCATGCTAATTCCCATATCACATTAATTAATTAAAGAAGAAGTACAACCTTCTTCTTGACTGCTCTCTGAAAGTGCGAGACAAAAGTTGTCAAACATTTGCATGTGGTTTCTGTGGAAACAGCCCAAGAGTGTTTTCAGTTAAAAGAAAAATGCTCCAGCTTTTTGCAAATTGCATTGGCTTGGGATGCGATGGTGCTGGAGAAGCGCTTTCTGTTTTATTTGTAAAAAGCAAAATTTTCTGAGGTTGTATGTCAAACTTGAGCTTTCCCTGTTTTCGACAAAATCAGCAGGTGGTACTTGCAAGCAAACTGTATCCTCTAATTCGGCAAAAATTCACAAGAAGCAAATATATGGGGGATCTGCAGTTTGTTCCAGTGTGAAACTTGGCAAGAAGAGAATTGCCTGAAAAAATCAGGGCTTACTTATAACATTAGGCACTTTTTCTTTCTCAATATGCAATAAGGACATGAAACTTAAGTCTCCTGGATACTCCCTAGAGATAGAGACAGTTCTCTTGAATTGTTTCTTATGTGAAATGCATGCACGTAATTTCTAAAAGGTTTCCACGACAGAAAAAAGTGAAAACTAAAAATGTGGAGCATTTGTGTTGTTGCCCTAATAAATCACTTTCTGTCAAAACCCCAGAAATTCGAAGTGTTGTTTACTTACTTAATTTCTGTTGTACATTTTCAGGAGCTGTTTTCTTTCTGCCTGTCAGTCCTCCTAACCTCTTCCTCTTTCAGGAAGCACCTCAAGCATCTTTTTTAGAGGATTGCTTCATGAGCCTGTGTTGCTCTTTACAGATACTAAAACTCCCAACAGAAATATATCGTTCCTATGAATTCCTGTGTGTGTTGTATTTTAAAAGTCTACATCTCCAAAATTAGGTCCTTTGGCTGTTAAGTTTGATCCAACAATTTTGACGAAGATAATGCCTTCTGCGTGGATGCCAGAGGATGTTAAGGCAATGGGACCAAGCCAAATTACTTGGGTTTGTGGTTCTCTATGGGAGAACCACGGGTCTGGAGAGGGCACCAGCCAAAAGACTCTGCTCTGGAGCGGAGTGGCATGACTGTAGGGCTCTGATGAAGACTGGCTCATGAGCTGACATAGGGTATCATAACCCACCGTACACCATCCTGGGCTCCTTTGTGGGACCTCAGCTACCTCTGGAGCTCAAGAAGGCAAATCTAACCCAGTGTTTGTAGGTGTAAAACACTTTTTGCTTTTGCTTTCTAGTCTTTGAAACCTGTTTCCTGCCTGGCAGCGGGTATGTGCACGCAAGCCCAAACAGCATTTAGGATTACCACAGTCCCGTTCTTATCTCATGGCGCCCACTGCGATCTCCCTCAAAAGCCCCGCCAAGAGCCATCCCCACTTGACGTGTGATTTATTGGTTCTCCTCCTCCCTTTGTCACCATGGGTCAGCTGCACACTGAGCCAGTGACAGTCTCGCTGTCGGCGGTGGCCCCATTTAGCAGGGCTCTCCTCCTGGAGGTGGGTGGCCCGGCATGCGCTGAGTGCCAGCGCTGATGTCTGACAGACAGATGAGGAAGTCAGTGGGACATCTCCTTGCATCTCTTTTGCTTTTGTTTTTTTTTTTTTCTGTCCTTCCCAAAGCTGTCAGGCTTTCTGCTTGCAGTATTTTAAAACCAGGCTTCTGACAGCTTCTGGAGCAGGGAAGATGCTGACATGCCATCATGGTAAACCTTCATCTTTAATCCTGTTTTCTCCATGACTACAGACAGCACAACTTTGTTCTTTACTGTCCATAAAACTAAATTGAGCTTTAAATAAGATTGTTAATGTTAATGTCTCTACATCAGACTCTTCTCCATCTCATACCAGGATAGACAAATAGCAATGCTGATGTTAGTGGGGTTAAAGTCTGACATCCAAGAATTAATTCTTACTTTTGATGCACTTCTGTGTTTATCAAATAGTACAGCTGTCAATATTCTTAAATAAATAAATCCGCAAATTAAGAAAGCAATTGTTTCTCGTAAAATAAACTATGTACATCCCAAACAACGTGTATGTGGGAATTCATGTCCACCAGGCAAAGTCTTATTTGTCTGATTAACTTTTTAGATATGGTAAGTAATCATACTAAAGTCAAGGCAGTAAATAAAGCCAAACATGTGCTTCATCTTTGCAGAGCTGGAGTTTTAAAGGTATAAAAGGGCTGCTAAACTGAAAGCCAACAGATTTGTAAGCTTTCTCTCCTTTATTATGTATGAAAGAAAAGAGCTTGCGTTATCAACAGCTTCACTTATCTGGAATTTAAATGCAGTCCCCAGAAAAAAGCTCGCATTAAGATTTGATTAGAAGACACTGCCACTTTTTCTATCATGTGTTACTCTATCTTGCATTAGGTTTGTGGGAGTTAAGAGTAAAGATGGCGTTTTATCTTGAGCTAATGCAGATTTCAGTCTTGTACTGAGCTGTAAAATTGTCCCCTGAAGCTAGTGGGATGACTTGCATGTGAAGAAGTGTAACATGACTGGAATGAGCACTGTTTTGGAGAGAGAAATTTTAGTCTTAGATCTTCGCAAAGGCTCCTTTCAGCACAAAATTTCTATCTGAAAAAGTCAGCATAGATTCCATCTAAAAGTTAAAAGGTATTTTGTATTGCAGAGTCCTTACATCACTTTTCTAAAAGTGGCTTAGATACGACTCGTGCCTGTGAGAGCTCAGAGATGGCTCTCAGCGGAGGAGAGCTTTGAAAGCCAGTGTCTTTGTGAAATGTTTCTTGGTTAGATGATGTGTAAGACTGTCAAGATATAAGGATCTAACTTGTAATCTCTACCACAGGATATTAAGATGCAGATGGGCTGTTTCAAGGTCCTCAGCTTTTCCATGGTTTTTGCTCACATACTAAAATACATGGCTTTGTAGAGCCGTGGCTGATTGGTGCAGGAGGAATAATAGAATCATAGAATATCTCAGTTGGAAGGGATCTATGCAGAACATCGAGTTCAACTTCTGGCTCCTTCTTTTCTCTCCTTTGACTTGTTCAGATCTGGGTTTTGCAGACATTTAGCACAAGCGCCACAAATGCTGTGGAGCTTCAATGCTGATAAAGGCAGTTTCAGCCTAGTTTTAGGCTTTGTTCAGAGGAAAAAATGTTAAATACAAGACCTAATTTTCCTATTTGTGGATTTACAGTGAGCTGCTTATTTTGGATCATCTCTGTTGGCAGCTTGGAGTTACTTTCTCATTACATACCATACTGCAGTCACGATGACATCTTGTAGTGGAGTGCAAGCAGTTTATTTTGGGGGTAAAATATAGAAGTGGTTTCAAAATGTTTTGTTTTCTGGTTTGTTTTTGTTTTATTTTTTGAGGTTTTAAAAAAAGTATGATATTGAACCCATGTCAGTAGTAATACTTTCCTGTTAAGTTTGATACTGCCAGTCTCAGCTGTGTTTAGGGTATGTCAGGTTTTTGTGGAGCTCATCCCAGCCAGCCCATCAGTGAACACTGGACTGGGGCTCCTGGGTAGCACAGGTTACCTCTGCACTACCCTCTCAAGTAAACTGGTCTGATTCCCAGTAGCAGAGCTGTACGGGATGCCCTCTGGTTCTGATTACCACTAAAGTGTACTAGATTATATCTGAGAGGGATGCATTAACTGGGCAAGTATCATTCTAAGACCTTACCTAGGTGTATTGTGGCCTGGGCTATATTTGGAGATCCAACTTCTCTGGTGAGAACCAATATCTGGAGAAAACCCCCTGCACTGGGGGAACCCTGATACTCTGATCAGGTAGTTGAGGCTGTGGGTATGCTTTGGTGCCTGGTGAGGTGGTGGGAATAGCTATTAACATCTGACAAACAAGGTAGATCACTCAGGAGTGCTACATATTGGTACTCCAGTCTGGCAATGGAGACACTGCAGCACTACCGTCTGGTGACCAGAGCTCCATTGCCAATGCCGTTGTACAATTCTCTCG